>OY744482.1:338596903-339104388 GCA_963556165.1 Tipula helvola | reverse complement strand
CGACAAATTCAGGGCCACAAAAATCGAAAATCTTAAATGTCCTCCGATTTCGATGATTGATACCTCTATCAATAGGCGTTTGAGACCTGTAATTGTCAAAAAACGGCCATTTTGATCGTGTCGAATATTTTTACACGTCCGTAGAAAATTCAATTTTTTTTGTAAATCAACGCGAATCTCAGAGTCGACAAATTCAGGGCCACAAAATCGAAAATCCTTAAATGTCCTCCGATTTCGATGATTGATACCTCTATCAATAGGCGTTGAGACCTGTAATTGTCATACAAACGGCCATTTTGATCGTTCGAATATTTTTACACGTTCGTAGAAAATTCAATTTTTTTGTAAATCAACTGAACTATAGCCCACAAATTCAGGGCCACAAAAATCGAAAATCCTCAAATGTCCTCCGATTTCGATGATTGATACCTCTATCAATAGCGTTGAGACCTGTAATTGTCATACAAACGGCCATTTGGATCAGTCGAATATTTCTACACGTTCCGTAGAAAATTCAATTTTTTTGTAAATCAACTGAACTATAGCCCACAAATTCAGGGCCACAAAAATCGAAAATCCTCAAATGTCCTCCGATTTCGATGATTGATACCTCTATCAATAGGCGTTGAGACCTGTAATTGTCATACAAACGGCCATTTGATCGTCGAATATTTCTACACGTTCCGTAGAAAATTCAATTTTTTTGTAAATCAACTGAACTATAGCCACAAATTCAGGGCCACAAAAATCGAAAATCTTCAAATGTCCTCCGATTTCGATGATTGATACCTCTATCAATAGGCGTTGAGACCTGTAATTGTCATACAAACGGCCATTTTGATCGTTCGAATATTTCTACACGTTCCGTAGAAAATTCAATTTTTTTGTAAATCAACTGAACTATAGCCCACAAATTCAGGGCCACAAAAATCGAAAATCCTTAAATGTCCTCCGATTTCGATGATTGATACCTCTATCAATAGGCGTTGAGACCTGTAATTGTCATACAAACGGCCATTTTGATCGTTCGAATATTTCTACACGTTCCGTAGAAAATTCAATTTTTTTGTAAATCAACTGAACTATAGCCCACAAATTCAGGGCCACAAAAATCGAAAATCCTCAAATGTCCTTCGATTTCGATGATTGATACCTCTATCAATAGGCGTTGAGACCTGTAATTGTCATACAAACGGCCATTTTGATCGTTCGAATATTTCTACACGTTCCGTAGAAAATTCAATTTTTTTGTAAATCAACTGAACTATAGCCCACAAATTCAGGGCCACAAAAATCGAAAATCCTTAAATGTCCTCCGATTTCGATGATTGATACCTCTATCAATAGGCGTTGAGACCTGTAATTGTCATTCAAACGGCCATTTTGATCGTTCGAATATTTCTACACGTTCCGTAGAAAATTCAATTTTTTTGTAAATCAACTGAACTATAGCCCACAAATTCAGGGCCACAAAAATCGAAAATCCTTAAATGTCCTCCGATTTCGATGATTGATACCTCTATCAATAGGCGTTGAGACCTGTAATTGTCATACAAACGGCCATTTTGATCGTTCGAATATTTTTACACGTTCCGTAGAAAATTCAATTTTTTTTGTAAATCAACTGAACTATAGCCCACAAATTCAGGGCCACAAAAATCGAAAATCCTCAAATGTCCTTCGATTTCGATGATTGATACCTCTATCAATAGGCGTTGAGACCTGTAATTGTCATACAAACGGCCATTTTGATCGTTCGAATATTTCTACACGTTCCGTAGAAAATTCAATTTTTTTGTAAATCAACTGAACTATAGCCCACAAATTCAGGGCCACAAAAATCGAAAATCCTTAAATGTCCTCCGATTTCGATGATTGATACCTCTATCAATAGGCGTTGAGACCTGTAATTGTCATTCAAACGGCCATTTGATCGTTCGAATATTTCTACACGTTCCGTAGAAAATTCAATTTTTTTGTAAATCAACTGAACTATAGCCCACAAATTCAGGGCCACAAAAATCGAAAATCCTTAAATGTCCTCCGATTTCGATGATTGATACCTCTATCAATAGGCGTTGAGACCTGTAATTGTCATACAAACGGCCATTTTGATCGTTCGAATATTTTTACACGTTCCGTAGAAAATTCAATTTTTTTGTAAATCAACTGAACTATAGCCCACAAATTCAGGGCCACAAAAATCGAAAATCCTCAAATGTCCTCCGATTTCGATGATTGATACCTCTATCAATAGGCGTTGAGACCTGTAATTGTCATACAAACGGCCATTTTGATCGTTCGAATATTTCTACACGTTCCGTAGAAAATTCAATTTTTTTGTAAATCAACTGAACTATAGCCCACAAATTCAGGGCCACAAAAATCGAAAATCCTTCAAATGTCCTCCGATTTCGATGATTGATACCTCTATCAATAGGCGTTGAGACCTGTAATTGTCATACGAACGGCCATTTCGATCGGTCGAATATTTCTACACGTTCCGTAGAAAATTCAATTTTTTTGTAAATCAACTGAACTATAGCCCACAAATTCAGGGCCACAAAAATCGAAAATCCTCAAATGTCCTCCGATTTCGATGATTGATACCTCTATCAATAGGCGTTGAGACCTGTAATTGTCATACAAACGGCCATTTTGATCGTTCGAATATTTCTACACGTTCCGTAGAAAATTCGATTTTTTTGTAAATCAACTGAACTATAGCCCACAAATTCAGGGCCACAAAAATCGAAAATCCTCAAATGTCCTCCGATTTCGATGATTGATACCTCTATCAATAGGCGTTGAGACCTGTAATTGTCATACAAACGGCCATTTTGATCGTTCGAATATTTCTACACGTTCCGTAGAAAATTCAATTTTTTTGTAAATCAACTGAACTATAGCCCACAAATTCAGGGCCACAAAAATCGAAAATCCTCAAATGTCCTCCGATTTCGATGATTGATACCTCTATCAATAGGCGTTGAGACCTGTAATTGTCATACAAACGGCCATTTTGATCGTTCGAATATTTTTACACGTTCCGTAGAAAATTCAATTTTTTTGTAAATCAACTGAACTATAGCCCACAAATTCAGGGCCACAAAAATCGAAAATCCTCAAATGTCCTCGATTTCGATGATTGATACCTCTATCAATAGGCGTTGAGACCTGTAATTGTCATACAAACGGCCATTTTGATCGTTCGAATATTTCTACACGTTCCGTAGAAAATTCAATTTTTTTGTAATCAACTGAACTATAGCCCACAAATTCAGGGCCACAAAAATCGAAAATCCTTCAAATGTCCTCGATTTCGATGATTGATACCTCTATCAATAGGCGTTGAGACCTGTAATTGTCATACAAACGGCCATTTTGATCGTTCGAATATTTCTACACGTTCCGTAGAAAATTCAATTTTTTTGTAAATCAACTGAACTATAGCCCACAAATTCAGGGCCACAAAAATCGAAAATCCTCAAATGTCCTCCGATTTCGATGATTGATACCTCTATCAATAGGCGTTGAGACCTGTAATTGTCATACAAACGGCCATTTTGATCGTTCGAATATTTTTACACGTTCCGTAGAAAATTCAATTTTTTTGTAAATCAACTGAACTATAGCCCACAAATTCAGGGCCACAAAAATCGAAAATCCTCAAATGTCCTCCGATTTCGATGATTGATACCTCTATCAATAGGCGTTGAGACCTGTAATTGTCATACAAACGGCCATTTTGATCGTTCGAATATTTCTACACGTTCCGTAGAAAATTCAATTTTTTTGTAAATCAACTGAACTATAGCCCACAAATTCAGGGCCACAAAAATCGAAAATCCTCAAATGTCCTCGATTTCGATGATTGATACCTCTATCAATAGGCGTTGAGACCTGTAATTGTCATACAAACGGCCATTTTGATCGTTCGAATATTTCTACACGTTCCGTAGAAAATTCAATTTTTTTGTAAATCAACTGAACTATAGCCCACAAATTCAGGGCCACAAAAATCGAAAATCCTCAAATGTCCTCCGATTTCGATGATTGATACCTCTATCAATAGGCGTTGAGACCTGTAATTGTCATACAAACGGCCATTTTGATCGTTCGAATATTTTTACACGTTCCGTAGAAAATTCAATTTTTTTGTAAATCAACTGAACTATAGCCCACAAATTCAGGGCCACAAAAATCGAAAATCCTCAAATGTCCTCCGATTTCGATGATTGATACCTCTATCAATAGGCGTTGAGACCTGTAATTGTCATACGAACGGCCATTTCGATCGTCGAATATTTCTACACGTTCCGTAGAAAATTCAATTTTTTTGTAAATCAACTGAACTATAGCCGACAAATTCAGGGCCACAAAAATCGAAAATCCTCAAATGTCCTCCGATTTCGATGATTGATACCTCTATCAATAGGCGTTGAGACCTGTAATTGTCATACAAACGGCCATTTGATCGTTCGAATATTTCTACACGTTCCGTAGAAAATTCAATTTTTTTGTAAATCAACTGAACTATAGCCCACAAATTCAGGGCCACAAAAATCGAAAATCCTCAAATGTCCTCCGATTTCGATGATTGATACCTCTATCAATAGGCGTTGAGACCTGTAATTGTCATACAAACGGCCATTTTGATCGTTCGAATATTTCTACACGTTCCGTAGAAAATTCGATTTTTTTGTAAATCAACTGAACTATAGCCCACAAATTCAGGGCCACAAAAATCGAAAATCCTCAAATGTCCTCCGATTTCGATGATTGATTACCTCTATCAATAGGCGTTGAGACCTGTAATTGTCATACAAACGGCCATTTTGATCGTTCGAATATTTCTACACGTTCCGTAGAAAATTCAATTTTTTTGTAAATCAACTGAACTATAGCCCACAAATTCAGGGCCACAAAAATCGAAAATCCTCAAATGTCCTCCGATTTCGATGATTGATACCTCTATCAATAGGCGTTGAGACCTGTAATTGTCATACGAACGGCCATTTTGATCGTTCGAATATTTCTACACGTTCCGTAGAAAATTCAATTTTTTTGTAAATCAACTGAACTATAGCCCACAAATTCAGGGCCACAAAAATCGAAAATCCTCAAATGTCCTCCGATTTCGATGATTGATACCTCTATCAATAGGCGTTGAGACCTGTAATTGTCATACAAACGGCCATTTTGATCGTTCGAATATTTCTACACGTTCCGTAGAAAATTCAATTTTTTTGTAAATCAACTGAACTATAGCCCACAAATTCAGGGCCACAAAAATCGAAAATCCTCAAATGTCCTCCGATTTCGATGATTGATACCTCTATCAATAGGCGTTGAGACCTGTAATTGTCATACAAACGGCCATTTTGATCGTTCGAATATTTTTACACGTTCCGTAGAAAATTCAATTTTTTTGTAAATCAACTGAACTATAGCCCACAAATTCAGGGCCACAAAAATCGAAAATCCTCAAATGTCCTCCGATTTCGATGATTGATACTCTATCAATAGGCGTTGAGACCTGTAATTGTCATACGAACGGCCATTTCGATCGGTCGAATATTTCTACACGTTCCGTAGAAAATTCAATTTTTTTGTAAATCAACTGAACTATAGCCGACAAATTCAGGGCCACAAAAATCGAAAATCCTCAAATGTCCTCCGATTTCAATGATTGATACCTCTATCAATAGGCGTTGAGACCTGTAATTGTCATACAAACGGCCATTTTGATCGTTCGAATATTTCTACACGTTCCGTAGAAAATTCAATTTTTTTGTAAATCAACTGAACTATAGCCCACAAATTCAGGGCCACAAAAATCGAAAATCCTCAAATGTCCTCCGATTTCGATGATTGATACCTCTATCAATAGGCGTTGAGACCTGTAATTGTCATACAAACGGCCATTTTGATCGTTCGAATATTTCTACACGTTCCGTAGAAAATTCAATTTTTTGTAAATCAACTGAACTATAGCCCACAAATTCAGGGCCACAAAAATCGAAAATCCTCAAATGTCCTCCGATTTCGATGATTGATACCTCTATCAATAGGCGTTGAGACCTGTAATTGTCATACGAACGGCCATTTCGATCGTTCGAATATTTCTACACGTTCCGTAGAAAATTCAATTTTTTTGTAAATCAACTGAACTATAGCCACAAATTCAGGGCCACAAAAATCGAAAATCCTCAAATGTCCTCCGATTTCGATGATTGATACCTCTATCAATAGGCGTTGAGACCTGTAATTGTCATACAAACGGCCATTTTGATCGTTCGAATATTTCTACACGTTCCGTAGAAAATTCAATTTTTTTGTAAATCAACTGAACTATAGCCCACAAATTCAGGGCCACAAAAATCGAAAATCCTCAAATGTCCTCCGATTTCGATGATTGATACCTCTATCAATAGGCGTTGAGACCTGTAATTGTCATACAAACGGCCATTTTGATCGTTCGAATATTTCTACACGTTCCGTAGAAAATTCGATTTTTTTGTAAATCAACTGAACTATAGCCCACAAATTCAGGGCCACAAAAATCGAAAATCCTCAAATGTCCTCCGATTTCGATGATTGATACCTCTATCAATAGCGTTGAGACCTGTAATTGTCATACAAACGGCCATTTTGATCGTTCGAATATTTCTACACGTTCCGTAGAAAATTCAATTTTTTTGTAAATCAACTGAACTATAGCCCACAAATTCAGGGCCACAAAAATCGAAAATCCTCAAATGTCCTCCGATTTCGATGATTGATACCTCTATCAATAGGCGTTGAGACCTGTAATTGTCATACAAACGGCCATTTTGATCGTTCGAATATTTCTACACGTTCCGTAGAAAATTCAATTTTTTTGTAAATCAACTGAACTATAGCCCACAAATTCAGGACAACAAAAATCGAAAATCCTCAAATGTCCTCCGATTTCGATGATTGATACCTCTATCAATAGGCGTTGAGACCTGTAATTGTCATACAAACGGCCATTTTGATCGTTCGAATATTTTTACACGTTCCGTAGAAAATTCAATTTTTTTGTAAATCAACTGAACTATAGCCCACAAATTCAGGACAACAAAAATCGAAAATCCTCAAATGTCCTCCGATTTCGATGATTGATACCTCTATCAATAGGCGTTGAGACCTGTAATTGTCATACAAACGGCCATTTTGATCGTTCGAATATTTTTACACGTTCCGTAGAAAATTCAATTTTTTTGTAAATCAACTGAACTATAGCCCACAAATTCAGGACAACAAAAATCGAAAATCCTCAAATGTCCTCCGATTTCGATGATTGATACCTCTATCAATAGGCGTTGAGACCTGTAATTGTCATACAAACGGCCATTTTGATCGTTCGAATATTTCTACACGTTCCGTAGAAAATTCAATTTTTTTGTAAATCAACTGAACTATAGCCCACAAATTCAGGGCCACAAAAATCGAAAATCCTCAAATGTCCTTCGATTTCGATGATTGATACCTCTATCAATAGGCGTTGAGACCTGTAATTGTCATACAAACGGCCATTTTGATCGTTCGAATATTTCTACACGTTCCGTAGAAAATTCAATTTTTTTGTAAATCAACTGAACTATAGCCCACAAATTCAGGGCCACAAAAATCGAAAATCCTTAAATGTCCTCCGATTTCGATGATTGATACCTCTATCAATAGGCGTTGAGACCTGTAATTGTCATACAAACGGCCATTTTGATCGTTCGAATATTTCTACACGTTCCGTAGAAAATTCAATTTTTTTGTAAATCAACTGAACTATAGCCCACAAATTCAGGGCCACAAAAATCGAAAATCCTTAAATGTCCTCCGATTTCGATGATTGATACCTCTATCAATAGGCGTTGAGACCTGTAATTGTCATACAAACGGCCATTTTGATCGTTCGAATATTTTTACACGTTCCGTAGAAAATTCAATTTTTTTGTAAATCAACTGAACTATAGCCCACAAATTCAGGGCCACAAAAATCGAAAATCCTCAAATGTCCTCCGATTTCGATGATTGATACCTCTATCAATAGGCGTTGAGACCTGTAATTGTCATACAAACGGCCATTTGGATCAGCCGAATATTTCTACACGTTCCGTGGAAAATTCAATTTTTTTGTAAATCAACTGAACTATAGCCCACAAATTCAGGGCCACAAAAATCGAAAATCTTCAAATGTCCTCCGATTTCGATGATTGATACCTCTATCAATAGGCGTTGAGACCTGTAATTGTCATACGAACGGCCATTTCGATCGGTCGAATATTTCTACACGTTCCGTAGAAAATTCAATTTTTTTGTAAATCAACTGAACTATAGCCCACAAATTCAGGGCCACAAAAATCGAAAATCCTCAAATGTCCTCCGATTTCGATGATTGATACCTCTATCAATAGGCGTTGAGACCTGTAATTGTCATACAAACGGCGATTTTGATCGTTCGAGTATTTCTACACGTTCCGTAGAAAATTCAATTTTTTTGTAAATCAACTGAACTATAGCCCACAAATTCAGGGCCACAAAAATCGAAAATCCACAAATGTCCTCCGATTTCGATGATTGATACCTCTATCAATAGGCGTTGAGACCTGTAATTGTCATACAAACGGCCATTTTGATCGTTTGAATATTTCTACACGTTCCGTAGAAAATTCAATTTTTTTGTAAATCAACTGAACTATAGCCCACAAATTCAGGGCCACAAAAATCGAAAATCCTCAAATGTCCTCCGATTTCGATGATTGATACCTCTATCAATAGGCGTTGAGACCTGTAATTGTCATACAAACGGCCATTTTGATCGTTCGAATATTTCTACACGTTCCGTAGAAAATTCAATTTTTTTGTAAATCAACTGAACTATAGCCCACAAATTCAGGGCCACAAAAATCGAAAATCCTCAAATGTCCTCCGATTTCGATGATTGATACCTCTATCAATAGGCGTTGAGACCTGTAATTGTCATACAAACGGCGATTTTGATCGTTCGAGTATTTCTACACGTTCCGTAGAAAATTCAATTTTTTTGTAAATCAACTGAACTATAGCCCACAAATTCAGGGCCACAAAAATCGAAAATCCACAAATGTCCTCCGATTTCGATGATTGATACCTCTATCAATAGGCGTTGAGACCTGTAATTGTCATACAAACGGCCATTTTGATCGTTTGAATATTTCTACACGTTCCGTAGAAAATTCAATTTTTTTGTAAATCAACTGAACTATAGCCCACAAATTCAGGGCCACAAAAATCGAAAATCCTCAAATGTCCTCCGATTTCGATGATTGATACCTCTATCAATAGGCGTTGAGACCTGTAATTGTCATACAAACGGCCATTTTGATCGTTCGAATATTTCTACACGTTCCGTAGAAAATTCAATTTTTTTGTAAATCAACTGAACTATAGCCCACAAATTCAGGGCCACAAAAATCGAAAATCCTCAAATGTCCTCCGATTTCGATGATTGATACCTCTATCAATAGGCGTTGAGACCTGTAATTGTCATACAAACGGCGATTTTGATCGTTCGAGTATTTCTACACGTTCCGTAGAAAATTCAATTTTTTTGTAAATCAACTGAACTATAGCCCACAAATTCAGGGCCACAAAAATCGAAAATCCACAAATGTCCTCCGATTTCGATGATTGATACCTCTATCAATAGGCGTTGAGACCTGTAATTGTCATACAAACGGCCATTTTGATCGTTTGAATATTTCTACACGTTCCGTAGAAAATTCAATTTTTTTGTAAATCAACTGAACTATAGCCCACAAATTCAGGGCCACAAAAATCGAAAATCCTCAAATGTCCTCCGATTTCGATGATTGATACCTCTATCAATAGGCGTTGAGACCTGTAATTGTCATACAAACGGCCATTTTGATCGTTCGAATATTTCTACACGTTCCGTAGAAAATTCAATTTTTTTGTAAATCAACTGAACTATAGCCCACAAATTCAGGGCCACAAAAATCGAAAATCTTCAAATGTCCTCCGATTTCGATGATTGATACCTCTATCAATAGGCGTTGAGACTTGTAATTGTCATACAAACGGCCATTTTGATCGTTCGAATATTTCTACACGTTCCGTAGAAAATTCAATTTTTTTGTAAATCTATAGCCCACAAATTCAGGGCCACAAAAATCGAAAATCCACAAATGTCCTCCGATTTCGATGATTGATACCTCTATCAATAGGCGTTGAGACCTGTAATTGTCATACAAACGGCCATTTTGATCGTTCGAATATTTCTACACGTTCCGTAGAAAATTCAATTTTTTTGTAAATCAACTGAACTATAGCCCACAAATTCAGGGCCACAAAAATCGAAAATCCTCAAATGTCCTCCGATTTCGATGATTGATACCTCTATCAATAGGCGTTGAGACCTGTAATTGTCATACAAACGGCCATTTTGATCGTTCGAATATTTCTACACGTTCCGTAGAAAATTCAATTTTTTTGTAAATCAACTGAACTATAGCCCACAAATTCAGGGCCACAAAAATCGAAAATCCTCAAATGTCCTCCGATTTCGATGATTGATACCTCTATCAATAGGCGTTGAGACCTGTAATTGTCATACAAACGGCGATTTTGATCGTTCGAGTATTTCTACACGTTCCGTAGAAAATTCAATTTTTTTGTAAATCAACTGAACTATAGCCCACAAATTCAGGGCCATAAAAATCGAAAATCCTCAAATGTCCTCCGATTTCGATGATTGATACCTCTATCAATAGGCGTTGAGACCTGTAATTGTCATACAAACGGCCATTTTGATCGTTCGAATATTTCTACACATTCCGTAGAAAATTCAATTTGTTTGTAAATCAACTGAACTATAGCCCACAAATTCAGGGCCACAAAAATCGAAAATCCTCAAATGTCCTCCGATTTCGATGATTGATACCTCTATCAATAGGCGTTGAGACCTGTAATTGTCATACAAACGGCCATTTTGATCGTTCGAATATTTCTACACGTTCCGTAGAAAATTCAATTTGTTTGTAAATCAACTGAACTATAGCCCACAAATTCAGGGCCACAAAAATCGAAAATCATCAAATGTCCTCCGATTTCGATGATTGATACCTCTATCAATAGGCGTTGAGACCTGTAATTGTCATACAAACGGCCATTTTGATCGTTCGAATATTTCTACACGTTCCGTAGAAAATTCAATTTTTTTGTAAATCAACTGAACTATAGCCCACAAATTCAGGGCCACAAAAATCGAAAATCCTCAAATGTCCTCCGATTTCAAAGATTGATACCTCTATCAATAGGCGTTGAGACCTGTAATTGTCATACAAACGGCCATTTTGATCGTTCGAATATTTCTACACGTTCCGTAGAAAATTCAATTTTTTTGTAAATCAACTGAACTATAGCCCACAAATTCAGGGCCACAAAAATCGAAAATCCTCAAATGTCCTCCGATTTCGATGATTGATACCTCTATCAATAGGCGTTGAGACCTGTAATTGTCATACAAACGGCCATTTTGATCGTTCGAATATTTCTACACGTTCCGTAGGAAATTCAATTTTTTTGTAAATCAGCTGAACTATAGCCCACAAATTCAGGGCCACAAAAATCGAAAGTCCTCAAATGTCCTCCGATTTCGATGATTGATACCTCTATCAATAGGCGTTGAGACCTGTAATTGTCATACAAACGGCCATTTTGATCGTTCGAATATTTCTACACGTTCCGTAGAAAATTCAATTTTTTTGTAAATCAACTGAACTATAGCCCACAAATTCAGGGCCATAAAAATCGAAAATCCTCAAATGTCCTCCGATTTCGATGATTGATACCTCTATCAATAGGCGTTGAGACCTGTAATTGTCATACAAACGGCCATTTTGATCGTTCGAATATTTCTACACGTTCCGTAGAAAATTCAATTTTTTGTAAATCAACTGAACTATAGCCCACAAATTCAGGGCCACAAAAATCGAAAATCCTCAAATGTCCTCCGATTTCGATGATTGATACCTCTATCAATAGGCGTTGAGACCTGTAATTGTCATACAAACGGCCATTTTGATCGTTCGAATATTTCTACACGTTCCGTAGAAAATTCAATTTTTTTGTAAATCAACTGAACTATAGCCCACAAATTCAGGGCTACAAAAATCGAAAATCCTCATATGTCCTCCGATTTCGATGATTGATACCTCTATAAATAGGCGTTGAGACCTGTAATTGTCATACAAACAGCCATTTTGATCGTTCGAATATTCCTACACGTTCCGTAGAAAATTCAATTTTTTTGGAAATCAACTGAACTATAGCCCACAAATTCAGGGCCACAAAAATCGAAAATCCTCAAATGTCCTCCGATTTCGATGATTGATACCTCTATCAATAGGCGTTGAGACCTGTAATTGTCATACAAACGGCCATTTTGATCGTTCGAATATTTCTACACGTTCCGTAGGAAATTCAATTTTTTTGTAAATCAGCTGAACTATAGCCCACAAATTCAGGGCCACAAAAATCGAAAGTCCTCAAATGTCCTCCGATTTCGATGATTGATACCTCTATCAATAGGCGTTGAGACCTGTAATTGTCATACAAACGGCCATTTTGATCGTTCGAATATTTCTACACGTTCCGTAGAAAATTCAATTTTTTTGTAAATCAACTGAACTATAGCCCACAAATTCAGGGCCATAAAAATCGAAAATCCTCAAATGTCCTCCGATTTCGATGATTGATACCTCTATCAATAGGCGTTGAGACCTGTAATTGTCATACAAACGGCCATTTTGATCGTTCGAATATTTCTACACGTTCCGTAGAAAATTCAATTTTTTTGTAAATCAACTGAACTATAGCCCACAAATTCAGGGCTACAAAAATCGAAAATCCTCATATGTCCTCCGATTTCGATGATTGATACCTCTATAAATAGGCGTTGAGACCTGTAATTGTCATACAAACAGCCATTTTGATCGTTCGAATATTTCTACACATTCCGTAGAAAATTCAATTTGTTTGTAAATCAACTGAACTATAGCCCACAAATTCAGGGCCACAAAAATCGAAAATCCTCAAATGTCCTCCGATTTCGATGATTGATACCTCTATCAATAGGCGTTGAGACCTGTAATTGTCATACAAACGGCCATTTTGATCGTTCGAATATTTCTACACATTCCGTAGAAAATTCAATTTGTTTGTAAATCAACTGAACTATAGCCCACAAATTCAGGGCCACAAAAATCGAAAATCCTCAAATGT
Organism: Tipula helvola; assembly: GCA_963556165.1. Taxonomy (NCBI): domain Eukaryota; kingdom Metazoa; phylum Arthropoda; class Insecta; order Diptera; family Tipulidae; genus Tipula; species Tipula helvola. The sequence continues at coordinate 339,091,080 of OY744482.1, read as the reverse complement.
CCTCCGATTTCGATGATTGATACCTCTATCAATAGGCGTTGAGACCTGTAATTGTCATACAAACGGCCATTTTGATCGTTCGAATATTTCTACACGTTCCGTAGAAAATTCAATTTTTTTGTAAATCAACTGAACTATAGCCCACAAATTCAGGGCCACAAAAATCGAAAATCCTCAAATGTCCTCCGATTTCGATGATTGATACCTCTATCAATAGGCGTTGAGACCTGTAATTGTCATACAAACGGCGATTTTGATCGTTCGAGTATTTCTACACGTTCCGTAGAAAATTCAATTTTTTTGTAAATCAACTGAACTATAGCCCACAAATTCAGGGCCACAAAAATCGAAAATCCTCAAATGTCCTCCGATTTCGATGATTGATACCTCTATCAATAGGCGTTGAGACCTGTAATTGTCATACAAACGGCCATTTTGATCGTTCGAATATTTCTACACGTTCCGTAGAAAATTCAATTTTTTTGTAAATCAACTGAACTATAGCCCACAAATTCAGGGCCACAAAAATCGAAAATCCTCAAATGTCCTCCGATTTCGATGATTGATACCTCTATCAATAGGCGTTGAGACCTGTAATTGTCATACAAACGGCCATTTTGATCGTTTGAATATTTCTACACGTTCCGTAGAAAATTCAATTTTTTTGTAAATCAACTGAACTATAGCCCACAAATTCAGGGCCACAAAAATCGAAAATCCTCAAATGTCCTCCGATTTCGATGATTGATACCTCTATCAATAGGCGTTGAGACCTGTAATTGTCATACAAACGGCCATTTTGATCGTTCGAATATTTCTACACGTTCCGTAGAAAATTCAATTTTTTTGTAAATCAACTGAACTATAGCCCACAAATTCAGGGCCACAAAAATCGAAAATCCTCAAATGTCCTCCGATTTCGATGATTGATACCTCTATCAATAGGCGTTGAGACCTGTAATTGTCATACAAACGGCGATTTTGATCGTTCGAGTATTTCTACACGTTCCGTAGAAAATTCAATTTTTTTGTAAATCAACTGAACTATAGCCCACAAATTCAGGGCCACAAAAATCGAAAATCCACAAATGTCCTCCGATTTCGATGATTGATACCTCTATCAATAGGCGTTGAGACCTGTAATTGTCATACAAACGGCCATTTTGATCGTTTGAATATTTCTACACGTTCCGTAGAAAATTCAATTTTTTTGTAAATCAACTGAACTATAGCCCACAAATTCAGGGCCACAAAAATCGAAAATCTTCAAATGTCCTCCGATTTCGATGATTGATACCTCTATCAATAGGCGTTGAGACTTGTAATTGTCATACAAACGGCCATTTTGATCGTTCGAATATTTCTACACGTTCCGTAGAAAATTCAATTTTTTTGTAAATCAACTGAACTATAGCCCACAAATTCAGGGCCACAAAAATCGAAAATCCACAAATGTCCTCCGATTTCGATGATTGATACCTCTATCAATAGGCGTTGAGACCTGTAATTGTCATACAAACGGCCATTTTGATCGTTCGAATATTTCTACACGTTCCGTAGAAAATTCAATTTTTTTGTAAATCAACTGAACTATAGCCCACAAATTCAGGGCCACAAAAATCGAAAATCCTCAAATGTCCTCCGATTTCGATGATTGATACCTCTATCAATAGGCGTTGAGACCTGTAATTGTCATACAAACGGCCATTTTGATCGTTCGAATATTTCTACACGTTCCGTAGAAAATTCAATTTTTTTGTAAATCAACTGAACTATAGCCCACAAATTCAGGGCCACAAAAATCGAAAATCCTCAAATGTCCTCCGATTTCGATGATTGATACCTCTATCAATAGGCGTTGAGACCTGTAATTGTCATACAAACGGCGATTTTGATCGTTCGAGTATTTCTACACGTTCCGTAGAAAATTCAATTTTTTTGTAAATCAACTGAACTATAGCCCACAAATTCAGGGCCATAAAAATCGAAAATCCTCAAATGTCCTCCGATTTCGATGATTGATACCTCTATCAATAGGCGTTGAGACCTGTAATTGTCATACAAACGGCCATTTTGATCGTTCGAATATTTCTACACATTCCGTAGAAAATTCAATTTGTTTGTAAATCAGCTGAACTATAGCCCACAAATTCAGGGCCACAAAAATCGAAAATCCTCAAATGTCCTCCGATTTCGATGATTGATACCTCTATCAATAGGCGTTGAGACCTGTAATTGTCATACAAACGGCCATTTTGATCGTTCGAATATTTCTACACGTTCCGTAGAAAATTCAATTTGTTTGTAAATCAACTGAACTATAGCCCACAAATTCAGGGCCACAAAAATCGAAAATCATCAAATGTCCTCCGATTTCGATGATTGATACCTCTATCAATAGGCGTTGAGACCTGTAATTGTCATACAAACGGCCATTTTGATCGTTCGAATATTTCTACACGTTCCGTAGAAAATTCAATTTTTTTGTAAATCAACTGAACTATAGCCCACAAATTCAGGGCCACAAAAATCGAAAATCCTCAAATGTCCTCCGATTTCAAAGATTGATACCTCTATCAATAGGCGTTGAGACCTGTAATTGTCATACAAACGGCCATTTTGATCGTTCGAATATTTCTACACGTTCCGTAGAAAATTCAATTTTTTTGTAAATCAACTGAACTATAGCCCACAAATTCAGGGCCACAAAAATCGAAAATCCTCAAATGTCCTCCGATTTCGATGATTGATACCTCTATCAATAGGCGTTGAGACCTGTAATTGTCATACAAACGGCCATTTTGATCGTTCGAATATTTCTACACGTTCCGTAGGAAATTCAATTTTTTTGTAAATCAGCTGAACTATAGCCCACAAATTCAGGGCCACAAAAATCGAAAGTCCTCAAATGTCCTCCGATTTCGATGATTGATACCTCTATCAATAGGCGTTGAGACCTGTAATTGTCATACAAACGGCCATTTTGATCGTTCGAATATTTCTACACGTTCCGTAGAAAATTCAATTTTTTTGTAAATCAACTGAACTATAGCCCACAAATTCAGGGCCATAAAAATCGAAAATCCTCAAATGTCCTCCGATTTCGATGATTGATACCTCTATCAATAGGCGTTGAGACCTGTAATTGTCATACAAACGGCCATTTTGATCGTTCGAATATTTCTACACGTTCCGTAGAAAATTCAATTTTTTGTAAATCAACTGAACTATAGCCCACAAATTCAGGGCCACAAAAATCGAAAATCCTCAAATGTCCTCCGATTTCGATGATTGATACCTCTATCAATAGGCGTTGAGACCTGTAATTGTCATACAAACGGCCATTTTGATCGTTCGAATATTTCTACACGTTCCGTAGAAAATTCAATTTTTTTGTAAATCAACTGAACTATAGCCCACAAATTCAGGGCTACAAAAATCGAAAATCCTCATATGTCCTCCGATTTCGATGATTGATACCTCTATAAATAGGCGTTGAGACCTGTAATTGTCATACAAACAGCCATTTTGATCGTTCGAATATTCCTACACGTTCCGTAGAAAATTCAATTTTTTTGGAAATCAACTGAACTATAGCCCACAAATTCAGGGCCACAAAAATCGAAAATCCTCAAATGTCCTCCGATTTCGATGATTGATACCTCTATCAATAGGCGTTGAGACATGTAATTGTCATACAAACGGCCATTTTGATCGTTCGAATATTTCTACACGTTCCGTAGAAAATTCAATTTTTTTGTAAATCAACTGAACTATAGCCCACAAATTCAGGGCCACAAAAATCGAAAATCCTCAAATGTCCTCCGATTTCGATGATTGATACCTCTATCAATAGGCGTTGAGACCTGTAATTGTCATACAAACGGCCATTTTGATCGTTCGAATATTTCTACACATTCCGTAGAAAATTCAATTTGTTTGTAAATCAACTGAACTATAGCCCACAAATTCAGGGCCACAAAAATCGAAAATCCTCAAATGTCCTCCGATTTCGATGATTGATACCTCTATCAATAGGCGTTGAGACCTGTAATTGTCATACAAACGGCCATTTTGATCGTTCGAATATTTCTACACGTTCCGTAGAAAATTCAATTTTTTTGTAAATCAACTGAACTATAGCCCACAAATTCAGGGCCACAAAAATCGAAAATCCTCAAATGTCCTCCGATTTCAAAGATTGATACCTCTATCAATAGGCGTTGAGACCTGTAATTGTCATACAAACGGCCATTTTGATCGTTCGAATATTTCTACACGTTCCGTAGAAAATTCAATTTTTTTGTAAATCAACTGAACTATAGCCCACAAATTCAGGGCCACAAAAATCGAAAATCCTCAAATGTCCTCCGATTTCGATGATTGATACCTCTATCAATAGGCGTTGAGACCTGTAATTGTCATACAAACGGCCATTTTGATCGTTCGAATATTTCTACACGTTCCGTAGGAAATTCAATTTTTTTGTAAATCAGCTGAACTATAGCCCACAAATTCAGGGCCACAAAAATCGAAAGTCCTCAAATGTCCTCCGATTTCGATGATTGATACCTCTATCAATAGGCGTTGAGACCTGTAATTGTCATACAAACGGCCATTTTGATCGTTCGAATATTTCTACACGTTCCGTAGAAAATTCAATTTTTTTGTAAATCAACTGAACTATAGCCCACAAATTCAGGGCCACAAAAATCGAAAATCCTCAAATGTCCTCCAATTTCGATAATTGATACCTCTATCAATAGGCGTTGAGACCTGTAATTGTCATACCAACGGCCATTTGGATCGGTCGTATATTTCAACACGTTTCGTGGAAAATTCAATTTTCCGAAGCAGCTGGTACCTATGAGAAAAACAGTTCATTCACTTTGATTTTATATTGCTTACTTAGCGGTTTATGAATCAAAAAAGTTAACCCAGTTTTGAAAGTGCGTTTATTCACAAGCCCCACTAAATAACTTGATGTGTGAATCTTTTTTTCTTTATATGCACGTTTATGCAATAATCATCATCAAGTTCGTGTGGCAATCGATGTAACATTGTATTAACGGATATAGGTACATTAATGACTTGGCCAAGAATCCCGTACTGTCCATTGCCATGACGAATTCTCCTTATCGTCATGTATGGAAGTCGTAGCAAGAATTACCGCTCCGTCTCTAAGTCGAGCTCGGGTATATTGGCAGGTTTCGCCGTCAATGGCAACAAACAAATTTACCGTCATTAAAATAGGAAATTTAATCGATCTAATAAGACTCTAAGAATCCAGAATTTTTTAAGTGAACTTTCGGCAACCGAAGGGACACGCTACTCTTTGTGGAAGGCAACAAAAAATTTAAAAAGGTCAACAATTTCGAATCCACCGACCAGATTTCCAACTGGAGATTGGGCGAGAAGCGATGAAGAAAAAGCCAATGTTTTTGCTGCTCATCTAACGACAGTATTCGCACCACACAACGAAACAAATTCTTTCGTACTACCCGAGCAAATGGATTATGGATTGTCTTTTAAACCTATAAAGTATAATTGGAAGAAAGTTAAGAATACAATTAAAACTTATATAAACTCGAAAAAGGCGCCAGGGCATGATCTTATTACTGGAAAAATAATAAGGGAATTGCCAGACAATTGCATAAAACTAATAACATATAATATTCAACGCGATCATGCAAACCGGTTATTTTCCCCAAAAATGGAAGGTATCGGTGATCTAAACGCGCCCACTAACCACCAATCTAAATCAAAAACATCCGCTCTACTTTTAAGAACTAAACAGATTACCAAAATGATATATGCGACATTTTACGATTAATGTCGCAAAATAAAAATCCTATTGACCAAAAATTTAAATATTGTTATTCCCCTTGTGCCCCACACAAAAAAAGGGTTAAATTTAATTTTCTTAATTGTCGCCAAGCAATTTTTTTTTACGAGATTACGTCGTTTACCAAGATATTATGATAAGATGAAAGGGAATAAATGTATACACTCGAATCCTTTACAGTATTTATATATGTATATAGGGTTGAAAATTAGAAATAATAAATTATCCGTTTAAATTAAAAACAAAAAAAAAACGAAATCGTTTGGGCGAATTTTTAAATATTTTTAAATATATCCCCAATTCATTTACAAACATACATAACTGGCAGATATAAACATTAGCCGAACCAAAGTAAAGTGCAATAAAAACCAGTAGAAAGTTTTTTTTTCCGTTGTTTTTCTTGTTTTCATAATCCTTGTGGTTGATTGTTTGGATAATTTATAACGTTACTTGGAAATTTTAATAAGATTTTTTTTTCATTTTCTTCTTGTCTTTAATCGTTTTCTTTATACCGTTTTCAACGTCGTCTTCTCATTACAAATTATACGACTAAAAAAAATCGTTACGCTGCTTGAATTAAAAAATAAAAATTATATCCTTTTCTGTATCCATTCCAGCTTCAACTAAACAAGTGAATTTAATTAAAAAGGATAAACTGCATAAATTGGATGTTGACGATGAATCGAATATTAATTTTCCATTTTTTTCCATATACAGTAGAAATTTGACAGTATCGCAAAAAATTAAAAAAAAATCGAAAGTTGAAGGGTAATTTTATTCTATTATAATTGTGAATGGGAAAATGGAAAATTTATTTGCATTATTAATTAATAAAAGTGCATTTTATAAATTGAATTTTTATGTATATTTATGTATAGTGCGCGCGGCCGTTACATACATAAACCAAAGTAGATGAGTTGAATAAATATTGGTACGAGCATTTATGAATCATTAAGTTGGAAATTCAATTTGAATATTTAAATTAGCTGTGTGGTTTCGATGGTTATTTGCAGTAAAGGAAATGAAGTAATAAAAGTCGGAATATTGGTTGAACTTTTAAAAAGGCAAATATTATATTGAAAAATTATTTTCATTGTTCGCTACTTGCAAGGTAAAATGGCTGATTCAATAACTTATTGGTTTAAATATGCATTAAACATTATAATTAAATATTAAAAGTGGATCCAGCCTCTGATGCAAAGAGTTATTAACTCCAACTGAAATATAAAAAAAAATTGGGGTGGGCTGCGTCATCTACACGGCTGTAGATGTTTTACGTGATAACGTTTATGAGATGTTGAGATTAATTATTTTAATTTAATATAAATTATCTGCCACAGTTTCTCGACGTACAACTTCACACCAGAATTGCTCCGATCAGATGTGGTGTTCTCTCGCTGCAGTGCTCTCAATCATTATAAATTATTATTTCGGAGTTTTTAATTTAATTAAAATTTATGTGGATATTAATTATTTTAATTTATAATAAATTATCTAGAACAGGTTCTTTACGCACAAATTGATGCTACATAGAATGGTTCCGATCAGACGAGATATTCTCCCGCTATAATATTCTCTTGCTCTGTTAATCGCCATTTTGTAGATGATTATGATCTAAAATAAAATATTACATTTTAATGATTAAATTGTCCTATAACACACGCTCCTGTCAAATTTTATAACATTCACTGACAATGATCGTTGGTGCAAATTGATATGCTTACATGTGTCGATCAGTCATCCTTTCGGTGAATTTTATTTATGGTAATTACATTTAATGTAGATGTCGCGTTTAATTTTAAATTGCTATGTTTACATGTATCTAAGATAACTAATAATTAAATCAAATTATAGTCGATAGATGGCACAGATGTTTTGAAAATATATTTTTTGGTATAATGTATTATCACAGATAAGAATAGACAGATGTGGATCTTGTATGGGCCATATTTACATTACTAAAAATTCCAATCTATTCCTTTTAGAGCAGGACGTATATATTATAAAATAAAATTTTGTTTGAAGTTGGTTTATGTTTGCTTTGATATAATCAAAATAGCCATGCCATGTTTGGTTTGATATAATCAAAATAGCCATACGCAAAAAAAAATAAAAAGGGACAGAAATGTACGTCCTGCTCTAAAAGGATTGGATTGGAATTTGGTATTGATGTAAATATAGCCCATACAAGATACACATCTGTCTATTCTTATCTGTGGTATTATTATAAATTGAATTGAATATAAACCTCAAATAAAATTTACATTTACAATAATTTTTTTTTAAACTTGGGAAAACGCTCTTTCAAACCGGATCTGCGCAAAGATCCAGCGCAGCGTATCAAGCTCATCATTACATTCATCATAAATCATCCAAAGGCTCGTTAATTTGAGCGAACCTTCACAATTTTGGACCGCTCGCCATTTTTGGCAAACCACACCCATTGAATTTACAATTTGTGAAAACACGTTTACAATCAGATAAGTAGCCATCCTTATTAATTTAACATTTAATTTGATTCTAAAACATTTAAAATAAATAATTCAAACAAAACCATACAAACTTGCAAGGTTATAACTATATATCAAACAATTATTTTAAAAGTATCACACACTTCAATCAGTATTTTAGTGAAAAGTGCGTGTTAACCTTTACTTGTATATACCTATTTAAGCGATAAGCAAGTTGGTTTCATTGATATAAAATGGCGAAGAAAGCTGCTGTTAAAAAACAGCGCGCGACCAACAAAGCTCGCCTTACCAACATAACTAAATGTCTCAATTCAGCCGATGATGAAACATTGATTGCAGACTTAAAAACGCGCCACGCACGAGTTGAACAATTAATGCAAGAGTTTACAACAATCAAACACAACATTTTTCTGTTGAACGCAACTGAAGAATTCGACTATATGTATGAGGAAAATTATCATGAAGCGATCAGTATGACAATTCAACATGGGTCATTCAATGTAACGCATGCAGTAGTTTATTACGACATAAAGCTACCGAAAATCAACATATCACCTTTTTCGGGAGACTACACTGAATGGCAATCATTTTATGATTTCTTCACGATTCAGATCATTCACGATTCAGGTAGCTTAAGTCCGATATAAAAATTTCAGTACCTTTAGGGACTTGTAAGGTGAGGGGCCGCCAACTTGTTGAAACATATAAGCACACTTGAAGCAAACTACTCCGGCGCAATAAACAAATTAAAGGAACGCTACGATCGTAAACGCTATATCATAAGTTCATTTGTGTGTATACCTTTATAGAGCAACCTTCAATTTCAATTACTACAGCTGCTAATATAAAGCAACTCATGGATACGTCCGACGTTCCGCGAAAATGCGGAAACTCGTGATCATTGGCTCATATTTTTATTGGTACAAAAGTTAGACGAAAAATCCAAAATTTTATGGGCAGAGTAAATAACCGATAAGAAACTCCGCAATTCTCAGATTTCCTAGTGTTTCTTACAAGGCAAATTGACACTTTGGAATCAACCAATATGTCAGTAAAAAAAACATTCGTCAAACCTAAACTGAAAAGCCATCTTGTCACTGGAGAACTTAGTTACACTTGTGCAATATGCAACGAAAAGGATCATTCACTATTTGCTTGTAATCAGTTTAATGACATGGATGTAACACAGCGGATGGCGATTAGGCGCCTGCTGGTGGTGGGATCAGCTGATTATATCAGCTCCGTAACCTTCAGTAGGGTGCTCATCACGTGAACTGTTCTGGTCATGTTTCAGGCAGCTGGCGGGATGAGTACGATTGTGGTAGGGGTAACCTTGCCACAATTCGCAAGTGTACGTACTACCTCCACGTGGCAATCGTCGGTAACTGATGTCATCTATTACAATTGTTCTAGTTGACTCAGGCCAAAGAACGGCGCTAAAGGAGAAAACCTTAACAAAAAACCCTAATCTAAGGTGGAACAGCATATGCCGATGGATGAATGACTGATAGGTTAATCAGTCCCAAATATGCGGACTCTGGATACCAGGCGCCCTCCAGTTTTATTTAGCCTTCCTGTGGTAGCTGGGTGTCCCACAGGTGACCTTCATTTCCCAAATACTCGTGGGAATAAAATGCCTAACAAAAATAAAAACAATAAGGATGGTAGCGCTCCTAAAGCGTCACGGACCAGCGAGGATTCTGCGGTGGCTTTCGAGGTCTCAGGTCCTCTCTCCGCTGTGGAATCCCCAATGGTTGGCACATCGGATGGGGAAATCCGTTCGGAGTTTGAGAATTTACTTCTCAATTCCGATATGGAAACCTCAGGAGATGAGGAACTGGCCCCCGTAAGTGGGGGGATCTCCTCTGTGAAAACAGGGGAAAGTGCGGACGTCGGGGAGTATCGGAAGGATCAGGTTGACATCAACAAACCTGCTGCGGCTCCTCATGTGAAAATGTGTGAGGCTGCGAAAAGCGGTACAGGAAGCTTCTGGCTGAGGGCAAAGCGCCCGGTAGCGAGACAAGGCTTCTGGCGGTGCGGTCACGGAAGGAGACTTGCGCTCCTACGATGGCCCAACCGCCAAAGAGGGACCGCTCGGATGACTTTACTTCACCGGCACAAAAAAAGGCCAGGGGGGAAGAACATGTCCTGGTGGCCTCGGGTTCTGCGGTCCGGTCTGGAGTTACCTTCAGGCAGGCTGCGGAATCAGAGATCATTGGGATCTTACCCTCTGGCTTTCCTGAGGTTTCCCTCACTGGAGAGCAGCTTAAAGCTGTCCAGGAGGGAATCTTGGATAAGGTGCTGGAGCAGGAGGCCAAGGAGCTTAAACCTAAGTTCCTTGGCAGTCAGCTTCGGCTTGGTTGGCTGGTAGTGACCTGTGCCGACCGGGCCACTATACAGTGGCTCAGGGAAGGTGCAGAGCTGATTGTAGCTGAGGCGGGAAACCTGCCTCGAGCTAGGATCGTGTTTGGTACCTTCCCAAACAGTGCCGAATTGCCCACGGATAAGCTTCTGGGTTTTATCAGAAGCCAAAACGAGGGCATGCAGGCGATCAACTGGAGAGTGGTCAGGAGAGAGGCGAAAGGCACTTCAGCTTTTTGCACGTTCTCCATGGACCACTCTTCGGTTGAGAAGCTCAAACAAATTGACTTCAAAATCAATTTTAAGTTTGGGATTGTCCAACTGCACCCCAAGGGGGCCAGGGTGGTGGAAAGCTAGGTTCCAGGGGCGGGCCCCAAGTGGTCAAGCCTGTGGAGGATATCGTGGCTGCACCTGTGAAGGCAATCGAGGCCGCACCTGTGGCGGCTCTCGGGGCCACACCTGTGGTTAAAACCACTGGTGTGGCGGCCCTTTCCAGGAGACAGGCGAGGAGAAGGAGGGAAAGGGAGAGGAAGGCGTCAGCGGTTGTACGGGGAATGGCCCCGCGAGGGGTCACCCCGCGCAAGTCACTGGTGAAGCCTGGTGGCTCTCAGTCAGCTGTGGACAGCAGCAGCAAGATGGAGGACATGGATTCGCCATCTGGCGATGGCGGTACGAGCAAGAAGGCTAATCCAGGCCTTCAGCAGACGTCGCTGTAGTGATGGCACACTTAACCTGCCTACAGATAAGCCTGCATCATGCAAAGGCGTCTTCGGACGTCCTTTGTCGTAGGTTTATCTGCCAGAAAATTGGCATGGCTCTAATACAGGAGCCATGGGTAATAGGTAACCAAATTAAAGGTATACCGAAACAAATGGATAAGTTGATTTATTGTAACGGAACTGAGAGTCCAAGGGCGGCCATTTTGGCCAGCTCGCAAATTAATTTTATTCCCATTTCAGAGTTCATCTCCAGGGACTTAGTGGCGGTAATGGTGGAGGTTCTGGGTGAAAGAGGGAAACAGGAGGCTATAATGGCCTCCGCCTACTTTCCTGGAGACTCGGAAATGATACCTCCTCTCGAAGTTAGGCGGCTCATAGCTCATTGCCAGCGCAATGGGCTGGCTTACCTAATAGGATGCGATGCAAATGCGCACCACACGGTGTGGGGCAGCACGAACATCAATAATAGGGGTGAGTACCTTTTTGAGTATATAATTACTAATAATGTAGATATTGTCAATAGGGGAAGGAAACTTACTTTCATAAATGCGATTAGGCAGGAGGTCCTAGATTTGACCCTCGCTAGTCCGCATTTTAGTCATTTTGTTAAAAATTGGCATGTGTCTGAAGAGGCCTCCTTATCGGATCACTTGCACATCAGATTCGATTTGGCGGCCGAGGCCATGCAGCGGCAGGAGATAAGAATTCCAAAACTGACCGATTGGGACTCTTATAGAGTTTCACTCGAATCAGAAATGCCCTCGGTAATGGGGAACATAGAGTCTCCAGAGGGCTTGGAATTCTGTTCAAACCAGCTGCATAATTCTATACACTCGGCTTACGAAAACAGCTGCCCAGTTAAGCGAAGAGAGTCCATTAAGTTGGTCCCTTGGTGGAACGGGGCGCTGAGTAAGCTGAGGAAAAAATCTAGAAGGTTATTCAATAAGGCTAAACGCACCGGGGAATGGGGCGAGTATAGGATGGCCTGGAAGATCCAAAAGGGCTACCTGGAGAAACTTCTGTGAGGGAATCATTGAATTACCCTCTGCAGCTCGTCTCCAGAAAGTCCTTGCTAGGGATCACTCAAATGGTTTGGGGCTTCTTCAGAAGCAAAACGGGATGTTCACTGAAAACCGGAAGGAAACCCTGGAGTTACTATTAGGTACCCACTTTCCGGACTCAATAGTGGTAGGTACCCAGGAGGACCCGCATGATCCTTCAAGTGAGGTAGACTATTCACCCCACAGTATGATCTGGAGCCTCTCTGGAAAAATGTTCACACCCAGCAAGGTGAGATGGGCTATTGGCTCTTTCAAACCGTTCAAATCTGCTGGAGGGGATGGTATCTTTCCGGCTTTACTTCAAAAAGGTATTGAGGAAATACTCCCCAGCTTGGTCCAGTTGTTTCGGGCAAGTTATGCTTTTAACTATATTCCGAAACTATGGAGGAAAGTAAATGTGGTCTTTATACCAAAGGGAGGGGGTCGTCTGGACACCCAGCCCAAGGCTTACCGGCCAATTAGCTTGACATCGTTTCTATTGAAGACGATGGAAAAAATCCTGGATAATCAAATAAGAAATGAAATCCTTGTAAATAACCCACTGCATCGGAACCAGTTTGCTTATCAAGCTGGCAAATCCACTGTGATGGCTCTTAGTGGTCTAGTCACGAAGATTGAAAGAGCGGTGGCTTTTAAGGAAATTGCCCTGTGTGCCTTTGTGGATATTGAGGGGGCATTTGACAATACCTCCTATGGTTCAATAGAGAGGGCAGCTATGGAGAAGGGGGTTCCGCCGTCTACAACTATGTGGATCCGCTCCATGCTGAAATATCGCGATATTACAGCCACATTAGGTGGCGAGTCAGTAACCATCAGGGCCGTAAAGGGCTGTCCCCAAGGAGGTGTACTGTCTCCTCTTTTATGGTCATTGGTTATTGATAGACTACTGGTCCTCCTGAATAGCCATGGGTTTGATGTCCAGGGCTATGCGGATGACGTGGCTATCGTGATTAGAGGCAGGTTTGATGAGATCATCTCTGATCTCATGCAAAATGCACTCAACTTGATATGGCAGTGGTGTAACAAGGAAGGACTTAGTGTCAATCCAAACAAAACTGTCATTGTCCCTTTTACGAGGAGGAGAAAGCTCTCGCTTGTAGCTCCCTCGTTAAACGGTACTATTGTTGCCTTTTCCAAAGAGGTTAAATATCTAGGGGTTATCCTGGATAAACTGAACTGGGAACAACATATACAAAAAATTCAAAATAGAACCACAAAGGCTTTTAGGGCCTGTCAGAGACTCTATGGACGTACTTGGGGACTACAACCAAAAATGATCTACTGGTGATTTCTAACAATTATTAGGCCTATGATCACTTACGCATAGCTAGTGTGGTGGCCTAAAACTCAACAAAGGACAGCGCAAACTTTATTGAATAAGGTTCAGCGTATGGCCTGCATTGGGGTTACGGGCTCAATGAAAACATGTCCGACCGCAGCAATGGAGACACTCCTAGGACTAACTCCATTGCATCTGCATGTAAAAAAGGATGCTGCTAATATGGCCCTTAAGATGTAGGCGGAGGGTAACATCAAACCAGGCAATATGGTGGGCAATCTGGAGATGCTTAAGGAGTTTCAGACAGACCCCACTATAGGAATGCCTTCCGACTGTATGCCAGCCAAACTAGATTTCCACAAACCCTTTTGTGTTAGATTACCTGACCGGGAGGAGTGGAGTACAGGTGGACCATCCTTTGAGCGAGGGCCATTGGTGTGGTTTACAGATGGATCAAAAACGGAAGATGGGGCGGGGGTAGGAATACATGGGAGTGGAGTATCACTCTCGAAGTCCTTGGGTACCAATGCAACCGTCTTTCAAGCAGAAGTGCATGCTATAGAACTTTGTGCTAGGATAGGCATTTCTAAAGGCCTAAACGACGCAAAGGTTTATATCGTATCAGACAGCCAATCGGCCTTAAAGGCTCTTAGGTCTTTTACCATTGAGTCAAGGCTGGTATGGGATTGTCTGAAGGTTATTAAGTTGCTGGCAAGCTCAAATAAGGTAACACTTGTTTGGGTGCCAGGGCACACTGGAATTGTGGGAAACGAGGCAGCTGATGTCCTCGCCCGCGAGGGATCTGCTTTTCCATTAATTGGACCAGAGCCCTTCTGCGGCGTCTCTAAGGTGCACCTTAGGGCAGCAGTTAAACGCTGGGAGGATGTGCAAAAGTCCTCTTACTGGCGCGGAATTCCAGGTTTGCGACAGGCGAAGGAATTTATTTCACCTTCGTCGGCCAGGGCCAAGGAATGTCTCGTACTTAGGAAACCTGAGTTGAGGCTGCTTACCGGATTCCTCACAGGTCACATCCCCTTAAGGTATCACCTAAAGAAAATGGGCCTAAGTTCGACGGATAGATGTCGCTTCTGTGACATGGAAGCGGAATCAGCGGAACATGTTCTGTGCCATTGCCCAGACATTTTCTGCAAAAGGTTACAACATCTAGGAGGGAGAGTAATGAGCCCGGATGGTATGCACCATATACCGGCCGGCAGTATTGTCAGGTTCATTAAGAGCCTGAATATTGACTGGACGGCTCATTAAGTAGGGTCCATGCACAAAAGATCTTTTAGGTCGCAGTGCGGGGTGGCTTGAACGCCCACATGGCCCTCAACTAATAATAATAATAATAATAACACAGCGGATGCATTGGCCTAAATCTGGCAACAGATGTTTAATTGTCACGGTTTACCAATCACAGAGTCAATACCTATACTCCTTCTCCGTCAACAGCGAAAAAACAAACATTTTCTTCACTTTATACGCAACACTCAGCAGAACAATCAATCTTGCCAACAGTTTTGATCAAAGTGTTGAATTTTGCTGGAAATTCACATTGGTGCCGTGCTCTATTACATTCGGGGTCTCAGGCCACGCTTATTACGGAGGCTTTGTTCAGTGATTGGGGAAAAGAAAAGAAGAAAAATTCCACATTTTCAATTGCTGGTTTATGAAGTGCAAATGTTGTTTCAATCAAGGGTTTAGCCACGGTGACTGTGAAACCAATTCGGCATTACGAAATTGCAATGAAATCATTAATTTTATCAAAAATCACGTTCAATGTACCAAGCCAAAATTGACATGAATTTGGATCAGACTCTCCGCAAGTTCTGGGAGATTGAAACAATTACAATTGCCAAGCCAATCCTGTCTCCAGAAGAAACCTTTTGCGACGAACATTACAACGATAACGTGAAAATAACAAATTCGGGCCGATTTTTTGTGAGATTACCGTTTAAGAAATCCCCACAAATATTGGGGAAATCACTAAACACCGCCATTCAAAGATTAAGATGAATTGAATGACTTTTTCTCGAGATCCACAATTCTTTAACTTACTCGGCTTCGTAATATGAAGGAAATACAGTATTCACAAGCAGCCAAAAATTTACAGGCAAGTGAAAATTAATAAAGATGATACCGATTTCCAAAAAATAGTATGGCGTAATCACCCATTCGAGCTTATTCGACATTTCCGCTTGACTACTACTACTTACGGTGTTTTGTCAGCTTCATTTTTATCAGATCCAGCAGCAGCCCAAGCCTTACGCAACGATATTTGTGTAGATGATTTGCTGACTGGGTCAAAAACCGAAAATGAAGTCAACCAAGTAAAAAATGCTATCTGTAAGTTGGTATCACAACATAGTTTTCACCTAGGCAAGTGGATGTCCAACTCAAGTAACATATTGGACAATGAAATGATTGATGGATCAAGCGACACAATAAAATCCATTGAGGAAAGCCACCAAGACGTTCCAAAATCAGTTAAGGTTCTTGGTCTTAATTGGAACCCCTCAACAGACTAATTTACATTTCCTTCAGATCTACCAAACATCAGTATGTTTTCAAAACAGATTGTAGTATGGGAAGCAAGTCGCCTTTTGGACCCTCTTGGTTGGCTAGTCCAGGCATCATCACTATCAAAAATCTTTATACAAAACCTGTGGGCTGTCAAAACTCTCCCTGACGATTCATTTACATGGATTTTCGAATGCGAGCCAAAATGCCTATAGAGCTGTAGTCTATCTTAGAGTATATACATTAGCCGGAGATGTATTGGTTAACATTATTTCAGGGAAGATAAAGGTAGCTCCCATATAAAACAAGTCACGTTACCACGACTTGAACTTTGTGGCGCAGTTCTGCTAATAAAGTTAATTAATACAATCCAAAGTACGACGCAATTAAAAAAAATTGTTGGCGCACATTCATAGACAACAGAACCGCTGAAATTTTAACTATACCTCGCAAACAGTGGCAACATGTATCATCATCTGATAATCTGGCAGATTGTGCTACTCGAGGCTTGATATACATAACTACACCATCACGGCTTATGGTGGAATGTACCTGACTGACTCCACAAATCCATCGACTGCTGGCCTTCCCAAAAAAATTAATTATGGACTTATCGGAGAAGAAAATAAAAGGGTTTTCTCCTGTAACGCCACCATTAATACGACATGGATGGATGAATTAAGCTCAGGGTATTCATCATTGACCAAACTCCAAAGGGTGCTAGAGTTTGTGTTACGTTACCGCTCTAACTTAAAACTGAAAACAGGTTCAAGACACAGTGGAACCCATTTGATAAAGGAAGAGCTATTTAATGCAATGTACAAACTATGTTATCAAGAACAGATGTAATTCTACGGAAACGAGAAAAGGCAACTTGAAGTCAACAAAGCGGTCAATAAAACTAGCAGCATTAAACCATTAAATCCTTCCTTGAATACAGATGGTCTTATTCGAGTTGGTGGACGCCTAACAAATTCGGAAGCATCGTTTTGTACCAAGCATCCCATAATTTTGCCTCACCTTAGCACCTTGATTTTGAAAGACATTTGAAAGACACGGAAACGTTCTTTCAAACCCAACAGTAGATTTTAATTTTAATTAAAATTTATGTGGAGATTAATTATTTTAATTGAAAATAAATTATGCGCCATAGCTTCTTTAAGCACAAGCATCAGAATTGCTCCGATCAGAAGAGGCGCTCTCTCGCTACAGTGCTGTCTCTCTTTACTTAATTAAAATTTTTGTGGAGACTAATTATTTTAATTAAAAATAAATTATCTGCCACGGTTGTTTTAAACACAAATTAACACCAGAATTGCTCCGATCGGATGGGCTAATCTCTTATGCTATAGTGGTCCAAGCATTTAAATCGCGCAAAATCAGAAGTTTGCGGCGCGAATGCTTGAGGTATGAAGGCTAAGGACCAACCTAAGAAATCATACATTTAAATTAAAGGTAATGCCTTTTTTTCAGTTAATGAGTAATTGCTCACGATCAAGGGCAAAATTTTCTGTTAATTTTATGAACATGCGGTGAAAGACGTTATCACGAAAAATGCGAGCACAAACATATTTAGTAGATATTCAACCGACATTTTATTCACATACCTACGTAAAATGGAGTGTACTTCAGCCTTTACATTATTAAGGTGAGTTTACAATGAGACTGATCTTACTATTTTTCCTGAACGTGTAACGATGTTCTCTGTTTCATTGTTTGGCTTTATTTCTTTCGTTGTCTTAATGTGTTCTTTATCATTGTTTTCTGTGCAATGTGAAATGCCAGGAACTGTTTCCATCTTTGGTAGATATAATGAAAAATGGGCTGCAGTTAAACCAATATTTTTAATGGTGGCGAACACATTTTTATTGACTATGTCATCGCTTGATTTGCATCAAATTTGTAAAGATACTAATTTAAATGGCCGAGTTCTTGGTTTAGTATTTGTGAATGAGAGATTACACCAATCTGAATTGGAAATTGATTTTGACTGTTTGGAATTTGTAAATTCAATAATCATAAACAACCTACGTTGAATTATACTTTTAAAATAGCGGATATTTTTGGATTGCTGGGGATGAAACTGGGATGAAATTTTTAATCATAAATGGAGCGATGTTGATGCTTTAATTGATGAATTATACTGTGTTCTATTTCAGGCTTTCGATAAATTTTGTGCCTAAAGTTATAATCGGATAAATAACCATCCACCGTGGTTTAATAATAACTTGATCAATTGAAGAAATAGCAACAATACAGCTCACAAGCTTGCTATTTTAAATGGTGATAATATACTTTATATTAATTCATTCCGGCAGTTACGTTAAGATCAGCATCGACTCGCTTACAGTATAGCTATATCTTAAATCTTGAAGATAATTTGACGTTGGGTCCTACGTTGTTTTGGACATTCGTTGATGCTAAACGGAAATGTTCCGGGTATCCTCAGACGATGTCTCTGAATGATGCTATACTGCTAACAATATCAACAATATACGTGAACTAACTATTAGCGAATTTTTTCCAAGCTGTCTACAAGAAACACCATGATAACGGGGTTAGTCCCGCCTCTACATCTCACTTGGGGCAATATCATCATAATCTAATAGGATTGCCGTTTATTTCTGAGACTGATGTAATTGATGGTATATTCAAGATGAAATATGGATGTGGTTCTGATAATGTAGCCACAGGTATTGTTAAAGATCTCAGTAAGTCATTATAATTGCCTTTACGTGAACGTTATTTCACTCACCCCTCAGATGTAACCTCATCGATTTGAAATGTTTCTTGCGTTATAAAGATATTTTATATGACTAAAATTTGACATCTTGTTTTTGTCGATTTCGAGGTGAATCCATTATTTTTAGTTCTTCCGTCTTGTATGCATCAGCGTTGATGGGCAGTGTTCCATGTTCCATAGCGGTTAAAGCCGCTTCGCATTCAGATGGCCAAGTAAATGGATTCTTCTTACTTACCTTGCTAATCCGACTGAGATAACCGTGTATTGGAGCAAGATGTTCGGCTAAGTGAGCGATGAAGCGATGGTAATAATTGACCATGTCTACGAAACGCTATACTTGATTAACAGAAGTGGGTTTAGAAAAGGATTGGATTGCCATGATTCTATCCGCAGAAGGCTTAACGCCATCTTTTAGTGCGTTTTTTTATTCGCTATCCGAAGCTGCTTTCGAGAGCCGTCATATGAAAATAGCTCCCGATAGCGGCTCCATATAAATAGGTAGAGCTAAATATTTTTTATTTCACGTTTTCACTTATGAATTGAATTAAAAATTATATTTTGACATTAAATAAATGTAATTTACCAATAAATAGCACGTCAAATTTAAATTGGGGTGTAGAAAATTGACTGCTCCGCATATAGCAGCTATCGGGAGCGAATAAAAAAACGCAGCTTTGGGTGATTTCAAGGCTAAGGAAATTTATGGACCATGCACCGAATTCAGATTTTCATGATTTAATTGTTAAACCAAATTCTGCTAAACGAGTAAATATGGAATGTATATGCTTGCGGTGTTCGATCTCGTTTCTACTGGCTACTAATATATCGTCGATATATACGTATACGAAATCCATACCCTTCGTTACTTCATCCATCAGACGTTGGAATGTTTGCGCTGCATTTCTAAGACCTTTTGGCATTCTCGTGAACTCAAAGATTCCAAAAGGAACGGTAATAGCAGTTTTGTGAACGTCTTGCACCGCGACCGGAATTTAGTGATGCGCGCGCACGAGACCCACTTTTGTCAAAACGGTGCAGTCTCTTAGGTTTAAGGAAAAGTTGTGAATGTGTGAATGTGAAGAAGTGGATGCCTACCTGCTCGAATTCGTTTCTTGCAATTTTGTGCTTCTCAGGGTCTAGCCGCCGTGGTCGCGAAAATGGTAAATGACCTTCAGTAATCATTCGGTGTACCACATTATGTTTTACCGGTATATCATAGCGGGGCTCCTGCGTTAGAGTAGGGTAACGGCGACGAAGCTCGCTGTAAAGTGTTCGACAGCAAATAGCCGAGGTACCGATTCATTGATCACCCTAACTTCTACAGCCTTAATGGAGAGAGATGTGTTTATGTCTAAAACGCGCCTGTTTTTTAAATCCGCAACTAATCCGAATTTTACTAAAAAATCAGCGTCAATTATTGGCCTAGTAATCGATGCGTTTACAAAAGGATGCCTAAAATCGCGGCGTAGCCCCAAATCTCAATGCAAAAATTGCGTACCATATATGGTGATGATGGAGCCGTTAGCTGCGACTAAGCGATTCTCAGAATCATTAACAAGGTTAGTAAAATTCATCTTTAGTACGACGGACACATCGGCACCAATGCCAATAAGAAAGCTTAGTTGTATATTAGAACATTTAATCGTAAGGCGACGATTTTGGATCGTCCCATTGCTCGTCGCTTGTGCATACATTGGGAGGAATTAGTTTTTCTTTGGGGGCGGATTTTGTGAAGGATTCTTCTGTACGTATGAACATTCATCACATTTTCTTAACATATTTAATATTTACATTACATTTTACACCATCAAAATTTTGAAAAACTCGATACACAACCATAGTAAGGGTAAGCCAATTCCGAAATGTTCAATCCTAACTAACTATTATCCTAGATTTCAGGTTTACAGTAACTATTTGGTTTTTCTATAGAGTATGCGCTTTTCAGGAAGAGCAGGAAACTAGAAAATTGAAATACCAGAATATTTTTTAAGAAAACTACTGAATAAACATATTAACCGATAAAAGGAAAATAACCAAAATGTCCAATTAACACTTTTACGTCTGGTGACATTGGTAAACCGGCCGTTATTTTCCCAACTTTCCAAATTAAGACACTGGGTTCGAGAAAGAGATATGGTTTCCGTTAATTTTATTGTGGCTTGGAGAGGATGGGAGGAAGTGGCAATTAATTGACAGTTGCTTTTGATTACCAATACATCTGAAACTGTTAGAAGAAGAATAGTTAACTGAAGAGAATCATGTGATCATAGGATGCAATCTTTCATATATGTATATACCTAATTATTTCCGAATACTTTATAAATTAACATATACCTGTGAGCTTAGCAATTTTGGAAAAATTACTGATCATATCATATACATTTTCAAATCTCAATGTTTGTCAAATAATCTGATAAATAATTAATTATGAAACATGACCCGCGCTTAAAACCACAACTCACATAGAAAAAAGTTGTTTCTCAAAAACCATTATTATCATTTAATTATCATCCAGCTAGACATTGTATTGTTTTGTTAGATACAATTTCCGACCTACATTAGGGTTGTAACGTTTCCAATAATTCTGTAAATAATATTCCATTATCGCGTACATTAACTACTTACGTACAGAATACAAACAAAGAAAACCCCAATTTTTCTACCAAGAAATCACAATTGTAACCACAAAACCTTTGTGTGTGCATTGTTGTTAACAAGAAATCACAATAACAACAAAAACTTCAAAATTTATAACCCATAATCACGATTGAATTAATTTTGTATATTGAGACATTTACACACAAGAAAATTATTCTAATTACAGTTAATATAAATTAACGTAAAATTATCACAAAACTTAAGTTTAGTTTAGATAAACGAATGGTATGGAGGGAACTATAAACTTGTATTCTTTATGTGCTGTAGTAATTTACAAAACAAAAAAAAATACAAAACCCACTGTAATCCATGTAGAAAGACATTAATTTCATGCGATGGAAGCAGCAGTAGCACAGAGATAAGCATCATTTGAGTTAATTTACAGACAAATTTCGAATAAATTTTACCTTTTCAAGATTTTAGCAATTTTAAGCAAAACCTCACATACATAAAGGAACGGGAAACAAACATAAATGAATTTTCCACTTTCCATTCTTCTTGGCTATAATATACCTATGGGTAAATGTACTGTATGTGTATACATTGTACGTTGTAATATGAAGTTAATATCGATTTAAATGAAAATATCGTATGTTAAAAATTTAAGAGGGTGCTAATAGTATATGGGTGTATGTACATATATATGATGCGTTCCTATATTATATTGTGCTTCTAATTCCTAAGCACAAGATAAAAATATAATTTAAATAAACATTAATTAACATGGTTATTATTATTATTGTTATTACAACAATTACTAATTGCTTACCACTGTGTTCTACGATGGTATCATCATCGCACAAATATTTGTTCTTCGCTGTTGAAATATCCCATTACGCGTTTTGAATTTATAAATACGCGATACTCGTGTTTTTGTGTAGGGCCATGATGGTGGTATTTAATATTAAAATCGCGAATGGTACTTGAAATATTAATTTTTGTGTCAGCCATTATAATGGATTCCGTGTAATCCGCATGGAGTTATTGTTAATTATATATACGTGAATTAAAATCGTATTGTTAATATTTTATGAATATAAATAAATTATATTGTTCAGGAAATGGTATAAAGATTAACATTTTCATTCGTCCTGGCAACCACTATTTAAAGTAATTTTTATGCTATATAGCCAAAATATTTCAAAAAATCTTTAAATCTTAAATTTAATTTAATTTTGGAGTGGGAACTTTTAATTCTTTGGGTCTTTTAGAATTGATCCAAACTAAACTAAACTACAATATTATTTAAATGTGCATATTTAAGATTAAGCCAATTTTTTTGCGATGATTGATTGAGGGAGAAAAATCAAAACTCTCCAATTGGGCTTCGATAGCAGTATAGCACTGGTTAATACCTGTAAAAATAGGTTTAAGAAACTGAAGTTGTTGTGTCAACGTGCGTTTTAGTCTCTCAATTATTTCTACAAAACGAAAAATGTGGAGAAATTATCCACGTGGTGCCTTATTTTTCGGTTACATTTGTCTTAGTCTCGCTTAAACCGGAAACTGATATGGTTCTGATCGTGTTTCTGCTAAACTTTATTTTGCTTAGAAAATCGGTACAAAATGTGTTGTTTCACTGTATCCCATAATCGGTAACCATTCAATCCATATGTGTCGTTTAGAAGCAAACCGGTGTCTATTCCATTTTTAAAAAAAATGGAGATAGTGATTGGGTTTTGTTCAACGGATAAAAATCTATAATCTAACATAATTTAGTTGACACAAAATCGGTTTATTCCTTCAAAAACCATACTTGAAAACCATATTTGGTCGCAAAGCGATTCTATTCCAAGTAGTACTTAGAAGCAAAATCAATCTATTCCATAAGTTGTTGCAAATCGTGCCTATTCCTGTGCATTTATATGCTTAAGAAAAACTGAGTAGCAAACAAAGCCTATTACAAAAAAACGCGGCAATTTTGAATTATTGTTGCAAGGTTATTGTAAACGTTAAAAATATATGATGCACTCTGGATTTAGATAGTGTAGCTAGACAAGCTACACGTCGTTAAAAAGTAGGCGATGAAAGAAAAAACAGAAGAAGGCAATAATCAGTAATCAACAACGGAACCATTTTTATATTACCAAAATCGTGTAAAGGCGATTAGTTGTGATAGTCAAGAGCCGATAGACAGTGATTGAAATCACATTTAAAGTTTGTCTCACTAACGAAATTTAGATTGATCCAATCAATAAACCTACCTGATCAGGTGTAATAATCGGTAAGTCTTATTTAATACAAAACTAGTAATTTGATTAATTTATTGTTTCACCAAAATCCTTGTTTGTCTAAAAAGAAAAACATGGAATCCATAGAATATCCAATCGAAAACCCAATTAAAGCTAGGAAAATAGCAAACAACAAATTTAAATGGAAACGCGAAATTGCGAAGGAAAAGAGGTAGATTTCATTTTGGCCATAAATTTTTCAAGGTTTAATCATTGCTGTGTTCGTTTCAGATATTCTGCTACAAAGCTTCCTCGAATGGTTAAATGCAACCACAAAGGCAGTGTATTTAAATGCGACGAAATAAGAGGGACCGATGCGGTTCACTTTTCTCGTTTGTTTTATAGCAATAAAACCAAATTAACGCAAGATAGCTTTATTTTAAAGTATTGTGTGATGTAGCCTCCAACACGAACGGATCGTTCACCAAGAAATGGGAGCCGTAAATTTGTATCAATTTCGTATGGAATTACTAAATCTAATGGTAGCCTCAAAACAGTTTGCCAAAAATTTTTCCTAAGGGTATTAAATATTGGCAAAGCGCGTGTTCAACGAATTTGCAAATTGAATGCTAAGACGGGACAAATGCCAAAGAAAATCGGGGAGGCGATAGAGTGAGCATTAAATATGAAGATCGGAACAAAAAAAATTATTAATTTTATTAAATCAATTAAGACCTTGGAACTGCATTATTGCCGAGGTACCATTGCGAGGCGACAATATCTCAGCGGCGATCTTTCGATCTCAAAATTGTATAAAATGTTCATGGAAGCTAATCCGGGCCTTTCTGTCAAAGCGTCTTATTTCCGGATGGTATTTAGGACGAAATTTAATATAAGTTTTAAGCAACCCTCAACCGATATGTGCCCACCTTGTTTACAATTAAAAGAAAATCTAAAAATAGAACAAGATTCAGCAAAAAAGCAGCTGCTTATTACGAAGCTTCGAATACACAAATTACGTGGTAAAGCATTCTTCCAGATGCTATATTTCGAAAATGATGGGCTATTAACGATTTCGTTCGACTGTCAAAAAAATATGGTGCTGCCTAAAGTTGCCGATCAGGCGGCATATTATAGTCGCCAACTATATTTATATCTGTTTGGAATGGTAATCGGCACAGGGCACTCAAAACTAACACAAAATAATGTTTTTTTGTACCATTGGATGGAAAACGTACACCAAAAAGGATCTAATGAAATTTCATCTTGTGTCTATCACCGCCTATGTAATATGGACCTTCAAAATATAAATAGCATCAGATTAGTTTCTGATGGATGTGCTGGTCAAAATAAGAACAGCACAATGATTGGCATGCTGTTTTACTGGCTGGTATCACAAGCACCCAGAAATATAAAGCGAGTGGAACTAATATTTCCGGTTGCCGGTCATTCTTTCATTCCACCGGACCGCGTGTTTCCACAGCTCGAAAAAAAAAATAAAAGCCAAACAAACCATCACCGACGTTGTAGATTATATAAATATTTATCGTGAACATGGTACAACTTTTAGTGTTGGTAATGATTGCCCAGTTCTTGATTTTAAAACTGAGGTAGGTAATCACCTAAGGCCACCCGGAACATGGTACTTTAAATTTATGGAGTCAAAAAGAATGATACTAACCAGGAAACAGAATGGAGAATGTGTAATAAGAGGAGAAACATTTTATAAATCTGATATTGGTGTAGCTAGATGGGTCCAGAAAAGAGGTAAAACAATCAGGTCAATGCGACCAGCCACGATTCAACCAGGAGTGATCGTAAAAAAAGAGAAGCTGGCAGACGTCGGCAGGCTTTTACAAAAGCATTTTGGGATTAAATGGAAAGAAAATCCCGCATTAGTTTTTTACAAAGATGTAATGCAAAGTGCAGCTGAAGAGCCAATTATTACTGATCGAAATAAAGATTCAATTTGTGAGGAGAATCTGAAGGTCGAGGATATTCGAATCTAACTTTTGTTTATTTATTTTATATTGAAATTACTTTTACTTATTTTTATTAAAATTATGCTGTGAATTTTGTCTGTGTAAAATGTGAAAGAATTACCAAAAATTATGTTTTATTTTGTATTTAAATATACGTTTTAAAATAGAGTTCCTTCAAAAATAAATCCAATGACGTATAATTTAAGTAGTGTGTTGTTTTTGAAAAATTATCCCAAGTATGAAGAAGCAAAACCAGCCTATTGCGCATAATTAATTTGCAAAATCAGTCTATTCCTGTACCTTTGTAGCAAAACGAGCCTATTCCATTTTTATTTCAATAATTTACCTAAAACCAATAGTTTTCTATTTTCAGCTTTTCAGATATTATTTCTTAAATCAATTTTCTACAACTTAAAGAACCAAAAAAAATATAACCATTAAAATGTTAAAGTAATAACAAATATTAGATTTACAAGAAATCAACTAAGATGGAATAGACACCGGTTTGCTTCTAAACGACTCATATATTTTCAGAGATATTTTGAATTTAAGGGGAGAAAATTCTTATTTAATATTAAATCAAAAATTAGTGATCTAGCTTCGACCATCAAAGTACCGTTAAAACGTTCCACTTTACCGTTTAATTGAGGAGTATGAATGACTAATTGTATAGTCATATAGTATATTAGTGGCCATAAATGCTGGTAAGAATTATTTGCAGTTTTCTTTCTGCTCTTAATCTTACTATTTTAAATGGATGTCTCGTTAGCTTTGCTTCCATACACGTTTCACAGATTGAATCAAAGGCATCTAAATCCTTGCTCTCGTTGTGTAATCCTTCAGTTAGCTTTGATAGATGTTTCATATTTTACGATGCCATTCCTTCGCTTTTGACTTCTTTTCTGATAACAATACTATTTGCTGATTTTGATCCTTTACATATATAATTCGTTGCTTTGTTTTATCCCTTCAAGAACAAGATCGTCGTACAGAAAGTAAATTTTTGGTTAAATTAGGAGCATACAAAACATCGTTTAACACTAAATTTCCATTTTCAGTGGTCCCATTCCTAATGACTCCAATGATTTACCACTCCTGAAAACTGCAATATTCTGCTCCTGGACTTTCATCTCTTGTATTATTTGTCATAAGTGAAGAGCAGCTTGAGCTCCTAGTTGAAGCTATACAGTTCGATAATAATTAAAGCCATACAGATTTTTAACGCACAAACTCTTTGACTCGAAATTTTAACAGCAAAACTCCCGTCCTATCTTCAGAGCAGAGAATTTGCTGATAATATTCAAAAAAAATTGAATTGTCAATGAAATATATGGAAACTATCAAACAATCTAAATGCCCGTTGGCACAATAATTACAGATCCCGAGACCTATCTTTAGATGTATCAAGAACCGCAATTCCTATTGAAGCTTCTCCTGTCGTTTTGGCTTCTCCTTATCTAGGCGTCGCTTGCGTTGGCTGGCTGTCTCCTTGACCATCGTAGAAATTGCCACTAATGCACTAATCTATTAGGTAATATTTTTTTATTTTATTTGTTCTCCTCTTGTCAAATAAACATTGTACATAGAACATAGAAGTACTGAGATTTATTTTTTATTAAAATCATAACCATAGTTAACTACTACATATATTTGGCTATACGTTTCAAGTCTCTAGCTCATCGGGAAGTTAGATAAAAATCGATTGCAAAATTTGTACCGAACAGATAAATAGACAGACAAGAAAGTGAGTTAATAAAAACGTAGTAAAATTATTTAATCACAAAATTGTCACGCGTTCTTAATATTTCGTGAATTTGTTTTGCTCTTCGAACAATTTTTGAATTTGAAATTTTCCCATAGGTGGTAATTTTTGGTTCGATTTAACCAAATTTGCACTACAATTACTCCCATCTATGTTGTGTGGGCATTTAGTAACCACACGATTTGCAGTAAGCTTTTCAGTTTTAATTTGACCAGAATGATGATGTTATGAAAATTTTATAAATTTTGGTATAAACCAATTACTACAAGAAAATGAAAACGATTTTCTTAACCGACAGCTGTTCCCTATAAATAGATGGAAACGTTAAAGAGAAATATTAGCTCTGTTTATTTGTAGAATGATATGTTCAATCCTAGCTGATTATTCCCTTAGACTTCGGGAATTCTGGAAAGTGTTTCTTTAGATAGAGTTTACATTATGTAACTTAAAATAGGTCTCCGTTTTAGTTAGCATAATTTAGATTAAATTTTTAGAAAACAATTAAAATATTGTTTAGTCTTTCGACCCCACTTTATTTCGGGTTCAGCTTCTACTTCCAGTAATAAATTATTATTATTTGTTGCTATTTGAGTACCATCAGTAAACCATAAATAATCTCTCCTATCTTCTCGAAATATCGTACAAGCAATATTATGTATTTTTGTACATGCAAGTAGAAATTTTGCTGCAGTTCTGAGATTTAGCCTTAACTAGTTTAAGCAAGGGAACTTTTCCTTCAGAATTCCAAAACTGTGTTCAACGAGGCGACGAGTTTTTTGTGTGCATTATAAAACTTTTGGACAGCGGAATCTTCAGTATTTTAATTTATAGGTGGAATTAACCAAATTTTGAGTGGATGTGCGCTATCGTTCAAAATAACTGCACCTTGTAAGGGTCTTCAGCCACTTTCAAATATGTAAATCCAAGGAATCCATATAAATAAGATCACTATAATTTTCTTTTAAATTAATCACTTGTTAAATATTGCTGTGTCACGAAAAATCCGAGAATCATGCACGCTTCCGGGCCAATTGGCGTTGACAGCATAAAATAAATTGCTCGGTTTGCAAATCATTATTACATTTAGTGAATGGTTTCTGTGTCTATTCACAAACATTGCTTCGCATTATTTGTTGTTACATTAATATTGATGATTTTGTCATCAACACAAGCACAAACATTTGGAAACCCGCATTTATTATAAAAATTAGGAGCAATGTCCGTCACTTTTTCCGGCCAACAAACAAAATTTGGAAATAAATGTTTCACTATTGCATCACAAAGGCGATGTACTGTGGTGTTAAAAACAATTCGCCTAAAACAATTCATCTAAAATAACTTACCTAAAGCAATTTAACTAAACACAATTCGTCTAAAAACACCTTGGGTGCGATTATCACTAAAGATACATGTCACCATTATAAACCCAAAAGTAATTGAATGAAGCTTTGGGTTGGTGGTTACGTGGGGTTCTTTATTTGATCTGAATTGAAATCTTAAATGTCAATTTGTTCTAAAATTACATTTAAATTATTAAAAAATAATTTAAAATAATTTAAAATCATGTGAAAATGTATAAAACATCTTTTTCCTCTTAACAGTATGAAAAAATCTGACAGTTCAACGAAATTAAAGTTTTCATATGTTAACTCAATATGCAAACTGACTCAACCAACCAAATTTAAGTTGACCGGACTCAAACTAATTTCAGATAACTTTAAGCCAAGTCGCCGTTTACATGTTAAATTTAACTCAAGCGTTTTCAGTCAGATCACTTTCGGTTTATTTATTTATTTATTTATTAGCCAACAGTACCATTGTACATCTGGTAGTATAAAAAAGTTAACATGAAATCAATACAAATTATATAATTCAAATTAGCTTAATAAAAATTTCTTAACAATACTTTTAAATTCGTTTCTGGACAAATTAAAATCAAACACAGCAGAAACATTATTAAATATACGTATACGACTTGAATTAAAAATTGGATCCGACATACCAAAATTCGACCGATGGAAGCGGAGAACTATCAATGTGAACTATTGTGAACTATCAATTCGGCCCATTATAACGTCGCGCGCGAAAAGTGCGCATGAAACTTGCCTACGGATAGATAATGGTTCAATATTTCGTAGCAGGCAACGGCCCAAATATGGCAGTAGCACATACCTAGGAGCGTTTGCCTCCCGAGGGAGACGCCTTAAAGCAAACCTTAAAGAAAACCTTACAGATATCGCTTCTGAATTGATTCTACACGGCTAGAGGAATTCTTATAGTACGGATTCCAGACAATTGAGGCATATTCTAAGTGCGAACGAACTAATGACACAAAGAAGACTTTTAGAGTATACGGATCATGATAATCTTTTGAGAAACGGACTAAAAACCCTAACATTGAATTAGCCTTGCTGATACATCTATCAATATGGTGTATAAACGATAAATTTCGAGAAAATAAGACACCTAAATCTATAAAAGAATGAACCCGATCAATCATAACTCCATTTAAAAATAAGCTATTATCACAGCCATTTCGTCTTCTTGAAAAGTTCATAACTTTACATTTTGAAACGTTTAGGCAAAGCTTATTAAGGTTACACCATTCACAGAAAATATTTAATTCCTGTTGTAGATTTAACAGGTCACCCTCATTTTTAACCTTGCAAAATACTTTTACATCATCAGCATAAATAAAAAACTCACAATGTTTGAATCACCGCTTCACATCGTCTATGAATGCAATAAACAAAAGAGGCCCTAGATGACTACCTTGTGGAATACCAGACAAAACATTTATATCTCTAGATAAAATATTATTTAAAAGAACTTTTTGAGTACGGTTCGTTAAATAAGACAAAATCCATTTTAAAGGAAGAACGTCGCACTTGAATTGTTCTAGTTTCTTTACAAGTAAGACATGGTCAATTTCAACACAACTTCAACACTGTCACCACCTTCTAATGCCAAAGTCAAAAAATTTGCGCACAGAACAAGATTAGTCACAGTTGATCGTCCCGGGTAAAACCCATTTTGGTTTTCAGAAATGAAATTTTTTATTAAGTAAAAGATTCGGTCTTTGACCATCGACTCAAATAATTTAGGATTAGCCGATAAGATTGAATTACCTCGGTAATTTTCAATATCTGATCTCCGTCCACTCTTGAAAATTGTCTTAATGAAACTGGATTTCCAAATTGAAGGAAATACTCCATTCGCCAAACTCAAACCATAAGCACATTCTTTTAACATAATAGGATAAATTTTTTCCAGGCCACTACTCATACTCACATTAACATTCAATAATGCCCGCAGAACGTCATCGGTGCTAAACTGAATATGAATGTTAGAATTATTACTAAAATCAAAGTCGAAATCATCATTTGAAGATGGGACATACACATTTTCAAAAAATGCTGCAAACATGTCAGAGATACTATGTGGATCACTTACAGTCACAGAATTGAAAGACATTTGAGAGGGAATACCTCTACAGCTCTGCTTCGAATCAACATAGGTCCAGAAACATTTAGGATTGATTCTAATATTCGATTCAATCTCAACAATATATGAATTATACAAGAAACGATTGAAAACTTTAAATTGAGCTCTAAAAGCACTAAATATCTCATAATTTACGACGGATGGATTCAATTTATACCTTTTATGAGCTTTAGATTTCTGATTTTTTAAGCCTGACAGGCGACGATTAAACCACGGCTCCCGTGCCGATAAAACTACCGGCGACCGAGGAATACCGGATATATTTCTACTATATGTAACTCTACGTATTACGAGTTACGAATAATGTTAACAAATTTTCTTTAAAAATAATTTTTTTAATCATTATTTACAAGTTGTCTGTTGTACTTCAAAAGTTGAAGGAGTGATACAACAACAACAAGGCGCAATTACAATAACTCGTAATGTTTACACATAATCGCGTTTTGTCGCAATTTCGAAAAACTCAAAACTCGTAAGTACTGCTTACATAATCGCACCCCTTAATTAAAACCAATTTTTTTTAAAAACAATTCATCTTAGAACGATTCGTCTAATTGTGGTAAATTTTGCCGTAAGGCGGATAAGTGCAGAACAGGACATTTTTTGCTTAAGAAATTTATTAATTTCAACCGTTTGGATTATTTAATCAAACAGAAATAATTTAAATAATCACTAAAACTGTTTAAAAAAATCCACAATAAAAAACTGGTCTTGTACTTGTATGCATCGACTTAAAGTCAAAGAAAAAATATAATTTTTTGACTGATAATATTGAAAAAATAATTTTAGGTTATGTTTTCTATTTTGCGTGTCCTAGTTGTATAATACCATAAAGAAATATAATAGTATAAGAGAGACCAAGAATATACTCCCGCTTAAAATAATCGGTGGCAAAAAACAAAAATTTAAAATCGATGATCGTCGCATGAGGTATAACTATTGACGATTGGAGCATCACGGATTCCACCTATTGGAACATTTTTAAACTGAACTACCTGATAATTTGACGTTCGGAATTGTTGTAAATAATTCCAATTTTGATCTGTAAACACAATTTTTACTTACCGGATTGCTAATAAATGTAAATAATTCCAATTTCTAAATTTTCTTTCGTCGCATTTGTGACAAATGTCATTTTATCAAGTGCATCATTTTAACTATTGTCCTCGAGAGGCGCTTTCTTTACTTTTACAATCGTCAATACTATCATACATTTAAATTGTACAATATGAACAAAATTGTTTTTGGACTTACACATTCTGCATTTCTTGCCGACGTTATGTAGTAGTTATATTAAACTAAAAGAATAGAATCAAAACCAACAATCCAACCAAAAAATTTTTTATTTTTTATTTTCTCGTAATACGACCACGTGCGCATACAAAGTGACCAAATCCAATTATAACAAAGAGCTTAATATAATTTTAGAAATAGCAGCGAATAACGGTTATGCAGCTAAGACTATATTAAAGCTATAAACAGAAAACTGAAACATAAAGCTTTAGCTAACATTTATCCACCTGATAGCCCAATGCCGAAAAATTGGCGCCGCTTAGAGTATATAGGAAAAACTAGTCAACGGATTAGTAACATCGTGACACAATATACAGATATTAGCTTTGCTTTTTATAACAATAATACAATTAAGAAAATGATTTTTAACAATAAACCAAGAATTGATCGCCTTTCCAAGTCTGGCGTTTATAAGATCAATTGCAATGGTTGTAGTTCCTCTTATATCGGACAGACTGGGCGCAATTTTGAAGTTAGAGTTAAAGAACATTTATCTGGTAGCCATGAATCATCCCTTTATAATCATTTAACGTTAGAAAATCACACATCCAGTTTAAACAATTTAGAAATATTGCATGTACAACCAAAAAGCAGACGTTTAGATAACTTAGAATCTTACGAAATCCGAAAAGCTATATTTCTTAACCAAAATATCCTCAACGAACAGAGAGAAATCCGTTTCTCACCAATTACCGATCCCGTACTGTTTTATTCCCATACTCATACCAACCCATAAAATGACTAATACGTCGGGTTAAAATAAAACAAAGAAGGAAAAAAAACAATATCTGGAATTTTGTTATTCGACCGTTGACTAATCAATAATCATATACCTGTGTTTAACTCACCCCCTTTTAATTTTTATTTTTTAATGTTTATTGCTCTCACCAATTTTACCTCTTTTTTAATTTTTAATTTTTAATTTTTATTTTTTGTCTCTATCTCTGCAATCTTTTCTGGGGCTCTAGGCACTCCTAACTCTTTCGCAGTTTCCTTTTAACGTCCTACCTTACGCCGTTGCCAGCCAACTCGAGGACGTACGGCTATAGACCCGCTTTTGTTTAAACCACCTGCACCATTGCATTGCTTCATGCCAGCCTATAGTACTGACATGAAAGGTGGGTCGGCCCATGGATTCCGCACTCTCAACAGGGGGTCATAGATGTGTTCATCGTCAACACCGATCGTAACCAGATGATGAAAAATCCCTTTTGCATCCCGTCCCTATAGGGATTCGAACCCGGTACCTCCCGATCCAACCGCCGTAGCTTTAACCACTGCGCCGTTTGGTCGGTTAAGTTTTATTGCTGTCACCAATTTTATTGTTTACCACTCCCACATTTTTTTTTATTGGTATATTTTGGTTTCACTTGTTGCTTTTTCCAACTATATATCGTCGGTTTGCGAGAACAGTGTCACATCTCAAAATATCATATTTTTCAGGAAATCGATTTGAATTTTTTTTTTGGTGTAAAATAGTTGAATTCATCAAATTCAACGTCAGATCTATTGAAAACTATGAGTAGTTTATAAGTGATACTATGCCAGATAAACGGTTGTTACATTTAAAGGATTTTTTTCCTATTATCTCAAAATTGACCATTTTTGAGATGTGTCACTGTTCTCGCAAACCGACGATATATATAAATAACTACATTTTTATTTTTACAGTTTAGTAGATACTCCTGATGATGGCCTAATAAGCCGAAATCGATCGAGTGATTTTTTAAACCTTTTGTAATTTTGCGAAATATTTAACAAGTGTTTTTAAAAAAATTTTAAAAATGTGTGAATGTAGAATAAGTTGTACATTTGTGTCCCGCGTGCTTTTATTATGCGTGGCCCTGTTAGCCATTTTTCAAACTACCAAAAATTTCCACGTTTGAACATCAATATCTATGAAGTGGAAAGGTCTACGCGTCGGTCTAATACACTGATTAAAAGATAATTTCAATTCCAAAAACTTTTGCTCTTGAAAGATAATATACGTCGAGTAAAATATAAACTATTAACCTAAATGTGAGTGTTGGTGCTGGCTCGAGCAAATTTTCTTTAAAGCTCTGTATCTCAGTAGATACTGGAAATAGATCCCCTCGCACACAGTTTTTGCTCAAAATTGATCAAGGAATCACCCCTAAAGGATTAGCATTCAAGTACAAGACACCCTATATATTGGAAATAAATAACGTAAAATTTGCAGGGCTCTTTGAATTTTTTCGCGATACCCGGAGCAATTACCCGGGTATTCGGGTAGTTAAAAATTTCGAAAAATACCCGGGTACCCGGGTACCCGATACCCGAAATAAGAGCCCTACACCGATACATGCGTGCATTTTTTTTTTATTTTTGGCGTAGTTTAGTTACTCACACATTCTTGCTCATAATAATTTTAAACACAAATACAACGTTGATCAGTCATCCTTTAATAATTTTAACTGTAGTTTCATCGATTCTGAGGGCCCTGACTCTACCATAAAGTAACTTATCACATTGCTTCTAAGTATTTTTATTAGTGGCCACTCTGATTGTTTTAATATTGAGCTAGTTAATCCGATTATGTATCTTGGTATCGATAGCTGCGTATTTTTATTCGCTCCTGATAGCTACTGTCGAGAGCCATCAGCCATCATATAAAAAGTGGCTTCAGATAGCGCTCCGTATAATTGTAGATCCAAATATTTTTTATGTCAAGTTTTCGTTAAACAATTGAATTAAAAATGATAGTTTGAAGTTAAATAAATTTAGTTTGCCAATAAATAGAGCGTCAAATTTAAAATTAGGTATAGAAAAATGACGGCTCTCGATAGCAGTTTTCGGGAGCGAATAAAAAACACAGCTTATTTGGACACTGATGTTAATTGGAAAGCCCGCATGTTTCAATTTAAAACAGTGTTTGTCATCTGCTTCAAGGATTTTCTACCTCCTTCGTGACAGGCCCTGTCTCTGAAAAAGGCGTATCATGTTTGGTTATGGTTAACAAATAAAACTTAACAAAAGATTAAAAAGAAAATTGTGAGAGCTTTTATTTTAAAATTCACAGAGATTTATCTGGCCGACGCCAATCCAGTTTTCCATGTTGGGGTGGTTGTTACACTGATACTTTAAAGCCACTGTTTGTTCAATTATGTAAATGGTTTTGTGAACTTTATCTAACAATATTCTACGGTAACAAAATTTGTATGCTTATAAGGTTTTGAAAACATTTTTTACGCAGAGTGGTCAGCATAGCTTTAAAAGGGATGCTTGTTATAATTTTCGTGGTCTACGAAAACTTCCGTATATTCTCATTACTGCACCGACTATTTTCAAAGCTTTACTCGATACTGTTAAACTAATAAAACTTAATTATGTAGCTATGCACATAATATACCAAAAAAAAACAAAATAATGCACCCAAAAGTAAGGAATGAGGACGAAGGGCCGAATTTCAAAGGGCCGAATGTCGAAGGGCCGAATGTCAAAGGGCCGAATGTCGAAGGTCCGAATGGGTGGAAGGGCCGAATGGGTCAAAGGGCCGAATGGGTCGAAGGGCCGAATTTTTTGTTTATTTTTTTTTTGTCTTTAGAAATATAATTTTTTAAATTTCTTGTTTTAAGGAATATTTTGTAAATTTTTTTATCAAATATAAATTAATTTATTTTGAGTTTATACATATTTTATTATGTTTAATCTTTGGATATTCTATCGGCAAAAATATTGCATTAATTTTGTTGTTTATATTTTGTGTTCTTTTTGTAATTATCAAGTGGAAAAATATTTGTACATAATAGGTATTTCACCAAAACCAAAAAAAAAATTTGTCATAAAATGTCATAAAAATCAGACCACTTTTTATTCATTAGGGTGAAGAAAAATTCTATTTGGACGAATAAAATAATTTCTCTGTGATTTATGCCCGATTTCAGAGCAAAACAGCAATTCGTCAGCTAAATAATATTTCCTCTCTTTCTTCTTTAATAAAATTGCAATTTGTTTATATCTGATTATATTTTTTTTTTACATGAACATCTTAAAGGAAGAATTAAATTTTTATTTGAGCGATATTGAAAAGTCAAATATTTAATTCTTCCTTTATAATTCTCATGTAAAAAAGAATTATGATCCAGATAGAATTGATTTTGAATTATGAAACAAATTGCAATTTTATTAAAGAAGAAAGAGAGGAAATATTATTTAACTGACGAATTGCTGTTTTGTTCTGAAATCGGGCATTAGTGATGTAACCTAACCTAACCTTAAGGCAAAATTTCCAAAATATCTACTTAAATTAAACGAAACTGTTTATTTTAAAGTATCTTGTTGTCTCATGTGTTGTTTTGAATATTGTTTCAACTTGAAATATATTACCTATTTTGATATAAGTCATTTTGATCAGCCCTTTGATATCATTCCCAAAAGTAAATATAAATAAGGAAAGGAAATACAAAAAAAATGTTCCTAAAAGCAAGAGAGAAATAAAATAAATTTTTTTGTTTGTTTTTTTTTTTTGTTTAAAGAGCAGATTTAGTGAAGGAAATAAATATTCCATTTCAAATAAAGAATTTCATTACGTTTATAAAAAAATTTGTTTCCCTCGGTGTACACCTAATGTTAGTTTTATTTCCGGCCGTAGTGCGCTGATTGAATTTCATTGTTCTATGCGCTTAACTCTTCTTATTATTGTTTATTTTATGATAATACATAGAAAAGACAAAAACCTTACTACTAGCTGGAATTAGCAGTTAGTCGACTGGGAATCAGCTACTGAAAAAAATTTTAGTGGGGACACATTTAAAATTTCTTTTTGGATTGGCCAAGTTTACGTTGGGAATTATTTTTATTTAAATAATTTTAGATAAATTGAGACGAATTGTTTTGAACGAATTCACCTGAAGAATTCTTTTTAGTTAAATTGGGTTTAGATAATTTGTTGTTAGGCGAAATGATTTTAGATAAACTGTTATAGATAATAATTCGTTTTCCGAATTATTAATAGACTACTCCAAAAAAATTAAAAGGAACAAACATTTTATTCAATTTTTTTAGTGTTTTTGAAGAGCTCTATCTTTGTAAAAAACGATCGTACAGAGATGAGAAGAACAGCATTCTAAACCTTCAAATCTCTTGTTTTGATATTTTTCAGCAGACGTATTTTGTAAGATACCGTTATTACGCAATCGTAAGAGAGAGCACGAAATTTTTTTTTCGAATATCTTTTTATTTTGTCCTAATCAGATACTAGATACCACAAGCTAAACAGAAAGGCTATCGCTGCCAAAATATTATCCAGCTGCCAATCAAATTAAAAAAATATAAATTAAATGCCATTCTGATATTTTGAATTTTTCATTTAATTTTATTCCAATTATTTAACCCCATATCACAACTTATATAATTATACCGTATACGCTTCGTATGCCAATGAGGACGTTATTAATGTTCGGTGAAAATAAATTACACACATCACATGGTTTGCAAAAATTTAAAATAAACAAGCAGAATGCAAATTTGGTTTTCCATGGCCAAGAGACGTGTGCGGCGTTAGAAGATGAGGTACCATATATGGAAAGGCACGCGATACATGGTTTGTTTATTTTTTAAATATATCATGCTTAATACCGATAGCGACAGTATACTCGTATATATATACATACACCAACATAATATGTGATGTACAAAAAAAAAATTTGTTGTTTTGATAAAAAATCAAAATTATTTTCGGTACATAACATAAAAATACATCAAAATATGTTTATGCTTTCGCGGAATCCTCTTTTGCTATACATGTACATGAATACAACAGGAGATATGCTAATTTTTTGTTTATTTATTTCAAAAAACAAACAATAAAGCGATTAATCAAATTAATTCCAGTGCGACATGCATTTTTGTTGATTGGGGCGCTCATTTGATGATTTTATGTTTTGGGCAGGGCCATAATTGGTACAGTTTTACGATATGTATACGATTTTATTGTTTTAAAGAATTTTTACGATTAGAATTGAATTTTTTTGTCGAAACTTGACTACATAGTACCTACATTAAATAATATTAGCTAAATTATAAAATTCCATTGCACTTTTGTTTGTGGGACCATAATCCACATAATTCATGCTCATGCATTCATAAGTATTTTTTTTGGTTTGCTTTATACTATATGAACGTAATTTAGCTCAAACATACATATGCATTAACTTGTTTTATGGCATGTGTTCGTATACAAAATACAATATATGCAAATATTATACATAATCGTAATTATCGAATTGCATGCTGACAATATTAAATACAAATTAACAACAGAAAATCAATAATTTTATTTGAAATTTGTTTTGAAAGGGTTAAGCAGGATAAACATACAAGTACATATTTACATTTTATGACAGACATATTTTACGCAATTATTATGTAATGCTTAACGGATTAACACATTTTGTTTAAGTGCTTCTAATAATTTATCGTGCTTCATACAGTAGTATGAATTGATACTTCTGCTGCCTGGTTTGCTGAGTAAATATTTTGTCATTTAAATTTCTGTTAAATTCTGCTATTTTAATAACAGAGAAACACCCACTTAGGAAATAGTTTAGGCGCATGATTGGAAAATTTTGCTAAGTTTCCTAAAAACAACAAATCAGTTGAATGTACATAAGTATATGTAAAAACTACGCAATAAAAAATTAAACGAACAAAAATTTTGTTCAATTTTTTTAGTGTTTTTTGAAGAGCTGTATCTGGAAAAAACGGTCGTACACAGATGAAAAGAAAAGCATTTTAAAGCTTCAAATCTCTAGTTTTGAGATTTTTGAGCCTTTACAATTTTTGTGAGATATCGTTACCAAGCAATCATGAGAAAGAGCTCAAAAAAAATTTGGATTTTTTTTTTTTTGCAATTATCCACGGGCTCGGGAAAATTTTTTTTATGTTAAACATAACCTGTTCATTATGCTTCTATTTAAATTTTTTCTGGTCTCTCTATGCCAACTTTTTGCTGAGATATCTGGTTTTGAACCAAAAAAGATCCTTTTAGGATGAAGCTCTAGTTCCATTGATGAACTAGTGTGATATTCGGAATAGTGTTTATGCTGAGCTTTGAGTCGCTCAATGGGTATGCCAGAAGTGTTATCTAGGCCAATTAAGCTTTTATTGACGTGAATGCGTGTTGACATTCGTTAGACCAAGTAAAGTTCTTAGCTGTCTTGGGCTTTTTGAGTAAAGCTGCCAAGTGGCTATGAATTGGTGCGTATGTTTAAGCAAGTTTTGGTATTAATTGGTGGTAGTAATTTACCTACCGACAAAACGCTGATTGCTTTTAATTGAATTAGGAGCCGGGAAATCCCTAATGGCATTAATTCGTTCTTCAGACGGCAGAATACCAACAGGTGTTATCTTGTGACTGAGGAAGTCAAGAATGGATACGCCAAAGATACATTTTGAGCTCTTGGTATGAACGTCAAACTGTGTTAGCCTATGGAAGAGTTGTTCCAGGTGAGTTTGTGTTGTTCCTCCGATTGTGATGCAACAAAAATGTCGTCAATGCAGACGGAAACGAAGTTCAAGTCTCGTACGACTTCGTTCGGATGGCATTCGGGTGAATTTGAAGAGGCAAAACGGTGTTCAGATGTGACGAGAATTAAATGATAGACTCTGACCAAATCAATCTTGTAGAAAATTTTGCATTCATGCAAGTGCATGGAGAAATTTTGAATGTGAGGTATCGGGTAGCGATCCGGTGTTGTCACCGTGTTTAAACGTCGATAATCCTCACATGGTCTCCAATCTTGATCTATTTTTTCACCATGTGAAGTAGACAACAGACGGAAAATGCAGTTGGCCTGCAAATTCCTAATTCGACCATATGTTGGAATTCTGTTAGAGCGGCTTTATGTCTCACTTTATCTAGCCGACGTGGTCTTGACCCTGGCAGATGGCCTGCTGTGACGATGTGATGAACCACGCTGTGTCGAACTGGTAAGTTGTAGTTCGGCTTTACTGTAAGTGAAGGGAAATTCTTAAGTAGAGTGGCATAACCGTTGTTGACTGAATAATGGATCTGAGTTGGAGTGTTATCGCGAACCATTGTGGCATTGATTGACAGCTTAATCGCTGAATCAACCAGCCTTTTATTTTTAAGGTCAACAAGGAGGCCAATGTCCATCTGATCCATGTTTTACATCGAATAGCGAAGTACATCTTATTTTGATATTTTTCAGCAATCCTGATACTTCCTAAAATGTTTTTTTTATGAGAAATACAAATCTTCAATTTCCAGGTATGTATAGGTAACAGTTTTTAAAAGTGTTTGAAACGATTAAATTGTCTGGTTTTCTTACATCTTTTATTTTAATCTCCCTATTTTGTGTTTTTCCGCCATTTAAATTTATATCCGCACGTAAAATGTGTCTTTATGCGAATCGACAAAAAAAAGAGAAAACACACGAGAAGCGTATAATAAAAAGCTTTTTATGAATACGTGCAGCTATACACAATGCACGCGAAGGAAAACGGAAAATAATAAAATTTATGTGAAACAATATCCGTGTGATAGATATTATTCTACAAATAAACACTATATAACAGCCACAAAAGAATTTAAGATAAACATATTAAAAGTAACGTAAAGATACTGCAATGAACTAAGACTTTGTAATATCCTGTTGTAATTCGTATTATTATGTGCCTATGTGTAATGTCGTCTACTAACTTGAGGATCGTATTTTAATTTTACCGTTATACATTATGGATTTTGGCTGTGTCGTCTTTCTTGTACACACATATTATCACATAAAGTATAATAATCGTATATATGCCGTCGTATCGTACCGTTTGCACTGTTCTTATTAAGAAACTGGTGGGATTTTTTTTTTGTTTTGCTTTTACGGTTTGTTATCGGATAAATTACATTTTAAGTGATTCTCTTGTGACTATCGAAAATAGATTTTCACGTTATATATAAATTTCGACATTTTCCATTTTTTTTTTATTTTTTTTTTTGATTCAAAGCTGCACCACCAAACCATTTTATGTAAAGTTATGTGTTTGCCCCGAATTGGTGTATTTGGTTTTTATCTCTTCAGAATTTATAAGTTTTTTTATGCTGCCATATTTTGTTGTATACACATTCACGTATTCGTGACTCGCGAGGGATAGATTGAATTACGTTCTATGATGGTTTGTTGTTATTATTAGACGGCTTTGGTGTTATTACGAAAGTATGTTTTTGAAAATATGGTTATAATATTGAATATTTATGGCATAAGCATAATATTATGCTTGAATTTATAATAAAATGCTGGTAAAGTTTTTGTATGTGACACCAATATGGATATGAATGTTAAAATCAATATGATACATGGATATTAAGTCTTGATGTCAACAAACAAAATGTGAGCGAAATTTATTATGTTGTTCATGTTTAAACAGAATGACTAAAACAGAAAATTTGTACTAATTAAGATAAAAAATAATACAGGAAGTTGGTAAACTTTCTATATAAAATAGATACAAATCATAATATAAATTTGTGCGATTGTCGTTCATTTTCATTTAAAGACTGTTGTTTTATCATTATTAAGTAGTAAAGACTCGCCGTCTGCTGTGGAAAGTAAAAGTAGAACCGATGTTGAATAGCCTTCGTGAGAAGGTGTCAAACATATTTTCGCTATACTTTAAATGGAGATCTATTGTGAGAACCGCAACTTCAGAGAGATGACCCACAGACTTCAATATTCCGGGATTAGCTAGAAATCACAATTAAACGAGGTATCATTAAAACTTTGATCTATAAAGGGAAATTTTGGAAATCGGAACAGAAATGTTTAAATTGAATCCAACTGAAGCTACAGAAGAGGAATTAGTATCGCAACTGTATATATCGAGGCTAGATTGGATCTATTATTACGAGCTCAAACTTCCAGTGCGTCGGTAAATTTAAATGAAAGTTTTAACATCACTTTTGTTACCCTTTCGTTTCTGACTTTAAACTGCAACCTTATACAATTTCTTTTTTGATGGCAAATATGAGGAATAAGAATCATTCCACGGTCTTTTCTGCTGTGATGACATAGGAACATAGGAAGATAGGGAGTGTGACACGACCAACCAAATTATTTAAAATGTCACCAGCCCCGCCTACTAGCCTACTTTGATCAAAAGTAAGAAATTTTATAACCAGAGCATGGAACTAATAGGCGGGGCTTGTGATATTTTGAATAATTTGATTGGTCGTGTCACACTCCCTATCTTCCTATGGTCCTATGTTTCTTTGTCATAAACTCAGCATTCAAGTCAACAATTCATGAGAAACCTGATCATTCTCCTTCACAGAAATTCCAGCATATAAAGGGGTTACTGAAGGATGAAGCAAATGCTTTAATTTGCCATTTTGGAGTAGAATCAAAGCAACCTTGATTATACAAGCCATAATCTAAAAAACGAAGCTTTTTTAAGGGAATTAGAAACGACGAAAAAATCAAAATTTCCATAGTAAAACACATAAAACATATGGGAAATCATTTTTTCTTAAGACAAATTGTCTTAAGACAATGAAAACGTTACAAATTCTTAATTATGATTTCTGAAATATTTTCATAAATGTTTGAATTTCCACATAATAAATGTCGTTTAAGTAAATCGATTTCATTTTCTTGTAATAATTGATTTATTTAAACCAAAATATAAAAAAAAGTTCATAACAACAGCATTCTGGTCAAATAAAAAGGAAAAGCTTACTACAAATTGTGTGCATAAGTTAATATACATTACATAGATGGCAGTGATGGCAGTACACATTTTTTAAAAATCGTACCAAAAATTGCCACCTGGGGAAATTTCAAGTTCAAAAATTGTAGGAAAAGCAAAACAAATTCTCAAAATATTCAGAACGTGTGATAATTTTGTGATTAAACAATTTTTTTTCGTATTTTTCTGTATAAATCTGAGACATCTAACGTACACTAGTAAAACTAAAGATAAATTTAGCAAGTATTATTTTAATTCGTCAGAGCCAACTTTGATGTATTTTGCAAAATGAAAGTTCGAAAAATATATTTTAGAAATAATTTTATTTTAATATTTCTGCAATTAATATTTACTTAATACCAATAAACCCTTCCTGTATATTGCTGCTAAAGGTGTGTACAACACTTTTGTATAAAAATTTTGTAACATTTTTGCTTTTTTCAATGAAAAACTTGGAGCTAAAAAACACCATTTTTACTATGGATTCCTATGGAAATTAGTGAAAAGTTATACCACTAAAAAAGCTTCTAAAAATACGTCATAATGATTATGGCTCTATACTCTAGAAGGCTCTGGTAGAATATGCAAACTTAATTGAAGCTTTTTATCAAGATTGCTTAGATTTTCTCAACTTTCGCATAGACTCCCTTGAAGGTGTCAAAAAAGAAGTCAAATCAGGAATCAAACAAGTTAGTTACTACAGAATTAGTTACGATTTTATCAAAATATAAAAGTCAAATAGTATTTGCTTTAATTGCCTCGGTTCTAAGCATTGTAGCGGTTCGCACAATCACCACTACAATCTACACTTATAAAATATTCCGCTCAATTCTCTTGGCATCGCAATTTCCACAACAAATAGCA
This sequence comes from Tipula helvola, assembly GCA_963556165.1. Classification (NCBI taxonomy): domain Eukaryota; kingdom Metazoa; phylum Arthropoda; class Insecta; order Diptera; family Tipulidae; genus Tipula; species Tipula helvola. Next base: position 339,047,125 of record OY744482.1, on the reverse strand, counting down.
CAATAGTACTTTGTCTCTTCCATTTGAGGTGACAAACACAAAATAAATTTAATTAACTCTTTCTTTTTCAGTCTGTTATCAATTTTCAAACCGGCAACACGTCAGTATTTTTGTTTTGCCTTGGGGCCATGTTTGTGGTGTGCTGTTTAGGGTAGGGAAAAATATTAATTAAATATTTTTGTTCGAAAATAAATTAAATAAACTTTAATTAATTTAAAAACAACATTTATTATTGTTCTTTTAACCTACCAACGCCGATCAAAGGGAAGATGTGTGGAATGCAGCAAGAGACGCAATACACTTTTACACTTAAAAGACGGTCAAAGTTCATGTGCCACAACCAATAAATGTAATTATGCAGCCCTCTTAAAGTTAATACTTTCGTAATAAAAGCATTGTTCAGCGGAAATTCAAGTCAAAGAGGTGGGTGATCAATGTTGGACATGCCGCGGAATGTTAAACTCTGGGTCTCAAAACTCATTTGTGGCGGAATCTATGGTGAATGTTCTGCTTCGATTAATTGATGTAAGTGAAAAATGCGAGTGTCTCCAGAAGTACAACTTAACTGAATTTGAGTTCGTGAACGAACAATAAATTTACCAGAACCGTTTAAACGCTAATAATTCCAAAGATCATAAACCGCTACGAGTGTTACAATAGACTAGTGCCAGTAGGTTAACTTTACTTGGGTCAAAGAACATTGATATTCTTTTAGAAAGCGATCATTACTTTGATCTAATTTTCGATGGGTAATTACGAAGGCTTATAGCGCAAAATTCGAAGTTGAGTTGGCTAGTGGCGAAGAAAGTCGAAGACTAAGCTTTAAAAAAATCCAGTCTTGGATCAAAAATATAAAATATTCTTAAAGGAGTATGAAGATCTAGGTCACATAACTGAAGACTTAAATCCGAGTTGCTAGAAATACTATTTGCCACATCATGCAGTCCTTAGGCAATCTAATCACTGAATGACGAATTACTTGCCAGGCCAACGATCCAAGAGCCATTATTTAACATATTAATTCGTTTCAGAAAACATAGGATTGTTTTTACAGCCAATATTGAAAAGATGTTCCTTCAAAACTGGCTACGGGAGGAAGATAGTACTTATCAAAGATTATCTTGGCAAACAACCCCGGAAGAGAAGGTACAAACTTATCATCTTCGTACTGTGATCTATGAAACGTGATCCACACCACTGTTAGCAACTGAAACCCTACACCATTAGGAAGCAGAATATCGTAATGCCGCAAAAATTGTAAGAAGGGACGATCTGATGTCTGATGGAAAATTTCGAGCATGTTCGACGATTGGTAGCTAAAGTTATTGCGTTGATGGCTAAAGGAGGAGTTTCCAATTTTATGTAACATTAGCTTATCATATGGTTCGAAAAATTAGGTTGAGATGACGAAATACTTGCGTAAATACAAACAACATGGATTACAATTCGCAGTGAAATATCATTACGAGATTACAAGATATCAAGATAAAGGGTTGTCTAAATCTGCAGTCATTTAAAGAGTTTGAGCTCAGCAAATTAGAACTGACTAATCCCAATCAATGGTTTTATTTTAAATTGTCAAATAATTCTGCTGATTGGGCTTATAGATGTATTCCTGTCAATTCTGAAAACATTTGGCTTGTGGTGGAATGGTCCAAAATGGCTGCAACAAACTGAAGATTTATGGATTCAATTTAGTGGAATGGAAAGGAAGAAAGAACGAAAGTGATCAATCTTCATTTAGTAATATCGGAAAGTTCAGAAAATTTTCAAAAGGATTTCAAACATCAAGAAGATTTAAAAAATTGTGGCCTGGATACACCGTTTTGCTATGAACACAAGGTCCAAGGACAAGGTTACTCATATTATAAATTGTAATATTCAGAATTGTGATATCCTAAACTTCGAGGAAATGGAGAAGGCATTATGTAGCCTTATAAGAGCAGCACAAGAGGAGTAAGACGCGTACGCACTTTCTCGTGGTCTTCAAATTTATAAAAAAACAGAATTAATAAGTTATTTTTAGATAAATCACAGTTCTCAGAGCCGGTGGAAGACTAGATCATGCTGATTTACCATTTGGAGTCAAGTATTATAAATCGTTGTCGTACATCACATTTTTTGAATCAAGGAGGCGGTAAAATTAAGTATACATCCAAGTGTTAAATGCAGGCCTCTTAAAGCGGAACGTCTGAAACAGATAATGGGGGATTTACCATCATGCCGGGATATATTTTCAAGCCCATTTCTGGAAACTGGCGTTGATTACGCTGGTCCGTACTTGATAAGGGCTTCAAAACTTGGAGGAGTTAAGCAAACGAAATGTTATTTGATCGTATTCCTATGTAGAGCAAAGCTGAACATTTAGAGCTAGCAACGGATCTATCAACCGATTGTTTCCTAGCTGTATTACAGCGTTTTCAGTCAAGGCGAGGGATTTTTAAAGCAATTTTTAACGACAATGAGAGGGAGTTGAAGAAAATCTCAAAAATTATGGAGACGTCTAAAGTACAGCAATATTCGACAGAAAGAGATACATTAAGGCACTTTATCCCAACGACTTCCTCACACTTCAATCTTCATAACGGATGATCGGCGGCAAAGTAGTGGAGCTACATCCAGGAAAAGATTCATTAGTGAGAGTAGTTAGACTTAAAGCAAAACTGGGAATGATGAAATGGCCAATTATCAAATTATCCTGTCTGTTGCCACAAATTAGCTCAGCAAAGTCAACCCCGCCGGAATGTTCAAGATGACATCAACACTAAAACGCTTAAATATCAACTTAACACGTTGACGACCATAGGACGCATATTAGCGTCCTATAGTTTTCTCCATAGACCAGGGACGCATATACCACGCGTCGTACTTTTTTATGTAAGTACATATTATATTATAATATAGTTCCTATATTGGTTTACAGATTCTCTTGAATTTTTTTTTTGGTTTAGGGGAAGACTCGTGTATGCGTCATACTATTAATAACGTCACAAACCACACAAAACACATAAATAAAAAATTGATCCTACCATTAGGCTTCAATTAACTAGCTCATTTCTTGCAAATTTATCATCTGGTTTATGACCACCCCCAGCCTGAGCACCTCGGCCGTGAACATGTTAATATGAATTAAGAATTTGTAAACTTAAGCTTGTATTCCATAAGAAAAATGGCCTCACAGTAAAAAAAACGTAAAGAGAAAATAACCTGATGTGTGATGTATTATATATAAGAGGCAAATATAACGTTTTTTTTTATTTATGGCAAAATTGTTTTGCTATAAAATAAAATATAAAAAGAAAAACGTTGTCTTTGTCTCTTATTGAGCATCATATAATCAGATTAATAAATAAACAAGTTTCTAACTAATGAATTCGACTTGAAAATGCTATTGATGAATAAACTTCTAACGAGATCTTCAAATTTTCTATATTTGGATCTAAGGGACAATCGGAAATAAGAGACAGGCCAATCCCCAATTAGGCTCTTAAACCGAATTTTTGTTGTAATTGTAATACATATATTAATCTTAGGCCGTTATATAAAGTTAACAAAGTAAATAAAAAAATCACAGTTTTGAAACAAAAACGGGATCCTCCCGTTTCGAGGAACCCTACTTGTAACCAATTCAATGCATTCAAATTCAAATGATTTTATCTTATACCCTTGACAGACTAGGGATTAGCTAAGCGGGATTAGTGATTTTTTCGAGATTAGCTGTAGTGTGTCAAGTTGAAGATTAGCTAATCTCGTTTTATTTGAGGATTAGTCACTAATCGAGATTAGTGCACTAATCCTTGAAAATTTTCGAGTTTATCTCGTTGTATTGGGTTTAGTGATGGTACAAGTGGCACTACAATGTGAAATAATTATTTAAACATAGCTGAAAATGCAAGTGGCGTGAAGTTACGATAGAAGTTATAAAATCAATGACGTCTCAAAAATTTGTGCTGAATAAATTTTGAGGAAAAAGAAAATCTGGCGTGTTTTAATGTATAAATCTTAGAAATATTGAATTAAAAAATGAGTCCAGCTGATTTACTAGCCATATTTCAGCGAATCACCCAAATAATATTTTATATCTCTGCAAGAAACTAATCCCTAGTGTGTCAACTCATATGGATTTGTGGTGGATTAGCTAATCTCGTTTCACTAATCGCGCTTAGCTAATCCCTAGTCTGTCAGTGGTATTACATTGCTAATAGTTAGATTAAACATTGTTTTTCGAAAATCGTAGTATATTCACAAACCGGTGACCTTTCTTGTCCTTTTTGAAGCTCATCCATCTTCTCGCATACATTTTGGCTTTACAATGGTTCTGAACAATCTATCTTGATGTATGTATCGTCCTCCTTAATTCATATTATGAAAAGGATATTATCATAAATTTTGTTGTCCTTTTTGTGTTGGTTTACTAATACACGTGTATGTATTCCAAACATTTTCAATCCTTTTTGCTATTTTGCGATATGGATCCTAAAAAAAAAAGAAAATTTATGAAAATTAAAATTGAATTTATGTACTGTCTCTATCTCTGTCTCCCTCCCTTGTATAGATAGTATTTGTTGACTGTGGAATAAAGTCTAACGGGACAAAGTTATTTTATTAAATGGATTTAAAGGATTTTGATTTCAGAACGTTAGAATATTATTTTCGGAATTGAATTAATATTTCATACAGATTTTATTTTCTATTTATGGCCATAAATCATACTAATTCTCAGATTATTTTGGTGTGATGACGGTTGGACGAAAGTTAATTGTGGATATGTAGGAGTATTAAAGTGTAATGGCTGACCAAATTGTATGTGTTGGTCGTCTTAATAATAATTTATTGGAGATAGTTGTATCAGAGTAGTTTTGATTCGAATTTGCTTTTTTGCCTTTAATCAACTATGTATAATGCAAAAATAAGTTAACCCAAAATCAATTTTTAAAATTGCGTCAAATATTTCGAGATACAATGGTACCTACCATGCAAAACCTATAGATGCTTGGAAAGCATTACTGGCTGATGGCCAAATTAGAACAAGTGAAAAAGGAAACCCTCGTGACAACGATACATATGAGGACAACATTATAAGTGAATTTCCAACTAACGTATCAGAGCTTGATATCGATCGAACCTTACGGAGCTTTTAAGAGGTGGAAGAAGTTGAAGCCAAAATCAATTTGAGCCATGAAGAACAATTCTGCGAATCCATTTCCAAGAGAACTTAGCAAAGAAGATGGACGGTTCATTTTGAAATTGCCATTCAAGCCAAACCAAAATAACTTATTGAAGCCATTACCCTTCGTAATTCGGCCATTACAGAATATGGAAGAAGATGTCAAGGGTATCAATGGCTTTGTTTTGTACCCTCACCATGGAATGTTGAAGGAATCCAGTATCACCACTGAACTAGTTTCATTAAATGATTATCTCTCCGTGGCTCTAACAATAGAGTCTTTATTGGCAGTAATTCTGTTGCTTTTCCGAGGACGAGCCGTTCTGTTGTAACGACAAGTCAGGGTTAACGATGATGATACCAATTTTCAACGTATAGCATGGAGAAACCACTCTTCTGAATCAATTTGACACTGTAAGCTCACCTACTGTAACATTCGATACATCATTTGCTCTATTTCTCGCTACTAGAGCGCTTCGAGAAATTGGTTTGCAAAACATTACTATTTATTAATCCAACGGTATTGTAGTTCTTGAAGACTTCTACGTTGATGACTTATTGCCTGGGGCCAATTCTATTGACACCGCTAGAATGTTAAAATAACTACGTAATTGGGACCAGTTAGGTGATCGGACGAAAGACAGTGATACTATCCAAATCAACGACAAATCAGAAATGCTGAGAAGTTAGGTGTACGCTGGAGTTCAAATCGAGATGAATTCCAAGAGAATTTGATCTTTGGTGGAAGAGGCCGAGTTGGTTAAGTTGCAAGAAGGAAACGAGGAGATTAACGTAAGGATAATTTCAATACAATCCTTAATAGGTTCCCAAAAAATTTACCAACACCATCTATATAAAATTAATCTTTTATTGGTCGATCATGATACCGTAAAGAAGAACTTCCTGTAATCTATTAATTTACTGTTATTCACCGCAAAATAGCCTACACTCTTAAAGCTTACAATATAAATCATTTTTAAATGACCGTATGCTATATGTATCGTAAAAATACCAATCCGTACACGATGAGGTATAGGGGAACAAAAATGAAAAATTCATCTCGATAAGCATAACACGAATAACACCACACAACATAAGGCAGCATAAAATTTTATTTTGATATTTTTTTCTTCACGAATACATCATGGATATAACACGAAAGTGACGTAAATAAAGAAAATCCTGCTTTGCGAGCTGCGAGGGCGGCAGTGTGGGGGCGAAGATTAATATTCGTGTTTACATTTTTATTTCTTTTAAGAATATTTTTGAAGATTTGTGAGTTAGTTGACACTTTTGTGTGCTTTTGGCAAATAAATAAAATTATGTGTAGTTTTCACCTGGAAATTTATTTTTGTTTCTTTTTCATTTTTCATATATACATACACGTACATATTGTAAATAAATGAAATTTTATTATTTGTTTTGTGTTTGTTGTACGTTTCATTGCATATACATTTGTATAGCATATTTCCAAAACCAAGATGTTGAGTCATTTTTAATCTTATAATAGAAAATGTTTTATGTTTTTTTTAAGAAGGTCAACAAATCTTTTATTTTGTTATAAAAGAAATGTTCTTACGAAATGAATAAATATAAATAAGTAACAAGGAAATTTTTGTTGACTTAGAACAGTTCACTACTGGCTGAGTGAGTCAATGGACGAATATAATTTTTAGTTTAACATAGATAATTTGGTGTATGGTATTGGACTATCGGAACTGTTTATAGTTTCAATTTTTAGTCCACCATGAATATAGAAAATAGATTCTTGTATTCTACCTCATCATAGTTTACTTTATGGGTGAATGGCAAACATATAAAATCTCCATACACATACATATTTCATCTCTTTACCTTGGTGTACGATGACATTTTTCTATTCGACACGTTTAAGTGGGTAACAAGTTAAAAAAAACAAGGTTTGAATTCCAAGTAAAAAACTAAGTTAGGAATTTAAAAAAAATTATTCAAAGTGAAATATTATCAAAACTGAAAATTTGGCAACCACTGTATCCAATATGTCTCAAAGCCCGTTTTTGAAGTTATATAATTGTTATTTCTATTTCAATATATTTTATTGACTTTGGATGTCTTAATCCGTTAGCATCCCATAGTTGCTAGCATTCAATTTGCAGTGTATTTCAAAATATTGATTAATCCAGATATAATCAAGATTTTTAGCTGTGCTATACAAACAAAAATTCTGCCTGGAATACATTATTAAATTCTTCGATGGCCTCCACAAACCACAACGTCCCTCCAATCTTCTTCATACTATTGTTTCCGAGTTCGGTGACAACTTATCTTTACCAAATTATTTTTTCAAGCTGATTTTGTAAAAATAGCTTTGTAATGCTTGTAATGAAACCTTTCCAAAAAGTGAAAAGGTTTGGAAAATTACGAGAGATCACCAAGCACCATATGTAAATTTAAAGCAGCATTGATAAAAACTGGTATGACGTGGGATTTGATATAAAAACTTGGAGGGTTCAAAATACCAAAAGTTACCGCTCATAAGTAGATTTTCGAAGTCGGTCGGTTTGTCTCTTCTCTGAACAACCCAAACGTATTTAGTCAATGAGTGTGGAAATTAATTTTTAATCTAATAACAGCCAACAGAAAGTATCAGTTTATCTTACCATTGCCGAAAAGATAAGCATTAATTCATTAGTTCAGCCAGAAAATATTACATTTCCATAAACCATTACTACGAAACTGCTGATGTCTGTAGCACTGCTAATTTAGCTGTGGTGTTGTATTAAGCAACAAATGATAATGGACGCGATTCAAAACAAATCTTCTATTCTTGTATTCTGCTTCAAACAAATACTGGTTAAGTTAGCCGAAAGTAAAAAATGGTAATACAGATTGTGTTAGCACAACAGAAAATAAAACAATCGATAATGCAGATTGTGGTATCCTAGCCGAAAATAAAAATTAAGTCGATATCAATCGGTAGTGTTTAGCCTAAAAATTATATAGGATGCTTGAATAGCATAGAAGACCTTTGTTAATATTATTATATGGCAAAGCCTGGCTCCAGTTTCTCGTGAAAAATTGTGGAAAATTCGTGAAACCCAAAAAAAATATTTTAATTGGAGTAAAATCGGCCTCTAGAGTGCTATATCTGAAAATGGATTAAATTGTGGTTACCTGTCAAGAGCTATCGCAGGAAACAAATTCAGTTCAACTTTCCAGTGGGAAATCTCGGAAAATTCGAAAAAGGTTCCAGCCGAAAGTAAGAAATGAATGTAGTAAAATCAGCCTCTAGGGTGTTATGTCTGGATATGAACTAGATTGATGTAAACTGTTAATAGCTTTCATAGGAAAAAAAATTTGTACAAGTTTCCCTTGGGAAATCTAGGAAAATCATTATAAAATTTATATAAAATGAGCCTTTAAGGAGTTATATCTGGAAATGGATTATATTGATGTGGCTCATAAATAGCTGAATTTTCCGTGATTTCCCACGCGAAACTTGTACGATTTTTTTTTCCTGCGAAAGCTTTTGCCAAGTCACATCAATGTAATCCATTTCCAGACATAACACTCTAGAAGCTGATTTTATACATTCTGTTCTTACTTTTGACTAGGAATGCGGAAGCTGTGTAAATATGAAGCTGGATTTTTTTTAGTAAAAAGTACACGTTTATCGTATGATAACGATTAAGAGTATTCAAAGTATTGCCCATTATTAGTTATATATTTTTTCCATCTTTCTGGCAATGCGTGGATGCCACGGCAAAAAACTGTTCTTCTTTTGAGGTAAATCAGTTATCGAGCCATTTTAGTACATTTTCGTAGGAAGTGAAGTGCTCTTCAGCAAGTCCGTGCCCCATCGATGCAAATATCTGATAATCAGACGGACCCAATTCTGGCGAGGAAGCTGCATGTGAAAGTATTTTCCAATTAAGTGCTTCCAACATTTTCATGGTCGTTTTTTTTATGTGATGGTGCATTATCATGAAGCAAAATCACTTTGTGTTGCATTTTATCATATTCTGGTCGTTTTTCACGCAAAACTCGATTCGAATTGATCATTTGTTGTTGGTAGCGTTCAGTATTTACGGTTTCAACAGGTTTTAGCAGCTCAAAATAAATCACACTCTTCTGATCCTACCAAATACAGAAGATTGTCTTAACCCAAGAGTTTTTGTGCTTTGGATTATCAAAATAGATCCATTTTTCATCGCCAGTCACAATTCGATCGAGAAATGACTTTCTTTTGTATCTGGCGAGCAACATTTCGCAAGTGATTTTTCTATTTTCCTGTTACCTTTCATTCAGTTTATGCGGAACCCATTTTTATAGCTTTTGGATCTTTCCCATGGCTTTTAAACGTATGGAGAGGGCTTCTCATGACATATTCAATGGATCCGCGAGTTGTTTTTGCGTTTGAGCATCATCCTCATCCAACAATGCTTGCAATTCACTGTCTTCAAATTTTTTTGGTGTCTTCCACGTTCTTCGTTTCTCTCAAAATCACCACTTTTGAATTTATTAAACCACTCATAGCATTGTGATTTACCAAGAGCATGCTTTGACAAGCATTCGGTGTGATTCTGCAGCAGTTTTCTTCAAATAATAATGATATTCGCAAATCGTAATATGTAGGCACAAAATTCGACATCCGTTATTGTATGGAACTTGCATGATTATGAGTTGGATGTTGTTGACAGGTGTAAAATAACAACAATGGTACGTTGACAGGTGGAATTTTCCGAGATTTCCCACGAGAAACTTGAACTGAATTTCTTCCTGCGATAGCTATTGACAAATCCAATAAAAACGATTTAACTTCATATATACACTCTAGAGATGGATTTTATTCCAATTTTGTCCAATTCTTCTGATTTTCCGATATTTTTCGCGATCAGTTTAAACAAAATTTTCCATGTAAGACTATTTACAAAATTACTTCGGTTTAAAAAGACCAAAATATTGAAATCCTGTCAAAAATGACGAAAAATGTGGTTGGTACAAAACCACTTTTAGTGGTTTACTACTTTAGTTACTAAGTTCTTGAGTCAAGAGCAAAATAAAAATGTCCGTCCGTCTGTCTGGATGTCTGGACGTCTGGATGTCTGGATGTCTGGATGTCTGTACCCATGGTATCACTAGAACGGCTTGTCCGGTTTGGAATTTTTTTTCACCAATCTGTAAGTTTGGAGTTGATTTGCCGGTTAAGTTAGGGACCAATTTGCGAGTTGAGTTGAAGTTAAGTTGGAGTTGAGTTGGGTTTGTATTAGGGTGTAGTGAGCAGGTAACAAATTTTGTATATATGCTGGTTTGAGGATTGAGTTTAGCGTAGTGTTTGCGGTTGAGTTGCTGGTTGAGTTGCTGGTTGAGTTGAGTTCCGTTTGCGGGTTGAATTAGGGCTCAGTTGGGGTTGGATTTGGGTTTAGTGATCATTTAAACTGCGGATTTGTGATTTTTTTATGTAAACATTTTATTGGGATTCTATATATCTTATCCGATTTTGAAGAAATTCAGTATTTCCAAAGGAAATGGGATTCTCAAAGTATTTTTAGGTGAAGTTCTGGAATATGGCCAAGTATGATAGAATTGCCTATTTCTTAACAGATTATGATGAAATCCGACACGTGCGTTAGAAATAGGTTTCTAAAATAATTTTTGAAAGAAATTCTTGAATATAGCTAATAAACGTGGAATTTGGCTACTTCTTAACTGGTTTTAGTGCAAGATGACAACTGCGATGAAAGTTAGATTCTAAAATAATTTTCGGATAAAGATCTGGAATATGGCCAAGATGATGAAACTTCCCTATTTTTTACCCGAAAAATGGGTTGAAAACTGTATTCTTAAATGATTTAATCATTAAATTCTGAAATATGGGCAATTAGGATATACCTTAGCTATTTTTAACCGATTTTGATGAATTTTGACGTTTCCAACTAATAGAAGAAATATGACAGAAAATTTATTTTTGAATGAGGTTGGGAGGAATATCAATCATACAATGAATATAGGCATGAATTTTGTTTTATTTAAATAAAGCATAATTGCGTGCAGTCAGACGGAAAAAAATGTTCAGGAACTATCAAACAGGAACTAAATCTTTTGATTCTGATATGATAATAATAACTCTACGATATAATTATTATGAAGGTCATATTCAATTATTAGCCCGACAACAATTATGATTTACATTCCGATCTGAGCTATACAAGATTTGACTTTCTCTGCTAGGTTTAAGTAGGTTTATTTTTAATTTTTATGAAACAGCTAAATTTTTGTTGAAACATGATTTAAAATAAAGCCCTTCTTGATTTCATAAGTTTGACACAAACAACGCCAATTAATGATTTTGTTGACAATAACTACATATCATATAATTTTATTCAATAAAAATGCCAGAATGTGAATTGAGAGTATGATAATTTAATTGTGGTTTGTTTTTAGCTCGTCCTAAACATAAAAGTCATGAACACAATTGTTTGCAACTAAAAGGATATTTCTATACTGGCCAACTGATTTTAGCTATGAAGTATTACGATTTGCCAACTCTATCGATGTCATCGTCCTGAACTGGCGGAAAATGCAATTATTATTAAGTATGAAAATACCTCGTACAAAGCTTATATATTAGAAATAAACTTACAAATCTAAATTAAATTAAAATAAATTTATTAAAACAACAATAACAATATTAATACATAACACACAATATAAAAGCTTTATTTATACTGAAAGCTTTTACTTTATTTTGTTTTTGTTAAATTCTCCAAGTCCATGAAAAAGGTTATTCAATTTTTTTTTACTGCAAACAATTTTTTGTTTTATGCTGCTGTTGATTTTTATGTTTAACCTGACATTAAAAACTTTCCATTATAAATTTTGTTTTTGTTATAGGTATGGCTCCTCTGTTACTCTGTGTGTTATATAGAGGAAAAGTTCAAAATATTATTTTCAATTTTTTGATGGAATTTTTTTTCCAGTTTTCTGTAATTCCAAAAGTTTTATGATGGTCATACATAATACTTGGTTGTGTATACATACTATACACTACGTGTACGATTGTTTCTCTCGTACTGATGCTGTTTATATTTGAATGTTGATAAAATAGTTGTGAACACAAAATGGAATTAAATTTTGAGAAAATAAGGAAAACATTTTATTGGTAGAAGCAGTTTTTTTGGAAATAAAGAGACTACCAAACCTTCATTTGTTACAGAACAGCCATATCTATTCTATGTTGATATTTTGGGTATAAAACCATGCTGATACTGGGAGATAAATCGAGGAACGAATGATCTGAATGAGTTGCACCAGTTCAAATAATTTGGGTGTGGGTAAACAGTATTTCTTGCTCATTTTGAAAACTGGTGGTACTCTGGTTACTTTCCATTTGTTTGGAAAGGCTGCAAGTTTTAAAGATTGATTAAATAGAAGACACAGAGGAGTTACCAACGATGTGAAATCTTTCAATAATGAAGCTGAAATGCCATCAGGAAATACTTCTAGAGCTCGATGAATATCCTCTATTTCAGTCCGTGGTGTTAGAATGGTTACGTTGTTTTTACCATTGTTTGGAATTCCATACTTATCGATATCTGCTGGCTTATATACAGATCGAAAAAACTCCGCAAACATGTTTGATATAACCTGCGGGTCACAAGATTTATATTCCTTGAATGTCACACACGCTGGGAAACCATTAATTTCACGTTTTTCTTCAAAAATTCTCCAAAAATGTTTTGGATCTTTTCTTATTTTTTCCTTAATACGGCTAATGTAGCTCTTATACTATCTCAAAGTAGCTTCGAAATTTTAGTTACACGCAGTGAATTTATGTTTGCTTTAGATTTTGTTTGTAAGCCATGTCTTTTTTGTTCTTTAGATTGATAAATTTATTATCGTACCATGGAGGATATTTGTTTGGTTTAGCCTCAGCAGTAGGAACAAATATTTCTATGACCGTAAATAAGATTTTGTAGAATTTCTCCACGTTAACATCTTGTTTCTGCTGTTAAATTCCTTTCCCAGTTAATCCCCTCAAAAAATTGATGAAGATTCATTGTGTCAGCATTTCTATCAGCAGATTTCGTTCATTTGTAAAAATTAGGTCTAAAATTCGGTCTAGACCATTTTGGATCTCGCAAATTTGGCTTGGATTTATGTCAAAAACAGTATCGATGAGCAGACATTCTGTTTCCGAACCAACGATTAAAGGTAAAATTTACCAGCTAATAGTTGGAAAATTAAAATCTCCTGTGATTAGGATGGTATCAGATGGATTAGCAGCATTGTTGATTTCCATTATTGTGTCGCAGCAGGCTGTGTAAGATGCAATCGGTGAGCCAGGTGAAAATTGACTTTTTGTTGAATGCAATTTTAACACATGATTGTCCTGACCATGATGTAACGACCGCTATGAGTACTCCTCCGCCAGATTGTTTAGTATGTGCGCCTGTTTGCGATGAACGGTCACATCTATAAACCACGTATTGGCTGGGAGAGAATTCAGAACTCAGGAATCCTGTGCTGAATGATGTTTCACAAATGATATAAACCGGTAACAGCGTTTTTAATACAAAATTGTGCAATTGAGTTGCTTTCGAAGACATTCTATTAACATTTTGGTAATAAAATGACTGGTTCATGGTTTTTTTTTGATTCGGGCATTGGTGTAGAGTTCTAATGATGCAGGTTCTGTTGGTTTGTAGTCAAGGTTAAAGTTGGGTTTTGGCTACTTGAATTGGTTCACTAATAGTCCAGGTTGGACCACATTGCTGATTGTAATGCAGTTGTAAATTGTTCAGCAGGTAAACTCACACGAAATGATATGCGTAGTCGTAAAGCAGGCCATTTAACACCTTGGGTGAGATTTTGACGCACACAGCTTCGTCAAGTTTCATTTTACTATTAATGAAATATTCAAATTGCTGTTTTGTGACCGATTTTGCAATTCTATTTACAAAAAGCCACCGTCGTGGGGCAACGGCTTTAATTTGATGGAAAGTCGACTGAATCGAATTATCTGTCTCAACGGTATCCATTACTGGCGCTATAACGGGTGCTGATGGTTTTGTGATGTAATAACTTCTGGTATGACGTTAGAAGGTTTGGTCTGAGCGAGCGTTACGCTGGTAGGTTGATCCGTTTGTATTTTCGATGATGAAGTAGGTTGTGATGTATCCACCGAATGAATGGTTGCGAGAACCCTAGCCTGAGCACGTGTAACGCGACATTCATCTTTATCAACAGGTGGCTTAATGGCGTGTATATAGCATTATGCCATCAAATTTTGGTAATGGTGCAGACGTACCAAATATTCTGGACAGAACCACCATAAGCCAGGCACAGTGTCATTGGGATCTTCAGCCACGATGGAATTAGTGCTGTGGTGTGCTTCACCGGCTATCATGTCAATGATTTTTCGATTTATTTCGAGCGTTTGAGCATTTGTTAGTGCAACGATGATGAGTTGTGATCATTCCATTTGGAATTTGAATGACCTCTTCTTCAAACATTTCTGGTGTTTGAGACAAACTTCCAGATCCCACATCCAATAGCCGTTGGTTATGCTCAGCCTGCCCTTCGATACGCATATTGATGGTAAGAATCAATTGATCGAAGAGTCTTCACAATGGGCTAGATTTAATACAACACTCGATGATTTCTGTGCGCGTTCCTCTACTGGCAATGATGAAAGTCACCACCGACAACTTAAACTTTTCCGGCACACGGGATGTCAAATTTCATCACTTCACGAAGCAATTGATCGATGCAGCTAATTGTAAGTCCATGTTTAGGCAGCATTGTGATTTCGTTAATTACAATCAGAGCAGAGTTCATACGCATTGAAGAGGTAGATGTATCGAGCAGAGTTGTAATTTCAGAGCACGGGTAATTTGAATCCGCTATAGATAGTACCGTTGTTGCGAATTACAAAACGATTTTCCTTGCCTCTGAAGGAGGCCATCAGTGTTGTCTAAAGGAACGTTTTTCCTGAGCCACCGGGACCTTCAAGATAAAACAGCTTCTGCTTTTCACGCATATTCTCTACTGCACGGAAAAAATAAACTGGTCCTCAGCTAAGAAAACGGACTTTTAATTCAAGAAAATGTACCTTTTCTTGATTTAAAAGCTAATTTTCTTATTTCTTTCGATTTTTTCTTTATTTCAAGAAACACAATTCTTACATGAAGAAAATCTCGTTAGAAATAAGAAAATCAGCTTTTAAATCAAGAAAAAGTACATTTTCTTGAATTAAAAGTTCGTTTTCTTAGCTGAGGACCAGTTTATTTTTTTCCGTGTGCTACTGCTATCTTGATAAATGCGTTGGTTTGGGCCTCATTGAGTTTCTCGATGAGTTTATTTGCTTGTCGAGCTTCCTCAGCTTGATCACAAACCTCTTCTTCAAGAGGATTTCCTTGGGGCACTGGCAATCCAACAGTTGAACACAACATTCCATGTTGATTGAGGATGAAATTTATGTCATAAAGCGCCTTGTAGATTGATGTATCTTTTTCGTATGAACGCATACAGTCAAGTGTCAAATTGTCTAAATAATCTTACCAAAGTTTGAGAGGCTGAGCAGGTTGACAAAATATGCATATGTATGTGAACATTTCACGTAATTGTTTATGCATCAAGTAAGTACCATAATCAGTTAAACAATGCTTCCACTCGTCGTCTGATTCAAGCAGTCCTCGCGATATTGCTGCTGACTTGTAATTTTGATAAACTACTTCATTTACTGTTCGTAACGATTCAAAGTTGATTGCGCCAGGCACATGAAGAAGTAGAATTCATAAGTAGAAACGCTTTCCATCTTTGACACTGATGGTATACATGCGGGCAAGAGAGATACTGTCGAGCATCTTCATCGGTTGTGTTCAATTCAAACGAAGACTGCAATTTAGTCTTGTTCATTTGAGTTGCGAGCAATGCCTCTTAATTGTTGTGGAATTTTCTTCAATTTTAACAGATCTTTTAAAGAAGATGCATTGGAGGAATAAAATGTATAAACCTCTATAGTACTAGAGAGAACATCTCAACTACAAAAAATTTGTAAAATGAACTTTATTTTCAATTTACGAAATATAAAGCATATAGATAAACTTGATCCCCATTCCCAGGATTAGGGAAACATCCAGGAACAGGGCCTGTGTCAAGGTTACGGAATAACTGACAGGTTCTTATGGCACGATTCTAATTTTACGCAGGACGGAAAATGCTCGAATGAATGATTATTTTTAATCTGCGAAATAAATTCATTTCCAGATATATTTCGGAGACTTTTTAGGGACTAAGTGATTAATGATGAACACAAAGGTCAAGTTTCACAACAAGGACTGAAATAAATTTGTGTCCAAAAGCGAAAACCACATAAGTGCACTTAAGCGATTTTATTATTTTTAGCTCATTTAAGCCAATCGCATTTTAATGTCAAATTTTTAAAGTCACTTATAGTTTGCAAGAAACACTAATCCAGTTTATTCAAAAACCGATTTAAATTTTCGTTTGCTTCTTCTGAAAAGTAGTTCGTTTTCACTAAGTGGTTTTCGCTTTTGAGTACAGAATTATTGTAGGTTGGACTGTTCAAACGCAATGAACATTGTCTATTTCTGATTTATAAAATCGATTACAAAAAGGAAGTAATTAACTTTCAGAATATGTGGACGGTCTCTGAACGGCAGTTGGCATCAAATTATCGCAAACATTTTCAAGCTTGTGCATTAAACCTCAAATAGCACCAAAATATACAGACAGTAAAAAAAATATCATTTTCCTTTTTCGTAAAATACTGTGTTCATTTTCTATTTTATTTCTACCAATTTGTATGCAAATAAGGCACGATAATAGATGAAATGAATAAGACATGAATGGCAATGGAAAAAATTGGAAAATTTAATAAAATAATAAAACAAATACTGGTGTCTTCTTGTTTTCCGTTTGAATTTTTAATTTTCTATTTTTTTATTTTCAAACTTGAAAAACTTTTTTCGATAAATTTAATTCTATTGTTAAACTTTTGTGTGCGAATGTTACTTTCTAATTAAAACTGAACAGTAAAAAAAACGCAATCGTAATTGAAATGACTGAGCAGAATAAATTTAAACATGCTAATTTAATAAAATAAAAAAAAATTCTTAGTACCGGATTTGGCGTGCGATTTTGTACAAAATTATTACCAGTCGCCCCACACATCCGTACCTACATAACAAGAATAATATTTTAACCGCAGACACATACTTATATGTGACAGTTTACAATTAGTTTTATCGTGATTTCTTATGAAAAACCTAAAATTAAATATTGAAATAAGATCAAGAAGAACACTGTGCGCAATAACAAAATTAAATTATTTTGCTTCTCTATAAAGTGTATGCGACATCAACAATATGATTATGTATAACTAAATAGCGTCAAAGAAAGTTACACAAAATACTCATAAGACATTTTTTATGTTTTTTTGTTTTTTTTTTGTTTGGTATTTGGTTTGGTTTGGCACTAATTTGAATACATAAGAAGTCAACCAAATAAAATTAATTTTATATTTGTTTTTAAGAAATTATTAAATGTTTTTAATCTTGGAGCCAACCAGAACCACCATAGATAAATTAAAAGATTGCCAAAATGTATAAAAAGCTCAATGTACGAGTTTCCGGTTTGGGCACGTGATCTTAAAAGAGGTAGACGCTTTTTAATGCATTGACTAATTGATTGTTCGCCTGTCGAACTATAGTGGGCATAGCAAGTCTCCGTAATATTTCCTTCAAATATTTTCGTATACCAAAGGTCTTATGCTGGAAAATGTTAAACACTATTCATCAGTTTTTTATTGGTTTACGTTCAATTCTTTTTTATACGAGTATGTTACCTGTATCTAATAATCATTCAGATTATTTCTTACATAATTTTGAAGAACGATTTGAATACCGCGCTGAGATAGAAAGGAAAGGAAACCAGCTTAGAAACATTGGAACAAAATATGTAGTTTGCGAAAGAGAAATGCAATTGTAAGCACACTATGATTCACTACGGCTAGGCAATCGAGTCAAGAACACCAAAAAAATAATGATTGGTGTAATGATGGTTGAAAGGTGCGGGTTTACGAACGTAGAAATGCGATCAAGCGGTAGTAGACGAAGGGAACTTTGAACTTCATCGATCTTCTTCAATTCGACGCAGGACCGTCTTATGGGTAAAATACTTGACAAATAGTAATAAACATTGGCCCACATAATCCACGCAAAATGGTTTTATGTACACATGTTAAATAGAAATATATTTATGGTAAGACAAAATATCCTCGCAATTTACTTCCACACACACAGCAGATATTCAATGAATATTGGGTTAATTGATATGGGACACAAATGAAATCCTCAATATAAGGGATGAAATCGATCACTTTAAGCAGTGGCTTAATTGGAATTGGTGGCTCATGATACTTTACTAAGCGTTGAAATATCAAACAGTGCAGAAAGATTAGATAGATGGTAGATCAAGTGACGCATATTTTAAACCAAAGGTTTACAATCATTTTTCATTGAGCGCGGCCGAAAATTTCTAACCGCATGGAATCATTTATGAATAATTCTGCGTATGAAATATGCTAAATATAATATCTACAAATTTGTGAGAATTATTAGCCCTACTATGGGAAAATAGTTGAGTTTAACTTTAATTTCACATTGCTGTAACTCCAATATAAATAAATTGATAAAAAATTGTTTTGCTTTTAAAAAATACAAATTAAATGAACCTTGCTCTTTCTGACAGTGGTGTAAACAGACATTACAAATTAAATACATATGTAGCAGAATTATTTATTGAATGTAAGTAAGAACTTAAGCAAATTGAAAAGGTTTTCAAAAATAAAATGGTGGAGTGATGGTTAAAGGGTAGATTAAATTTTATTTACTATCTACTAATTCATTATTGGACAGTTGCGTTGAGTTAGGTTTGCCTGTTATAGCAAACATATTTCAAATGAAATTTTCTGATCTAGAAAATTTCTGCTAGAGCTTGTTTCCTCCCGCCCATTACATTCAAACAGAAAACGTTATTCTTTTAAGTATTGTAACAGGCTAACAACCCGAATATGTAAGTAACATTGACCAAAAGTGTCGATGTATCGCACTACTACTATAATAAATGCTGCTAGCCTTTTACAAAACAAATATTTTCAATTAAATTTTCATAAAACAAATATATTTTGCGAAATTTTTGAGTTCTGTTTGCCTGTTAAAAAAGAAAGTTTAATTCGAATTTAACAGGTGACCATAATTTAAAAGAAAATAGGCTTTTCTTGAGGAAATTTCATCTCGAATATTTTTTGTTGTAACAGGAAAACATAGCTCGTAAACAGCCAACATTTTTTAAATCTGTGTTTAAGTAGGGCTGGGAAGCCGGAGCCGAAGCTGGACCCGAAGCTGGAGCCGGAGCCAGTGCCAAGCAGCCAGAGCCGGAGACGAAGCCAGTTAAACTACATATGTATGTCACATACATTGATTGTATACACAATCGTGATCAGAAACTTTCATTTGAACTGATGCCCAGCAGTATCTTAATCTGCTCTCTTACCACAGCTCCATCGTTGTATAGCTGAATGCATTTTGAATTTGCTTAAGTTCTTATTTATATTTTTAAAAATAAATAATTCTCTGTTACATATTTAATTTCCCAAAAATTAATTAACGGCAATAAGTAATAAATTTATTGTCTATATTTTACTTACATTAGCCAAGAAAAGTTCATTGGAATAATTTTCGGCCCCATCAAAGACATGTAGAATGCAAATGAATTACGAGATCCAAAATGATCTCATAGTATTCATAAATTGTTTGTTTGTTTTTCGCCCTGACAAGCGTACAACCAAATTATGTTTCTCGCCCTGACAAGCGTACAACCAAACAGGCCTTGAAAACGGCACCAACGAAAGTAGGACTCGCGGGAGACCCCTATTCTATGGACAGGCGACGTTTGAAGGAATTTATTCACATTAGGTCACCTTGTATGTCGTTATTTTGTCCTGGATCGGACTATTTGCATCCTCATTCCCTTGCGAGTGTCACTTGCACCGATAATCAAATTTGGTATTGTAGCGGCAATCGCCGTTTGAAGTGACAAACATTCTTTTACGTTGGATTCTCTCACAATAAGTTTCTTCGAATGAGTAACCGGATCACAGAAGCATTGTTGAGGTGAACAAATCTCTTTATCGGATGTAACGCCAGCGGAAGGACGGGGTAGTAATTTTGAGGGAAGGGGAGGGGCCCGAAATAATTTATAGTTACGAAACTCGATATTTCTAAAGTATCTTTCGGGCCGAGTAATTGTTGTGCCAAAGCAAGGTTGCTTGATTATTTCCATACATTTGATACAGATGTACCTCTAAAGATACGTTTTGGGACCTGTAATTGTTGCGCCAAAGGGCATTTAGATTGGTTGATTATTTCCATTGATTTTCATAGAAAATTCAGTTATTTTGAAAATCATCTTGCTATAAATCAGTTAATTCTAGGCCAATAGAATCCAAAATTCAAAATCTGCAAATGTGCTTCGATTGCGGTTTTTGATATTCCTAAAGATAGATTTGGGGAGCTGTAATTGTGAAAATCGAATATTTCACTTAATTGATTGATTTGAATGTACGACCAAGCCGAAGCAAGACTCCCGGATGACACCGGGCCCTCCGTACACCCTTTACACATAATAAAACCGAAGGAAAGGGTAAGTTGGTAACAAAGAATCAGCTCGGTTCATGACACCTACGTAGTTGATAGTTGGTAAATTTGTTAGTAGTATATTATACTAAAAAAAATAAAATATAAATTTTATATATCAAATTCCACACTTCAAATTCCAAATCTCAAATTAAAAATGTTTTATTTCAAATTTTAAATTCTAAATTCCAAATTTGAAATTCCAAATTTCAAATTCCAAATTTCAAATTTCAAATTTCAAACTTCAAATTCCAAATTACAACTTTTAAACCTTAAATCTTAAATTTTAAATTTCAAATTTTAAACTTGACTCTCAAAATCTAAAATTTTAAATTCCAAATTTCAAATCATAAATACCAAATTACAAATCTAAAATTTCAAATTCCAAATTCCAAATTTCAAATTTAAAATTTTAAATTTTAAATTTCAAACTTCAAATTCCAAATTTCAAATTTTAAATCTGAAATTTAAAATTCCAAATTTCAAACTCTTAATCTCAAATTTCAAATTCAAAATTCAAAATCTCAAATTTCAAATTTCTAATTCCAAATTTCAAACTAAAGTTTTCAAATTTTTTGTTTCAAATTTCAAATTCCAATATTCAAAATACAAATTCTAAATTTCAAATTTCATATGCAAATTTCATAATGTTAAATTTCAAATTACCAACTTTAAATTCAAATTTTAAATTGTAAATTTCAAACTTCAAATTTCAAATTTTAAATTCCAAATTCCAAATTTCAAATCCAATTCCAAATTTCGAATTTTAAATCTAAAATCTTAAATTTCAAATTACAAATTATATATTTTAATTTTAAATTTCAAATTCCCAATTTCAAACTCCAAATCTCAAATTTCAAATTCCAAATTGCAAATTGCAAATTTCAAAATCCAAATTTCAACTTTTAAATCTTAAATTTTAAATTTAAAATTCCAAATTTGAAACTCCAAATCTCAAAATTCAAATTCCAAATGTCAAATTTCAAATTTCACACTTAGAATTTCAAATTCCAAATCTCAAATTTCAAATACTAAATACCAAATCCCAAATCTAAAATTTCAAATTCCAAACTTCAAATTCCAAATTTCAAATTTCAAACTTCAAATTTTAAATTTTAAATTTCAAATTTCAAATTTCAAATTTTAAATTTCAAATTTTAAATTTCAAATTCCAAATTTTTAATAATTTCAAATTTTAGATTGTAAATTTTAAACTTCAAATTCCAAATTTGAAACTCCAAATTCTAAATCTAAAATTTCTAATTTTAAATTCTAAATTCCAAATCCAAATTTCAAATTCCAAATCCCAAATTTCAAATTCCAAAGCTCAAATTCCAAAGTTCAAATTCCAAGTTCTAAATTTCAAACTTTAAATTCCAAATTTCAAATTTTAAATCTTAAATTTCAAATTTTAATTCAAATTTTAAATTTCAAATTCTAAATTTGAAACTCCAAATCTCAAATTTGAAGCTCCAAATTTCAAATTCCAAATTTCAAACTTTAAATTTTAAATTCCAAATTTAAAATTTAAAATCCCAAATACCAATTTCAAATCTAAAATTTTAAATTCCAAATTTCAAATTCCATTTCAAATTTCAAACTTCAAATTTAAAATTTTAAATTTCAAATTTAAAGTTTCAAATTGCAAATTTTAAATTTCAAATTTCAAACATCAAATTTCAAATTTTAAATCCTAAATTCCAAATTTCAAACAATAAATCTCAAATTTTAAATTCAAAATTCAAAATCTCAAATTTCAAACTTTTGTTTTCAAATTTTTTGTTTCAAATTCCAATATTCAAAATTCAAATTTTAAATTTCAAATTCAAAATGTTAAATTTCAAATTTCAAATTCCCAACTTTAAATTCAAATTTTAAATTGTAAATTTCAAACATCAAATTCCAAATTTCAAATTTTAAATTCTAAATTCCAAATTTCAAATTCCAAATTTAAAATTCCAAATTCCAAATCCCAAATTAAAAATGTTTAATTTCAAATGTTAAACCCCCAATTCCAAATTCCAAATTTTAAATTTCAAATTTCAAATTTCAATTTTCAAATTCCAAATTTGAAATAATTTTTTTATTTTTATTTTTAAATTAAATTTTCGAAGAAGACAACAAAAATACGTCTTTCCTCTTCGAGCGTCAACGACCGACCGTGGAAATCGAATATTACACTAATAATTTAATAAAATTTAAGGATTTAGCTCAATTTTGCTCAAATTACAAGTCAATAATTCTACGAAAATTTGTCCGAAATATTACGGTTGAGGATCTTACAGCATAACTTTGGTCATTATTTTAATAGAATCTTCAAACTGTTCAATTTGAAATTTAGAAATTGTCTGTTATATTTATCTATTTATTTATATTTATTAATTTATTTCATGTTACAGAAAATAGTAGTCCAGTGTTTAATGGTAAAAATAGGTTATTACCTCAAACTTCTTACAGACAAAACACCGAATAACGAGAAATTTGGATAGTAAGTAGGGAATTGCTCAAGGAACAAAACTTATATAGTGACGACGTGCATTTTTATTATGGGGTTGGATGCCACCCCTTATCGGGCCAGAAATTTCGATAGAAGGCTGAATTCTAAGCAATAAATGTTCCATGTAAATCAACATTTCTCAAGTTATTCGCGAAAATGTTGATTTTTAATCTAAAAAAATGCATGTTTGAGAGCAACTTTCACCGAAACACGCTATTGGTTTTCTAACGATAACTTCCTTAACTTTTAAAATATATAATCGCTCCAAATACCGTTTTATAGGGAATTCCCATCACCAATAAAGTTGAACTTCCTTGAGCTCTTCGTTTTCAAAATTTATTGGTTTAAAGGTCTCAGGGAAGGTAGTCTCATTCAAATGCGAACTTAAAACGGTAAGATCTCAATTAATTTCATCCTAGAGAAATAAAAAAATAACAACATTTTCAGCAATAAAAACCTAAATTTTTGTGCTCTTGCATTTTGTACATGCCTATGTTTTTGAGTTATTGTGAAAAAAGGATTTTTTTTTTCAAAAATGTTAAAACTCTTTGGTTTTATTGCTTATTTTTTCTCCGAAAAAGAGACAACCATTTTATTTGTATCATAACTCCGTAAGTTTTTACGCTAGCGACTTTTGCTTAAACTCATTTTAAAGGTATTTTCAAGTACTTAAAATCTGAAGTGTTTCTCCAAAAATTCGTCGTTTTCCTTACTTAACGTTGAAAGGTTCAAATTCATTTTTCGGCGAACAAACAATCACCTTCAACGAGTCAGAAATCGGTTCGTATTGTATCTACAGAAATTCAAGAAAATCAATCGATTTGTTATGTTATTTTATTTAGCTTTAATTTTACTTCGCATGATTTTTGATACAACGTAATTTTGGAGTAATTCGTGAAAAATCACTCTAAAACATGAATTTTTTAGATAACAAATTTACATTTTCAATCGCGAATAACTGAAAAATTATTGATTTATCGAGAAAACTTTAAACAACATTTTGCGCTTAAAATCCATCCCTCTATCTATTTCTGGGATTATTTTGCGTGTACTAATTTGCACCCCCCATGATAAAAGCACATATTGGCGGTATAACTGTCTAAATTTTACGTCAATCGGTTTTGTCGGATTCTGAACCAAGAAAATTTTAAAAGTATTTAAGATTAACTATTTATATTAAACTATTTGGCAGTAGCTCAATTTAATAAGACCCGATATTTTTTAAATTGTAATTTATCAGTTAGTATATAGCTCAAATTACAGAAATAACTAAAAATTTATTGAACAGATTGTGATTTTCCACAAATGAACAGGTTTACAAAACTAAATAATATTTAAATAAAACAAATTGAAATTCCATTTAGTGAAACCGCCAAACCATCCTAAAAAAGAATGAAAACCGAATAAACCATTACAGATCATCGATCCATTAAATTAAAAGCAATTCCCATCGTAAAGAATGTTTTTAATTACGAACATAAATTAATTTTAATGTCTGGCCATTTATTTTATTTTTTATTTTTTGTGTGTATACACTGTGCTGTTATCCCAAAAGATAATTCCTTTAGTGACTGTCATCATGCATGTTTATGTATACCAGACAAGAACCTATCTATACCTGGTATGGTAGACCTTCATACAATTATTATGATTATCATTATTATTTGAAAATAAAAAGAAAATGTAATGTTTTTAAAGTGTGATGTACAACCACAATGGGAATATGTTCGAATAAAGGTAGCCAACAACATTGTGTTGCAAACAGCTAAGGAATAAAAATAAATTTGTTCTGCTACCTAACCACCATAAACTGAGATATGTATACTCGTATATATTGTATATGTGTGTAGACAGTGTTCCCAAAATATACATATAATTTTCATATTTTCATAACATTAACATTTTTATTATTATTGTTGTTAAATTTTAAAAATATATACTGTTACAACAGTTCTTCAATGGATGATTTTTTACAGTAACATGGTTAAATTTTCCCATTATACTATTGTTGGTTTCCCAAAAAAATGAGACGTTTATGTTTATGTATGAACCACAGACACATTTAACATTCTTCGTATATACATTTTCTTATACGGTAGTTTTCCCACCCAAAAAACAAAAAAGAAAATTGGGAAATGAAAAATTAACTTTTGGAAAACGTGAAAAATATTGTACGTTGTATTATTTAAAACCGTTGTGTGCGATTGCATTTTATATTTTTGGTTTGAATTCGTAATTTACGTGTATAAAGAAATAATTCGTTATTACAAATTCTGTCTATTAGGCGCAGATAATTTAAATTAACTGTCACTCACCATCACAATACTGTACGTAAGAATATAACAATAAATCGAACTCTCCATTCCAACCGAATCAAATTAAAACGTCGCGTGATCCAAAACAAAAAAAAAAACAATAAACTACTGTGCAGGAAAATTTCCTGGAAAATTATTTCGCTTTCATTTCACAAACTGATTATATTTTTTCACAAAACGTATTTAGAAAAGCGGATGACCTTTAATAGTTTGTGGGTATTATGTACATAGTTTTTGAATGTTGAATAGAATTTCATTGGGATAAAGGAAAATCGAAAATTGAAAAACATCAAACCCACAATATAAAAAATTGATGAATTATAATTAGTTTATGGGTTTTATGTATTGAGTATAGGAGTACATATAGACAATTTCTAAAAAAAATAAAAATGAAATGAAAAGTTTAATTTATTTACTTGTTTGATTGAAAGGTGAAACTTTACTATTTTTTTATTACATTGGAAAATTTGGAAAAGGTATTCGGAAAAAGAGAAATAGAAATGGATTTACGATTTGGATTTAGGTATTTTTTTACAGGTTTTTATTTATTTTAGAATATTGATTTTAGGGAAAAAAAAGTTTTCCAAGAGATATTAAAAATTAAAGGTGAACATTGTCTGTTTAAGGCTGATTTAGTTTCTCAATGTTATGTTTTTATTAATCCTGAGAGGTTACAGCCTTAGACATATTATGAGGGGCATAAGTAAAATTTTTCTGGATTCTAATCTCCATACTAACAAGTAATTTGCAGACAAAAATTATTATCCAAGTATGCATGACTTACTGAATTTAATCAGTCAAGAACCTCGAAGAGGAAGCAAAAACTAAAGAACACTGATTTTGGCTGAAACTGCAACTAGACAATAAGGCTGCCATTCTCCTTTTTTTTGGTATGAATTCGGATAGGCAATGCCTTAGATGCTGATTTGGCCTGAAACCCTGTGTTCAATCTTGATGTTCAAATATGATTACAATTAAATAAACTTACAACATTCATAACAACAACAAAATAAGTTCAAAGCACATATTTTTGTTTTGATTGATTGGTTGATTTTGAATGTACGACCAAGCATTTAGCAGGATCTCCCAGTAGTTCTAAGAATTTTTGACGGAGATCGACCCGGTTACAAAGACCTCTTCGGTCAATTTTTAGTAGTTACATTTGTTTTCTAATAATTACTTTGCTACATTTTTTCTAAAAACTGCTTTCCTTCCTTGGCATCCTAAAGTCAATATTAATTAGTTATCAATTACTTCTTATATATTTCCCACAATATTTAATACGCTGAACAAATTTAGTTTAAATTTAAGTTTAATTTAATTTCTATAAACCGTTGTTGAACTAATCTTTTAGATTAGCTCAACAACAGGTTTATAGAAATTAAACAAAATACAAATTTAGAATATCTCAGTTCTTGCTATAATTCATGAATAAAATAGACCAAAATCACATATTTGAGCAACCGAATGTTCAAAGCCGACGCCACCTATATGAAAGGGTATTAGCTTCACATTTGTTGTAATTAAAAATTTCGATGCGAGGCGTCTGGTATGAAAAGAACTTTATTGGTTTATTTCTAATTAAAACTTAACAATCAATAATAATCCAACCAGTATCAAATTTAAATTGAATGTAAATATGTAAATTTCAAAAACTGAAACAATCTGACGGTTAAAATTTTTATTAAGATTCCATTCCCACGCCCATCATTCAGTAAGCCAAGAAGACGTAGTAATGTTGTGGAACTCCATTTACTACTAATATTTATGAACATTAATCTCTATAATTAAAATCAGATTCATCAGGCATTTCCTAGTAAAATTTATTTAATCTTTATCTAGAGTCTAAAATAAAGCAACATTTCTATTAAATATTAATTCATCGTTCCTATTTCCTGAATTTCATGTAAATTCTGTTTAATAATTTCAGTAGTTCAGGTACGACCCAATATAACAAATTCAACCAGTATCAGCCCCTATTCAAACGACCTGCGCCACTCCAGTCACCTGCGCCACTAAAACTACAGCCGCTAATCCGCCACTGAGGCTACAGGAGTCTGCCCCGTGATGAAAGTGTGATAAACGTGATAAAATAAAAACCATTCAATAAAGATAAGACAACTTATATTTTTATTGTAGTCATTCCATGACCTGACCACAGCCATTTCCATTCCCATCTAAACTCTATACTGTGAAACTATACAACCAAAACCAATACTGCCGTACTAAACATAACGTATTTAGCTTTAATTATTTTTTTAATTTTATTGATGAAGTTTGTTATTAAAGTTGAGTTTGTTAATAACTTAATTTGGCTAAAAATGTAGTTATATGAAAAACATGCCTAGCATGGCAGAATATACATATGCCGTTTTACCTTGGTAACTACAATAGTAATTTGTACAAAATAAAATGTAATTTATGCTCAAAATTAACCGAAAATACTTCTTTTACTTTAATCAGTTGCCATTAATTAATAAATCAATAAAATTTCCAATTTGTTGCTAGAATGTTCTAACCCAACAGTACTTGCTTGAAACTATTCCAAAACGAAATGGAAATACACGGCCTTGTTGTAAAAATCCCAAAGTTACCACAAATAATTACTTAACCAGATGAACTAGTTGCCTTAGGAACAAAATGTAGCTGAAGTAAAATACACAAATTTTATAGGGGAAATGTTTGTATCTCGATCGAAAGGCTATATACAATCGAACTAAAATTATGTATCTCTTTTCTTCCTTCGGCATTTAAATTACGAAAAAAAATATTTCATGAATCTATAAAAATGAATCCAAGCAATCAAACAAATACAAAGTAATTTATTTCGTCTGTATGCTAAATTTTTATATTCGTATTTATCAAGCTTTGCTATTGGACAAAACCAACACAAATGTCTTATACAAGCCATATTATTGCCATACAAACACAAAATAAAACCTATTATTTCTGTAAGTCTTAGCGTCATAATACAATATAATCTTTACATACTTTAATTTTAAATTGTAGTTTGTATCAAAAACAGTATAAAATATCATTAACACTTACAGAAAATAGTAGGTTTTGGATTTAATAATATGCGTGCGTCACGGAAATAATATGGTTTGTATAAGACATTTGTATTGGTTTTGTATTGGCTTTGGGATATATAAAAAAAATCAAAAACCAAATGTCGTTTTCGATTCACCAAAAAAACTGATCTCGAGGAAAAAATACTGAACTCCTTATAGTCAAAAATTGACCAGTTCAGTTTTTTTTTGCTCGAGATCAATTTTTTTTTGGTGAATCAAAAACGACATAAACAATTTACAAGGAGAAAATAAAAATAAAATCTAGTTGTGCCTTTTGCGTTAGTATTTGTAATCTTTATGAATGAAATAGGCGTAAGCTATTGGCGAATTGTTGTTGTTTATTATAGATTTATGCGAATGTATAATAAAATCACGGAAAAATACGTTGTTCATTTTCTTCTTTCACAAGAATATTTTTGAAATTTTTAGAACGGCCTGCCTAATGCTGTGTTTATGACATAGGAACATAGGAAGGGCCTACCCACACCAGTATTTTTAACAACTGTATTCACCCTCGTTTCTTTACCTCTCTGCCTACAAACTTAAATTTGTGGTGGGGATTTGTAATACACTTTTGCATTATGAAATTTCTGGTATTCTTGTGTTGTTACACACTAATACAAATATATAATTAAATAAATAAAAAAATTGAATGTGCATTGGCACGTGTTTTTCTATTGTTTAACGCACAAAATGAAATAATTGTTTTTCTCCTTGTAGTTCGTACCTCGAACAAAGCAATCCAAAAATGAAGTAAATTTACATATACATAAAGAAGAATAACAACAATGTGAATACAGAATGCTGTTGTTACGGTGTTGTTAAAAATATTCGTGTGGATAGGCCCGAAGATATGGAATGTGACACGACCAACCAAATTCCAGCCCCGCCTACTAGCCTACTTTGATCAAAAGTAAAAAGTTTTTCAATTAGAGCATGGCAGTAATAGGCGGATATTTTAAATAATTTGGTTGGTCGTGTCACACTCCCTATCTTCCTATGGGCCTATCCACACGAATATTTTTAACAACACCGTAACAACAGCATTCTGTATTCACACTGTTGTTATTC
Source organism: Tipula helvola (assembly GCA_963556165.1). Classification (NCBI taxonomy): domain Eukaryota; kingdom Metazoa; phylum Arthropoda; class Insecta; order Diptera; family Tipulidae; genus Tipula; species Tipula helvola. The sequence goes on along the minus strand of OY744482.1, from coordinate 339,017,303 downwards.
TTCTATATGTATGTGTAAATTTACTTCATTTTTGGATTGCTTTGTTCGAGGTACGAACTACAAGGAGAAAAACAATTATTTCATTTTGTGCGTTAAACAATAGAAAAACACGTGCCAATGCACATTCAATTTTTTTATTTATTTAATTATATATTTGTATTAGTGTGTAACAACACAAGAATACCAGAAATTTCATAATGCAAAAGTGCATTACAAATCCCCACCACAAATTTAGGTTTATAGGCAGAGAGGTAAAGAAACGAGGGTGAATACGGTTGTTAAAAATACTGGTGTGGATAGGCCCTATGTTCCTATGTTCCTATGTCATAAACTCAGCATAACCGTAGATGAAATGAAATCATACACAAATGCAATATAAGTAAAATTGTGTGTATGGGAAAATACATCAGCGAATTTAATATGGGATCGTATCGAAATCTCGGTTTTAAAAATTTTGATTCTACAAAATTTCGGTTTTTCAAAAATCATAAATTTACAAATCTCCGTTTACAAAATCTCGGTTTTCCAAAGCTCGGTTTTCAAAATCTCGGTTCTAATCTCGATTTTTATTTAGTTTTTAAAATTAAATTCCCCATTTTCCAGAATTTATTATTTGTTGATATTTTAATTTTAAATTTGAACTCCCCATTTTCCAGAATTTTTAATTTTCAGTTATTTTCGTTTTAAAATGGAAAATCCCTGTTCTCCAGAATCAATGAAGCAATATTTTTCCTATTGTAGTCGTTGTATAATTCTGTGGAATTTAACAAAAACAGGATATCTGCAAACAACATAAATGTTGAGAAATCGCATTTAAAGTTTGTGTAAAGATTTTTCGAGATATTTTACGTAAACTTTATTACTAATTAAAACCGAACAACAACCTAAAATAAAGCTTTATTTCAACAAATACTAAGATATCTGATTTTTTAGATTCTAATATTGTTTTGCATAAACATGATAATTTTGCTGAAATACATTTTTTCACATTTATCATTAAAAAACGTAAATTTCGTTATCTGCACAAATCGTGTTTTTCGTTAAACAAAAAAATCTCGATAATCTCGATTGGAATGTTTAATTAAAACTAACTAACTGCAGATACAGCATTTTTGATATTTTATTTGCAGCTTCATTAATTGCGTAAAACTGAATAAGTTAAAAAAACTAGTGTTTTCCAAATTCACATCGTTCTGATTTATAAACGGGTACATTATATCTGAAGTTGCAGTGTTTTCTGATTAATTTTTTTTTGACGTAGGACTACGTCTTTGTTTTCATTATATATGGGGGATAAACCAAAATTTCAATGTGATGACGCGCGTCACGGAATTGACGTATTTATGAGATTTATTTGATTAAAGTAATGTCTCTGATAAAGATAAATGTAATGTATTAAAAACTGTAAAAATCAAACCAAGTTAAATAAAAATTTGTAGATTGAAAAAAATTTAAAACAACAAATTATTTATATGTATTTTAATTTCAATTTTAAATAAATAGTGATGAACTTGATCAAACATGCTGCACGCCAAATTGATTTAAAGCTATAAAATAAAAATAAAAAGTTCAAAATTTTTTTATTTTCATTATGTAAAATATTGCGTACATTTTTTGAATTTATATGCTCTATAACCTGTGCAGTCCTAGAAAAATGTATAGTCGCAAAGATCAGGCCGAAAAATGTCTAGGTTTGCGAGTTATGGAACTTCAAAGTTTCCAAGTGACCGGAAACTAATTTGATTTAATACGTCATTTGAAGCGTCAAAATTTATAAAAAAAAAATAGATCTAGTAAGCGTTTATTAATAGCAAATTCTGTGACATTGACATTTCTGTGACGTTTAATTTACTTTTTGTGACATTTTAATGATTGAAATTTCAACGATATATTGATCGATACATTATTTATGAATTGCTTTATTAAAATCGCGTTTAAAGGTATTATTTATGAGTAACAAGTTCTTTTGGTATAAGGTCGTATAAAAACCTTAATAGTAAATTATTATATGGGACGCCATTATGGTGGAGCAAGTTTTGGAGAAAGGCGCTGAAAGATATATAAAATGAAATGGTATATGTGAGGAGGAGATGGGCGTGGGATTCGGTGACAAAAGATAATCAACGTTAATTCTGATTTTGTATTATTTGTGATTTATTATTTTGTATTCTCGAATGGTCGACAGTGATGCCAAATTTTCATAAAAGAAATTTTGAACATTATGGATGCTCTCTAAGCGGAGTAATTTAAATTCTTAAGGATTTTCAACAGTGTACCTACTAGAGATGTATAACTGAATTTAATTGTTAAAGATAGAAGATGAAAACACATGTCAGTTCTAAGTAATCTAACAAGGAAACCTTTTGAAATGTCAAATTTAAAAAATTATAAAAACTATTCTAAGTTGTACGAAACCTGGTTTTGTACGAAACTGTACGAAACCTGTTTTTATCGGTAACCAAGCTTTTTTAAGATGTTAAAATCACCCCTTAATTTAACCTAGTAAATTAGATAGAATATAAGATATAAGGGTTGCATTTCTATTTTTTAAGGAATGAACTTACCTGTTTTTTCACAAATTAAAGGGTGGTTTTAGCGTCCAAATAGTGCCTGGTTACCGATAACAAAAATGGTTTTGTTATTGTCTCACAGAAGACTGCAACTTAGAATAGTTTTTATAAATTGTTGAATTTGACAGTAAGGTTCGCTTGTAAGATTATTTCTGAATCAGTGATTTGGTGGCATGAGAGTAGAAGAAATATATTGCTGTGACCAAATGTGATATTGGAGAAGAGGTATCTGATACAGCCTAATGCATATGATAGCTGCATTGGACAATTAAAGTTTTTTTTTTAATTTGTAATTTCTAAATTTTGTTATAATAAAACAATTTTCTTTGGATTTTAACTTAATATTTTATTTTTTATTAATTATTTAATAAAAACCCGACGTTTCCGGGAGAAGTTTACACGGATTTTTTTAATAATGCTTCGATCCGGTTTGAGTTGGTGTACGAAGATATTAAAAAGCGTCAAATCAAAAAAATTGTGAATATGTTGGGATCAGAGGTTGGTGAAACGCCAGCTATAGAATCAACACTACAAGCCAGTTTAGAAATTCGGCCAACCCATGGTCAGATGAAAGGAAGAGACACGACCGATGAAAAGTGGGTCGTAAATTTGACAAATTTGGAAATTCCTGAGGACATCATAAAAATTTTAAAGTTAAGTAATAAGTTTTGTTTACCTTTTAAAAAAGAAATTGTTCCTTATCACAAAATTATAGCGGATGTGGAGAGTGGTATTTCAGGATTAGATGAGACGGCTCATAGTAACATTATAGAAATAGATTGGTAAATGTGTTGACGAATTTCAAAACAAACAATTTTTTGGGTAAAACATTTGTGAGTCATCTTCAATAGAAGTCCAACTGATTCGAGGGGCCCAAAACGCAAAGAAATTTTTGAATGAGCACCCCGAATTGTATGTGTTGAAAGCTGACAAGAGTAACATAACGGTACTTATGCGAAAAATTGAATATGTAGAAAAAATGGAGTTACTCTTGTCGGACAACAACACTTACAGTGAAATTCGGAAAGTTGGTATTTCTTCAATGCAATCTAAATTAAATGTAATAATTAGCTCGTGGGCACGCTTAGAAAAAATTGAGAACAATTTGGCAAAATTTCTTAAAAATTATCATGGTACGACCCCACGAATGTATGGTCTGCCAAAAGTACACAAAATTGGTATTCCCTTGAGACCTATTGTAAGCTATTTAGATTCGCCTTTATACAATTTATCCAAATTTTTGTCTAACATTTTGAATCATTACGTGGGAAATAACTTTTCGGCTGTAAAAAACGCGGAAGATTTTAGAAATAAAATTAAAAATGTGTCTGTACCAACGGTTATATATTAGTGTCGTTAGATGTGGTCTCGTTGTTTACAAACGTTGACTCATCTTTGGTAATAAATTTGGTTAAAAAATGGTGGAATAGCATAAAAGCATGTAGTAACACAAATTTGTGTTAGATCATACTGAATTTAGTTTCGGGTAAAGATGTTTTAGGCAAGTGTTTGGTTCACCGATGGGTTCGCCAGTTATTCCAACAGTGGCTAACCTAGTAATGGAACACGTTGAAACCGAAGTGTTAAAAACATCTTCCGTCAAACCTATCTTCTTTTACCGGTACGTGGATGATATTATTGCGGCTATTCCAAGTTCGGAAATTGATAATTTTTTGGATTCATTTAATAGTTTTACCCCGCGAATTAAATTTACATGTGAAATTGAAAACCAAAGTCGTTTAGCCTTTCTGGATACTATGGTAATACGTAATGAGGATAGAAGTTTAACTACAGATTTATATCATAAAAAAACCTGGTCGGGTCGGTATCTAAATTATAACTCGTGGCTTCCATCATCTTACAAAAATAACACAGTGTTTGTGTTGGCTGAAAAAATTTTGAGATTATCGGATGAGGGTTTTCATGCCGAAAATTTCAAAATTTTAAGTAATGTTCTAACTCAAAATGGCTATCCGAGAGGTGTAGTTGCTAGAGGAATTAGAAAGGCTATAGACAAACATAGTAATTCGGGAAATATTTTGGAAAATACGCGCGTAAATCTAAATTTAATCGTTGAAAATAATCGCAAACTCTACATTTCGATCCCATATGTTAAAATTCGTTTAGAAAAAATAAAATTTCTTTTACAAAATTATGATATACAACTTGTTGGTAGAGTATTTCACAGTTTTGACATGGTTTTATTCACTAAATTAAAACACAAAATTCCCATAGAGTTACAATCAAATCTAATATATAAATTAAAATGCTCGTGTGGTAAAGAGTATATTGGTCAAACTAAACAAAATTTTAAAAAACGAATTCGTCAACATATTTATGATTCTACGTATGAGTTAAAACCGTCACACAGTGCGTTATCGAATCATCTAAATGACGCTAAGATACTTGATAAGGAGCAAAATCTCAATAAAAGGTTAATTTTGGAAAGCATTTACATCAAAAAAGAACAAAATTTATCTCAAAATTTATTAAATATCCAGGAAGTTTCAAAATATTTGTTAAATTATTACGACAACATTTTGTAGATTTTCTACATTTAAATTTTGTCACTCAAATTGTATAACTTTAAAATTTTTTCGGTTAAACTGAGTAATTCGTAAATTTTAATTTAAACTCTAGTTACATTAGGAAAACATTCGTTATTAAAAAATAAAAATTTTCTTTCAAATTGTCTAGTAAAAATTGTGCCCCTGAGAATGACGGAATGTACCGTCGAAACGTCGGGATTTTATTAAATAATTAATAAAAAATAAAATATTAAGTTAAAATCCAAAGAAAATTATTTAAAGCTATTAAAAGCTTAAAAAAATGAATTTTCTAAATTTTGGTTTCACAAATTGTACAAATAAAGTTTTCTCAATTATACGTAGTCCTACGTTGATAGGTTGTGTCTCGGATACAAGCTCGTCGGTTTTTTTATTTAAGATAACTAGTTTTGATGAAAATTTTCTATTCGTAGGAATACAGCTTCAAATTTTGAAACGAATTGTATCAAAAAATAAAAAAAATGTTTTTTGCAGGTATCCAGATTTGGTTAATTCCACAGAATTTATCCATGCTAATGTTTGGTATGGAAAATAACTAGCTAGATTTATGGATTTTATTCCACTTTCCCAGTGTGCTTAAAATTCGACATAAAGTGAATAAAAACAATTAAGATTTTTTCAAAGAATGTCACGTAGACTTTTATTTTGTTTTTAAGGAAATGCATATACAAAAGTTTGTTCTGATTCTTGAAATACCATTCCACTGGCGTTTTGGTGCTGGTTATGTGGTTGTCATATGAGCAATGACCAAATATGACCAATTTAGAATTCCTTATCTGATTATGGTGAAATTGGAATTTTAGAAATGGGATTCTAAAATTATATTTAGAAGAAGTTCTGGAATATGGCCAATTTCAAGGAACATATTTCATCATAATCGGTTAAGAAATAACCGAGTTCCTTCCTTAGAGTTTTACTGTATGTTCTCGGGGGTTCTCTTTCATTATCATTATGTTATATTTATCAACACCAAAATGAAAAACTAATTAAGAAGCATAGTCTACTGTTATACATATCTTAGGCAAAACAAATTTGTTAAGCGAACCTCTGGCAATGAGCTGCCGATTTACATACCTGAAATACCTAAATAATACATTTAATTCTGTTGTTGTGCTACCCATTAACAGATAATCGTAGAGGTGTTGGCATAGGAGCTTCACCTTCCACGGCTTGGCAAATGAAATGGCAAACCTATGTTTGGAGTATGATATTATCCTATTTTGGCTTCATTAATTATAAATGCCAAATGCAATTTTGTGTAGTTAATTGTTGTTGTCAATAACAGATTGTTTGAAATATCGAGCATCAGAAAGTAAAATTGTCTGATTGGAAAATGTTAATTCGTATTTGTTTATATAAAATTTCTGTATTTACCTATCTTATTTATACAGAAGAAAAGAATTGGTTATACTGATAATGAATTAAGCAAACAATTTTTTTTGGAATAAAATCAAAAATATGAATTTTTATTAATCCTGAATCCACACCAGTTTATGAATGAATTTAATAAACTAAAATTGTTGCGGTTAATAGGTGAAGGTACAAATTGATCCAGCGATTGAAATAATAGTAAGACTAACTATAGAAAGTGTTATTGTTTAGGATATTTTTGGTGGATTGGAAAAATTTAATGAATTTTAATGGATGGCCTGTGGTATACTGTGTAATTCTATAAATCTGTCTTTTTTAAAGTTTTTATTATGTTAAACGTACTCATCTACACAAACTGTTGTGAATGAGCTTCGTGCTCAAAATATATTTTATAAGTAAGGGGTTGTTCTTTAAGGCAAAATTTGTGTGTATATAAATAATAAATAAATACAAATTTTAAATAAAAAAGGTGGGGGAGGGTACCGTCCGACAGCAATATAATAAATATCAATTAATTTCAAATTCAAATCGATTTATTTACTTATTTGTTTTTTTTTTTAGTTTTTTAAAATTTTTAATTCTTTCGAGGCTGTAGATGAGTGCGATTTGGCCTTCTTGGGCCGTTTTTGATGTTTCTCGAATTCTCTGTTTAGCACAGACCACTTACAGTTCCTCCTTGTGAGAAATAAAATAAAAAATGAAACCAACTTTCTAATATGACCTGTACATTCATCGTTCTCTTCAACGAAAATGGATGGTTGCAATAATTTAATTTGGAGCATGCATTTCTCAGTGATTTTTTTACAAATATTCGAAAAATGACATTCTGGCGTGAGCTATTTCTTTATATTCAAAAGTTGGCGCCTTTAATGCTCCATAATGGGTAACATTTTTTTTAAAAAAATGTCTCATGTAAAATTGCTTCCGTTATTGTAATGGTGCTATCTTCTTCAGATTTTAATAATATTTGAGTGCACTTTTCACAGTTGACGACCTTATAAGCACATAGTATCCTGCGAAATAGATTATTGAATTTCCTTTTAATTCAGGGATATGTGCATTACCAATAATTTAGTTCTGACATTCGAGAACTTTTGAGACTTGCTTTATAGTATTCTCGAAATATGTTCCAATTTACATCTAAATTGCTACACTCATCTGGAACACGATTCGAAATTGGTGAATTGAACAAAATTTTCATCGATCAATTATTAGCAAAATGAATACCAATATCGTGATTGGTGGGGAAATTGTTGCTCAATATGACGCACCCCACTTAATAAAATCAGAGCGCAACGCTCTATTGAATAATAGAATAGAACATTCGGAGCACGGGATAATTGATAGCAATGTTATCCGTTCAATATACGAAAAGGAAAAACATTAAAAAATCAAACTGATGCCAAAACTGGCTTATGCTCATATTCAACCCAACAACTTTCAAAAAATGAATGTTAAGTTAGCGGCTCAATTATTATGCAACTCAGTTGCGAGCGCCATTAGAACTATGTACATACAAGGTAAATTTGTTTAACATAACTTGACCAATTGGTTGTTTTTAAGTTGTATCTACAAATTTTATTTTTATCATATGCGTTTTCTACTTTATAGGTGTCACCAACAACTTTTGGATTATTCCAATAAAATGCAATTCCAACAGCGAATTCGTATTTCGAGTTTCGTACATTATTTTTTGTGCAGTGAGACGGTTATGAATTTTTAAGAACTGTCAGATTTTTCGTAAATCTTTTGATACCTGTTAGCTTTAAAATTCAGATAATAATACAATAATTACAATAAATATTCAAGAGATAGAAACTCTATGACATAATTATTATGAAAGTCATATTCTATCATCGGCCCGACGAAAATTATGATTTTCATTCCGATTTGAGGCTATACAAGATTTGTCTTTCTCTGCTAGGTTTAAATACGTTTTTTAATGTTATCACCTCATATATCCAATTATAATTTACACAAATTAATTAATAAAAAAACTAATTGGCTCCTCCAAAACAAAAATTAATCTAAATTGCATTTTCCACTTTAAAGAACATTAAATAAGCATTGGCCAAATATTTAGAGGAAAAAGCAACAACACGTAATTAAATCACCTGTTCGCATGTTCGCTTTAATACTAACTCCCTTGGCAATAAACCTAAATAAATACTTTGGATATTTCTTGGGTAAATAAATTATTGTTGTTGTTTTATAAGATTGTTAATTTCAATTAAGATGTACCAATGTATGTACATTGTACATATTCTCCCCACAGTTAATTTATATTTTTTTCACTTAAATCAACTTCCTTATATACCTAAATAATACGCAACAAACATTACGCGCCTTAAATTAAAAGTACGAACAATTTATTTAGTGTACCGTTGGTAAATGTACGTCTTTATTAATAAAGTATTCAAGAATGTAAAGTTTGAATTTTCCTTTTTAATAATAAACTTTTTTTTTTGTAACGCATTTTAATAAGGATTTTTGTTTTTTTTTTTTCAATGATGAAAATGGTAAATTTGCTTAAGAATACCTTGGAGTTCATTGTAGAAGAAATTTTATTACTTCACAGCGTTAATATGTAAAATATATTTACAATCATTATATTGTAGCATAATCACAACAGGATGCATATTTATTGTGTTTTGTTGCGTAGGGGTATGGGAAATGGAGAGGAGAGGCGGGGGGTTCTGAAAATATTGAAGGGAAAATATATTTATTGCCTTACACACAGTATTCTAATTAATACAAGCGTTGAACGGTGTAATTTTTCAAAGACAAGTGATACCCTTTAATTTTATTTAGATGGTCTGACAACAGAAGCAAAGTTTTGTCCGATTTCCAATCTGCAGAATTATTTTAATATTGACGCAAGATTTTCTAAGAGAGGTTTATTGCAGCACCACCTCAGAAAAAGTTAAGCTCCTTTAACTGGACGTGTAGTTGCATCAAGCTGAAATTTTAAATTAAATATGATTAAAATGAAATTAAAATGACAAACTTTTGTAATACACGGCAAATCAAAATGTGTTAATATTTTCCTTAAACTGGAGATGATTTAAAGACAGTGATTCCAAAAGGTTCAGAAGGACAACATCAAGAGAAATTCAATATTCAACTTTATTTAAAAGATCCCGTTTAGGTAGTTTTCACTTCAGCGGGGTTGGTGGAGGGATTATTTGGGGGGCTCAAAAGTGGTGAAAAATGGTATTATCGCGATTTCCGGCGAAAGTTAAAAAAAAAAGTATCCAACACAAAATTTGTAGATCATGCAAATGCATTTGGCCCATTGAAAATAGCGAGAATCGGAAAACTGAGAAGTGGGGAAAGTCGCCTGATAACTTTCTGTTCGATCGTCCTCAAATCTCCTCCAGGTCAATGCAAATAATACGAGCCCAGAATCATCCATCCTGCTAATCTGTAATACAATTTTAATGTAGAAAATTATAGAAAATGTGGTGTAGATTTGCTTCATAGCATAAGCTTTCGGACAATTTTTCTATAAATCGGTCAACCAGCTCTAAATATTGAATGAAGCTTTATTTTAAAATTAATTCTCATTAGCTCCAGTTTTACTGTATAAGTTGGAAAAAATCTACGATCATATATACTTGAATCTGCCATGCAAATTATAAATGTACATTACCATGTAGATTGCTGCTTATCTTCTAATGATACAGGGTGATAAATCAATGTTCGAGTCGTACATTCCAATGAGTGAGACTTATACAATAGGCTAACTAATTCTGCTGATATGAAGTAGTTAGAATATAGGTATATGTATTATTATTTTCATAATTAGTCATGTTATCACTACACTGAGAGAAATGATTCGTTGGCATGAGGTCGCGAGGAAACACTTTACATTGCGATGAACGAAATGTAGTTGCTAAAATATAATTTCGTTAGCACCAATTGACATGAGATTGGTACAAAGAAGCATTAATGCACAGATAGTTGCAACAACTTCGTTTTCAAATTTTCAACTCCGTTGATGCTAATTTTCTAGACATTCGTTTTCAGAACCGAATGTGCCTAATCGATTTTAAAGTATCAACCTCGTTTCAATTGCCACAAACGTAATTTTGTTACACCAATTAAATGTGGCTTTTGTGTCAACTGCGAACAAAACAAACTAATTAATGCTGTTGCGAGAACAATATTGTAGTCCAATGTATTCATATCATTCTGTTGTTGTACCAAAATATCAAAGTTGATTAATTTATTTCGAAATTCCATTGCTACAACTATATATTACAAGCGGTTCACTTTCATTATCTCCTACTCGTTTATTGTGATTGAAAATTTACTGCCTAAAATGTTTAATATGTTGTTGGAATACTCGGAATACAAAGTGAAGAGGGCATTATATGAGAAGAGGGTAACTTCACTATTTGAAAAAATTATAAAATGTGTTATCTAAACAACTACAAAGAATTCTGTAATATTTGATGAAATTTAGGATAGAGAGAATTATTCTCAGCTTTTCATGTCTCTTTATAATTTTTATATTAAACATTTATCTCGGTCTTAACCGTAGTTGCGATGACCGAATTGGTGTTTAGACAACTACCTTTTCGATTAGTCCAAACAAATTACGTTTGTGGCAAACTGACAATTTTTTACCTTCTTAATCATTCGTGTTGGCATAAATGCACACATAAATGAGGTTTCTCCTTTGGTTGTTTTTTGATTTTAGTGAATATAATTCGCTAAGTCAGTACGTTCTGCTTGATACCTAAGATATTAAGCCAACAAATCAGTTTCAATCAGAATTTTATCGCACAAACTATATTAATTAAATCAACTGGCAACAATCCTATTCTGTAGGAGAAAACAACTAAATGCGGTTGTGTCAACTACTTCTGATTATGTAGTAACCGAAATAGGATTGCACTAACCGTGCAAAGAAAGTTGCTTTAATATCCAAGTCTATTATTATAATCGATCAGTGGTCACGACAACTATAATTTGTAATATTCATAAACCAATAAACGATTAACTCAACCGAATGATCGATAAACGCAACCGATGGTCGGTCATGTAATACAGTATATTTCTTTCTTTGTACAAGCTAATTCCTTTCTTATAATTCCTTTAGGTTAACTAAAAAGGGACTGTCACAACTTCTTTCTCAGTTCTGATAAACAAGTAAAAGAAGTTATCGTAAAGTTTAATTAAAATTTATACAGGACTGAATAGTTCGGTAGGGCAATTTATTCGGTTGTCGCAAACGGGTAGTTCTCTGGGTGTGCTTATTATTCGACTTTCAACGCCTGAACCCATAAAACCATTCAGCATTTCAGGCGCCAGTTCGGAGAACTCCGGCAAGTGGGTTATCAATAGTAACCCCAAAGATTCAACATTAGTTGTACTCTGAGAACCATCCAGTCGCTGGAGATGATTCGGGATGATAAGACTTGTAGCCAGTGAAGGCACTTATTTTGGCACCATACTTGTATGTTGTGAGGACTTCTTTCTAGCACTCCCAATTCGCCGCAATTCTTGAATAGCTATTTCTGACAAAAAGCACCGCCAATGATGAAGTATTGCAGAAACTAATAATTATTCAAAATGTATTTGGCAACCCACGAATAATGATAATATATCTGGATTTACAGCAAATTCTTTAAAAGATTTTTGCAAAGCAGAAGGAATCCATCATGTTTTAATTATGAAAGCAGTTTTAAGACGCAAAATTCAAGTTGAAAGGATTCATTGAATTTTAATACCCGTTTTAGCAAAACTGTCAATTGCAAACCCAATGAAGTGGTATCAGCATGTTGTTTGAATACCAAACTCCAAAGAAGCTTAAACACAACACCATTTGAACTAATAATAGGAGTAAAATGTCGTAAGAAAGATGGTTTTGAAATATTGACAGCTGTTCAAGAAGAAATGCAACAAAATTTCGTGTAAAAAAGAAATGAAATTAAACAACTTCAGATTCTCACGATTTCATACAAGTTTTTATCACTGTATTGGATGGTTCAAATCCATTGGATGGTTAATCAAAAATTTCAATTTTTTTTTTCAATTTTAAAAAACTTTGTGGGCTACAGTATTACAAAGCTATTTTTTCAAAATCAGCTGGAATAAATGTATAAATTCAATCTAACCTGACTCAATTTATATAAATGCTTATATACAAATTATGACCGTTGATAAGAAAAATAATGGACTAAAATTCGATAAAAAAAAGATAAGGCTTACAAAGCGAATCAGTTGTAATAAATTGTTTTAATGAAACAACAATCAAAAATAAACCCTGTCGAACTCTTATCAATGATAAAATATTTATAATGAAAATCCACAAAATGTTATTCACATAAAGTGAATTGCAATCAATATTAAAAGACATATTTTTGGCTTGGGTTAGAATAAAAAATTTGTAAGCACAATATGAGCGTTGTGTGTAACACTGCTGCAATAAACAAATTGCTTTTCCAGCCTTGTATTGAAATTACTGGACTATGGGAACCAAATAAAAAATGGGGATTTTTAGTACATAAATCCGTGTTGCTAGATGTTCGACATGTAACTAATAATTCAATGCTTATTTGATGCAAATTATAAAGTTTTCTTAATTATGGTTAAGTTCTTAAAGGGTTATGGCCTGCACTACATATGGGATATAAGTGACTATGAACTGAAAGTCGGTGATAAATTGTATGACATGAAATTGGTATTTTTAATACTAAAATCTGATGAACTTAGAGATATTATTGACACCTTGATCGAAATGTCACAATTTACATTTTATTGGAATCGAAGAAATACATTGTTTAGCACACTCGGCCAACTTCATCAATTAAAGGTAAGTCTAAATTTAGTTTTTTAAAACTTGTCATTTTACAGTTAATTTTTTTCAGGAATTTATTTCCATTAATAAATTACAGAACTCTGTTGTGAGTGAACAACAACAACCAGGGTTCAATTCTAAAGATGAACCCATTGTAGTTATAACATTTAAAAAGCAAGTTGACTATGAGAAATTAATTGAAGATTTTGCAGATTTTATCAATTGTAAGGTACCTATTGAAGAAAATGACGTATTTCATTATTATTTTACTTTCGCATTTCCGTGGCTCCAACCAACGCGTTTGCGTCACTTTGATATACCGTTTAAAAATAAACGAATATTTCTTGAATTGCAAACTTTTTTAACCTGTATGCGAGAATTAAGTTACAACAAGGAACCAAATCTTGATTTTTTTGAACTATGCTCACTAAAGCTGGCGTTCTGTGATGACCGCAATGTGACCCAAAATACTAAAGATTTGGAATTTGAAATTGTTGCTTTGATTGAACGCTCCTTAAAGAGAATGGCACTAAAGAAAACATATATAAAGAATGCTGAATTTAACTTAGAGCAGTATACTGTCGATCGAAATTGCGCTCCCTTGCATTATTTGCAAGATATCTCTACTTTGTATTTTCAATATAGATTACAAAATAATTTTAAATCGATTAGAATACCAAAAATCACTTCTGGATTAAATATTCATTCGAATATTAAACCAGGGCAGCCTCTGCCAGACATTTCGACAAGTTTACATGTATTCCAATCAATCAAATTAGTGGAAGAGCCAAATGTTTTGAAAAAATTACGCGAAACGCCTAACGCCCGTTATTTAATTGATGGTGAAAAGTTTGCCAAAATGAATCACAAATTGTTTTGCGACATAATAAGTTACCGCAATGTATGGCAAATAGCACTGGACACAAATTATAAATGGTTAAATGAAAATGAAAAGTTGTATCCTTGCGATGCACAATTTTCAATGATTACAATTTCTTTGGAAGGTGGAAATCAATTTAATTTTATTGAAGATTTCTTAGCATCGTTAGCAAAAATAAGGAATACGCATAATTTTCGCCTTTTATTAAATGCAAATTTCAAAGATTATCACATTTTAAATGATTTAACTGTATCAGAAATAAGTTTTGCAAACATTAAAATAACCTCAAAGATGTTGATAGCATTACATGAATGTAATTTTAAAAAAACTCAGCTAAATTTTATAAAATGTTACATGGAGAATACAATTACTACATGGGAGTTATTGAACGAGCTTAAAGTAACTGTATGTACTAATTTTATACAATTTAAATTACCCAAATAATGATTTCCTAAACCATAAACACTTTTCAGGCAGTTTTAGTCCTACCCGACGAAAACACATGGCAATGTATTTTTGAATACATATCTGACCACATGACAAAGTTAAAAATAAGCGAATTTCTGTTTAAAATTCGTTTGGACATTGAATTTCGGGACAACGAGGCTATATGCTTAAATGTATACAAATTTACTATTGGCGAATACCAGACGAAGCTGGAAATTAGAGAAACAGTCAGTGGCGATATATGGGATTTATATTATTTGTTGAATCAGAAAGCTGTAATGAACGATGATAACATTTTTTATGAATTTTATAAATAAACTTATCGATTATGATTTTGTTGTTTATTTTAACTGCGGAAGTTATAGACGAACACTTGTGACCCACTTAAATAACTGGAAAATTAAACATCGAAGCAAATAACCGTTCGGTTAAATAAGTTGCTTGTTGATCCTTGAGAGTGATGCTTAATAAAATTATTTTTTACGAATTTTATTTTACGAACACACAAACAACCATTAATGAAACATTTTTACCCATATCCGTACATTTCCATCTTTGTCAGGCTTAGTTTCCACAACTTAACCCCAAGAATACTTCAACGGAGGTATTGTATAATTTTCCACCAACGCCATCGCATCAATTTCAATATTCTCGTTTTTTGCCTTTCACTTTGTCCTCGGCTGCAAAGTAGCTAGGTATTTAGTACGAAAACTCTCTAATACTTTGCCCTAATCGTATGAAAATGAAAACAAAACCAATTAATATATTAGAGAACTGGTAATTTTTGGGGAGGAGGATCTGGTGCTATACACACTCGGTCACCGTGTCTGGCGTTCTCTTGTGGCGGATCGAATTATTTGGAGGAGCATCGTTGAGGCGGCCAAACCCTTCATGGGATGTAGCACCAGCGGAAGAAGAAGAAGATCTGGTGCTTGGAATTATAAGGAAGTTTTGGCTCTTTCAAGTCGTCCGCCTACTCTTAACAACCCGAATTCACCCAGAAACGGTGCCAAACATTTAAGACGACTATTTTTAACAACAGTACGGCCAGCCTTCATTATAGTTGGCAATCTTGCGCAAACATTGATTTCTATGCATTCCGTATGAATGGAAGTTCAGCCTCTTCGTTTTCGGCAGTTGTTGGCTTCTCCACTTTTGAATTGTTTAAATTCAGTAATGACCTTCGTATTTCCTTGTCAATCAATTTTAAACAACAATTTCGAATAAATCACATAACGTAGGCAAATGTTCAACGGGTGTCCCTGAAATTCTGTGAAAAATATATGGGGCTTGTGACACCCTCAACAATCTACGTGGACAGAGCAAACTTTATCGGTTACGGGAAATGCTCTAAGATTCGGCGGCCACCCCAAATTGGACCACATAACCAACTTCCGGAGTGTGCAATATCAGCCCGCATCATCCTCCGTCTAATCAAATTGGCAAGATTCAAATTATCAGAAACATGTCGCCATACCTCCGAACTGCTGGTTTCCTTTTTAATCTTAGAGATATGGTAAGCAATGAATATGTTCCAATTATGCTGTTCCGCATTTATAGCATAGTGTGATTAACGAATCGGTCTAATAAAGAAAAATCTGGCTTCCAACTAGAGCAACACTTCCCTCTTGAGACGAGAGACTAAATCGTTCATCTTTTTTACAACTAAAAACTCGAGGCGAGCAATACTGAGGCTTTAGTTTGAAATCTTACCATCATGGTGTCTGCATCGTAAATATATACAAGCCACGCACGCCTTGCCACTTGCATCCAAAAAAGCATTAATTTCAATGAATTTACAGTCACCCGGAGAAATCCTCTAAAGATGACAATTGTGATCTAAATTTAACCCATTTCCCAGTGAGACAATTACTACAGGTTAGTCCCAATCAATTTTAAATTTCCAAAGTTCCTGGTAGAAAATCTTGGCTAAATTATTCTATGGGACAAACACATCCCAGCGGATCAAACAAGCTTGCCATTTCCGATAAGACAACTCGTTTAGTAGCAGCTGCTGAAGACTCCTTAGGCTGGAAGGTAAATCGAAAAACATATGTTTCGCGCTGCCAAATTAATTCAAGTGTTTAACCACTTCTTACGAGGTGGTTTGGCGTATTTTGGAGGGAGGACCAAAGTTGAGTAAATTAATGTACCAGCTCCGGAACGTTCCAGTAGGGTGCACATCAAGTGAGTTGTTCTGGTCATGTATTAGGCAGCTGCGTGATGGGTTAAATTGTGTAAGAGGTAACCTAGGCACAATTCGCAAATGTACGTGCTGCCTCCTGGGTGTCAATGTCAGCGGATGCCCAACTAAAAAGTGTGCCGGTGTGAGCTGGTTATCAGTGTCGTCATTTCTGCATAACCGTCGTGAATTTAATATTGCTTAAATTAGTTTGAGGAAGGTAAGTAGTTTCGCTTAAATTAGCTCAGTGTCCCCGATGACTCACCGAAGGGGAAATTTTGTCGATTTCACGGCCGTCTCCCACAATGAATATCGGTGCACCAGGTATTACAACTTGATGCATTATGCTTTGATAACCAATTATCTAGATGATTACGTGTTGCTTTTGCCCTTAACAATTCTCCGAGTTCGTGCAGTTGATTTCTATCTCGACGAAGTTAGAAAATATATCACTACAGATCCAGCTAGGAATCAGTGCTGAGATTCGTAACTAATTCCAGGTGCAAAGCCTTTGATGACGCTTGAGTTATTTAATTGCTTTTTACATTAGCTGGCTCTGTTCCTTGACCGTTTGACGATGACATCTCTTGCATTGAAATACTACCATCCGTACCAGTTCTTTTGCTCTCCAGCATGCAGTAGTTTTAAATGTAAATGTGCCACCATTTTCATGACAGTCCAATCGTGCCCTGCTGTACTTATGCATTAGAAGGCCGCGTACTGACTCTTAGTAAACCAAAACTATCTAAAAATGCAAAAAACTGATCAGTTTGGTTTTATTCAACCCAACCCCTTTTCTTAGTAAATCAATTTCCTTTCTGAATCTTGGGTGTTGGATTAGCAGAAATAACCGTGTTTCAGTCCACATTCTTAAGTTAGTGAAGCTCCAGCCCTTGTTATATGGTTCATTTTGTTTGCACTGAACGCCAATCAGCCAATTCTGGCTAGCACTCTCAGAATAACAGAAAATTTGGAAACCTTGACACTCTACTGGACAATTTGTCAACGCTACATACAATCTCGCCATAATCGACGATACTGCACATCAATTACCTCTACTAATATCATCTTCTGGTAACGCATAATTTCTTTAGGGTCCTTGGATTCCCTGGCTCCCCACCACAACTCATGATTTATTAGCACATGCGGACGTAAGCCTCTGGACGCACAGTCGGCAGAATTCTCCCTTGACATTATTGAGGCCATTGACTTCTGTCAGTGTTATGTTAATCAAAATTTGGTTTGTCCTGTTGGCTATGTAGGTAGGACAACTTTCTGGGTGCTTATAAAGCGACAGTTCAGCACAATGTTGAAATCTAAATATAAATTCACAACTGGTTTCGTTGTGAGTGCAAGAGAGATAATAGTGGTTTCCAGTAACATAACGAGTAAGGACGCGGCGCATCTAGTTTAGGTATGCTGATAGTTTTATTCGTGCCACCGATGCGTCAGCGAACCCACCATCTTGAAGTATCTTCATCTCATTTCGGAAGTTCGACCATTTCGTTTTATGATATCTGGCAATTCATCATTCCAGTTCAATTTTTCTAACCAAAGTTAGCCAAAAATCAAGATGACTTGGGTATGTTTAGGCGCAACTTGAAAATATATTTTGTTGGTTGGTAATAAATGCCTAGAATTGACTAGTTTTAAAATCATCGTTAAATTCTCGTTGCAAAATGTAGAAAGAAGGATCAGCTAGTGGTAAAGCTTCAGCAAATGGAAGTGCCTCCTCCAAATCATTGGACGAAAGATTTAATGTTATGCTGGACACATTTAATGCGCCTATGTCAATCATGTAGCTGTGGTCTAACTAACTACCTTCTTTGGATTGGTTGAATGTTTTTATAATAACTCGAGCATCAGATCTGACAATTTGTTACCTGTTGATACATGATTCTCTTATGAATGATCGCGTAGTGGAAGCAGAGTCGAGCAACCCACGAACTTTTTGCCACGTGTTGAACCCATTTTCAATTTGTATGGCCACTGTAGGTAATATGGCGTTTTTACGTTATGAGCAGTAGTAGCGGTTGACTTGGTCTTGGGTTCTGTTTGTATGGAGTCTATGGCTGGCTCCACATTCAGAGATCTCGCTTTATTTTTGACAAAATCACGTCGTTGAATAATATTTAGCATATTAAATTTTGGATATTCAAAAAGACGATGTGTTTCACCTTGCCAAAATGGGCAAGAAACCGTTGAGGAAATATGAATTGCTCTAACAGATGTCTGAGATTTGAAGTGATATTTTTGTCAGATGTTGATGCCGATGGTTTGCTATTTCTCACAGCACTATCCGTTAACACACTCATCCTCTTCAACAAAAAGTCCAAGAGAGTTTGAAGGGTTGGAAAATCTGTTTCCGAGGTTCCATACTTCCATGCAATTTCTCCACTACGATGTAAATCAACAAGAGATCCCGTGCTTCGGCCTCACACCTCGCTGTCCTGTACGCCATCTTAATAGATGAATTGTTACCCGGATGAGGCGTTTAAGCGAGGATTGACGATTGATTAAGCATAAATTGTGGACTCTGCCCCTATTCTCTGGAAATGTGTTCTGACTCTTTTCACAGAGTGATGGACCACAACATCACGGTGCTTATGCTGACGTCAAGCACTTGTCTTACTTGTTGAATCAACCGGCTTAGTAATACTGTACCACATAGCTCTAAACTAGGTATTGTCACCTTGGTTTTTTTTATGGGCGCGACTTTGGATTTTGCGGTCAGAAGACGTACTGCTAGTTTGCCGTTTTTGATGGACAGTAAATCACAGCTGTGTACGCCAGCTCCGAGGTATCACAGAAACCGTGAAGTTCCAGATAGGTCCCTTTGTAATAAATTATATATCGGGGAATTCGAATGAGCTGAGTGTTCTGCAGCTCTAATTTTATCCCATTTGTCCCCCCCATGTTATCCCAAAGTCCTCATGGATAAGTAAAGTGCGGCCGATGTTCCATATGTGACAGTTGTTAGTTGATACTCTTGTACGGGATGATGTTTACTTTCTCCCCATAAGATTGTCTGATATGATAGATGGGATTTATGTATCTTAATTTGTCGATACCTTTTCTCAATGTCCGCGGAAAAGGTTACTCGATTTTTCCACTATTTTAATAATCTGCCTACAAATTATTTTGTAGTGGAGGTCCAATATACATGGCGTCGTTCAAGCTCTTGCCTGTCGATGTTTTCATCAAGGCGTCGAAAACCACCCGTATTTTAGTTGATTCGAGTGTACATTTGACTACCACATGGTGGGGTAAATAATATTTGCCTTCGTGATAAGGTGAGATATTCCCTCATGGACTGAATATACAGCTCTTTCAGCTCCTGGTTTGAGTTGAGTTTCTTCTCAGTTGTAAAAAAACATTGTAGTGCCCCGTTGTTGGAAACACCATAATTGATCCAGTTGCATTTCTCGAAATGGTAGTTATACCACATATCGTCCATCTGGTTCTCTCTGTGTGGCCCCTTGAAAAATGGTTTCCCAAGCAGTGTCTTCTGGTGATTCACCTCTGGTGCTGCAATGGGCCTCTGCCAACTCCCAAAACCGGTTCATGTTCTTTTCCACCTTGGTCCCACTATAGACTTTCACTAAGTGTAGTTGGGTAACGATTTCAGTTGGCGCTTGATTTCTCTCTTTTCACCTGATTACCGATTAAATCGCCGTATACGTCGAACCGAGGGTCAGCCAACATCAAATGGTTTCATTTATTAATTGATTCCCGGTTAATTTGGCGTTCCGGAACTTCTGTTGTAATTTTTAGCAGGACATATGCTTCAAAAAGAAATGCGTGAATTGCCGTTGAAGGCATACCTGGATTATAGCGGTGGCTTGACTGGTGTGTTGTGCCCCAATTCCGGAGATGTTGACTGTGGTTTGATGTAAGGTTAGCCCGAGACATTGGACTGCTTCTTCCATAATGAGAGAGGCCCTGTGATACTTGATCTGTGAGGGCTCTCAATTTTGTTGATGTTCCAAATATTGCTGTGCTCCTCACCATAACTGTTGCCAATAATGTGGTTTGATTACTGATAGATACCTTTTTTTCGGATGATGGTGATGTTCGTGTAACAGCTGATGATGCCTGTCACGACACATCGTGCATGAAAGTTTTTCCGTACACATGGTTTTCATACTGTGTAGAATGCAGTTGGTACAAATTCCTGCCCGATTGATGAATTCAATCCGCCTTTTTGTGCTAATATTGCGGAAATGGTGCTACTGGGTGATCAGATGCCCGTGCTCCTTGCAATATGAGCATGTGGTCGTTGATTTTTGTACAGTGATTCCTTTGTCATCGTTCTCTGTACTTAGGACTACTCTTCGTTGGGCCTCAGAATTTGGTTTAGCTGCTCGAATGATGGATGGAACATGTGTGCCTGATGCTTCCAACTATTGGAACCTCCTCATTAGGAAATCTAGACAATTTTTTAGCATTGGAACCTCACGTGGATAAGCCAGATTTTTGATGTTGTTGTCTTTAAATGGTAGCAATATTTGTCGTATTCGCCGTAAAAAATGGGAATTTCCATACGGGGAAGCCGCATGTTGGCCGGCTCCAATGCTTTTGGACAGTCGTTACACGAGTTGATGCAGTTTGAGTAATTTAGATTCAGCATTTTGCAAAATTGTTCCATAGTAGCCATTTATGAAGTACTGCACTATTTGCTCCTCTTCCTCAATATTGATGAGGATGGAGTGATGTTGTCTCTCAATGCCCTCTAACTATTTCTTGATCTGCTCGATCTTCATTGTAGCGTAGATCCGGGAACAGTTGCCGGTATTTCACTCTCGATCGATGCTTACCAGCTTTATGTACAGGAGACGCATATTGATGTTCAGCTCGTGGCGTAGAGCTTTGTTTGCGGCGTTCCTGGCTGGTCCTGATGAAGAGGATGTCCGTGATGTCGCTGTCAAGCTGTTCACTGGGTACTGGAAGCTGCTTGTGGGTGGTGTTGATTGTGTGGTGCTCCTACTCTCCTCCCCGTATGCATGAACTATGTCTGGGACGGAAGATGCTTAAGCGCCTTTGCTACCTCCTTTGACCTCTTTCATCGGAGGAGTTATTGTAGGAAGCATAAGATAATATTTGCATTTCTGCGGTAAATTTATCGTATGCTTGTTGTATTTGCTTTGCTCAGCGAAGTAAGGATGCGATGCCTCTACTCTGGTCCCCCCTGACATATGCGTTTCAATCGATGTCGTGCTTGCTGCTGATGTTCTTGTCGGTTTTAATGATGTTGTGGTCGGTTAACAATACTTTACTGCTGGATCGGATACGACTGTATAACCGATCCTGGCTCGAAGGACCAATATAAAGAACGATAAGTTTTATTGCCAGGTTGTAAGTCCGCCACTTATTATGTTCTTTACATATTTTCGTTAAGTGGGTTACCACTGGTGAGGTAAACTTAACTAGTGTAGTGCTGTCTTGTGGTTATGTGTGTTTATGTTCAAATTGCAATTGTTCAGAACCATTCAAATTAACTGAGGTCAAATATCGTTGATGAGGAAATTATGGCAGATACAGGAAAGTGTTTATTCAGCGCAATCAATAATCCAAAACTCCGAATCCAAAATGTTTTAAATTTTTCGTTGTAAACTTGTACCGCTACCCCACAAGCCTTAACCCTCTTCATTGTTTTTCAAACTAATCCTAAGAGGTTATCCCTCTTTGTTGCATTCACTATTGCTCAAATTTATTTTATAGGGTCCCGCTCAAAAAGAGTCAGTCCCATATTTTTGATTTTCTATGATTTTTAACGAATTTTGGAATTTTTAATAACATTTTAGCTAATTTTCAAAATTGTTTATTCAACATTTTAACTATATGAACGTGCCCCAACAACAAGTGTTTAGTGTTTTACTTGTATGTACTAATTAAATATTTCAAAAACAAAATTACTCAAATTTGTGAGTGTGAGATCTTTACGCGCTGATGCATTCCATAACAACCAAAAATATTACTTTTCGTTGTTTTTTGGTTTAATTATATTTAATGTTTGCAGCAGCATAAATATGCAACGAAAATATTTATATTACGGTAAAAAAAATGTACAGAAAGAATAATCAACGGTTTGAATAAACCATAAAACAAGCATTTGCAAGGTGTTCCACTTTAAAGTTCATAAATAAGTCGCATCCTTTATAATCAACGTCAAGCACACGTAACACAATTAGCATTTCTCGGTTTAATTTTAAATTCGACAAAAAATAAGTTTCCATTTAAAGAGACATTTTAGCATATACATACCATATTGTATGTAACTAACTAACTATAAGTGTATCAGATACAGCAAACGTGGGGAGAGGTTGAATATTTGGATTTGTCATCAGACTGCACGAAATAAATTATTTAATCTCAAGCGCAAACAGACATCTCACCAAAAAAATTAAGGTAATAATTGAGGTGACAAGACGAATTCTACGTGAGTTTGTGTGTACATATATATGTACTCGTAACTTTATTGTGTAAATGTTTAAATTTTCTCGAAAATTTATGATGATATCAAAAATTCCACATCGAGGTGGATGATAAAACATGCAAAACGCTCCATATTTATATTTATAGAGAACAAAGCCAACAACAATGACGCAACAGCCAAAACATTGTGTGTAATTCATAATTCATGCGAAATTCTCGCCAAAAATACACCAAAAGTAGGAACAAAAAAAAATGAAACATTAAATTTAATATTTTATGCTGACCATAAAGTGGAAAATATTATGCTGTTTGTATTTCGTTTAGTGCGTGGTCCTCTAACGTAAACGGATGATGATGATTAAAGTGATAATGATAACAATAATGGGAATGATAATAAAATAATAAATTTTCTTTTGTTTTTCCTCGTTTTCGCGCAGATTCATTTTACTAAGGCAATAACCATTATGAAATTAGAAAGAATAGCTTGAAGATTTGTTGTTTTGGTGTGCTCTCTGAGGTGTCAAGATGGAATCGAGCTTTAGATTTACTTTAATGTAATATAAATATTGTTTAAGAATTAGTTAACACAATATAGATTAATTAAAGTGATTTTGTACTGTTCACAGTCTTCATTAGATCCTCTCATCCCAGCTGTGGGGCACAACGCGTTTCCCAAATCCTACCACTTCATGAAACTTACGAATTTTATACAAAAATTTAGTCATATGTACCAATTATGTAAAGTGTAATTCAACCCAAATCAACCCGAGCATACTACTAAAGTATAATTGGTAATAAGAATAATACAAAACTCAACAGAACAAATTTAAACATAATTAACAATGACAAATTCTTGCATTGCATACCCATCTACCCAATAAAAAGAAAACGTGCCATTCGATTTTTCTAAACAATAAAACTAATTAATTCAAAATTAAAATATAAAATTGCATTAGCATCTAAGACGCTATAAGTAAAACTTAATACAAAAACAAATTGATTGGATAACACAAAACTTTCCAATTTAAGTCGCGCAATTCAAACCACAAAACAAGACAAAAAAATCGTACTCGCACACAAAATTTAATTATAATTCATGAAGACGTATTTCGTAATTTTATTTTGTGTTTCTGTTTCCTTCTTAATCCTCTTTTAGAATTTTTTGAGGTAAAATTTATTATTGTCAACTCTACTAAACAGAGTAATAACGGGGCGATTAAAACACGGCCGCCAAAAGTTGAAATTGGAAAGATAAAAATTAAATTACGTGGTGGAAAGGTCCATTTGCATAATATAATCGTGTATAGGGAGCAGAATCAGATACTGATACCGAAAATAAATTATGTTGGTTTTTTTTTTTTTTTTTGATATTGATAGTACATATTTTATTTGGTGGATTAATTTAATTACCAAACAGATAACACAAAAAATGGTTTAATTATGAATAAATTTCCGCAGCAAGAACTAAATTAAATTAATGTCGTCGGGGCTATTATTTGGGTAACTAGGGTAAAATTCGAGACTGATTTCAATGTGAATCATTTGTATAATCAAATGTCATTGCAGATAATTTCGCACCCTTTTCAACTACTCGTAGTATACTACACGTCATTTATTGCTCCTCTAGCAATATTTTTGTGTATAATGTGTAATCATTAAAACAAAAACTTTCTTCATTTTATACAGAGTTCTGAATGTACTGTACATCATCTAATTGTTTTTTTTTTGTATATTGTTTGGCAAAAAACTTCATTTGCATTATTCTCAATTTTAACAAGTAAAAAATACTGGGATCATTATGAAGACACCACCCACCCACATCATTTATGCTATTTATAAAATAAAAAAAATCGGGTCCCTCATTTACGCCACTCGAGTCGCACATAGTTGTTCTCTAATTAAAATGTGGTTTTTGTTTAAATTTAACATCTCTATAAAATAATTTAAAATATGTCGTATGCCTTTTTAATTTTTGTCTTCTTCGGTTGTCCATATACAATTTTGCCTTCCTCAGTCACCCACTTGTCTCACACCCTCACCCAACCGACTTCTGTACAGAAGTTTATATTTTTCATTTTCTATTTTATAGCGCACACAGTTTTTCCTGTTTCCGTCGTATACGGTTGAAAAAAATTCTGTTATGTTTTGCATCCGATTTTTGAAGTGTTTTTTTCTGCCATTTGCATCACTTTTATAAGGTACAATGTACAAAAAACATATTTGGTTTATTTGTCAAACGAAAGTGGAATGAATGACTTTTATGAAGATGGTACACCAAATAATTAAATTTATTTTGAATCACCCTGTAACTGTGTAATATTAACCTAGTCGTAAACGAATCACAATTTATTATGCGCTATATACTTTTTGATCACTAGTGGAAACTTTTTTTGTGAGAAAAAATCTAGAAAGTCTACAAACATAACACTGCAAAATAAATTTTAACACTTTCGGTCCTGAGTAAATGGTGAGAGACTCAAATTTTTTGTGTAATGTGATTTAGATTGCTTATGTATCAATTTCAATAGAAATTAAAAAAAAAAAATTCTGGTGGGCTCCGTCTGGTGTACACTCTAATGTATAAATGAAATCAAAGGTAATGAATTTTTCAAATAATTTATTTTGGCATGTTTTTATTCAAAAATTCAAAAATACTTGAAATTAAAAATTTTAAACTTGATGAAGTATTTATTTCGAATAATTAACTTGAATTGAAATTTATAATTAAAAATTCAAATTCATACATCCGCGAAGTTATCACCTCCGAAACTAAATATTTTAGCTTGACATATGAGTGAAGGAGAACAGACGTTTCTCTCATTTGACCGCAACCCGACCTGAATTTGGTTCGTTTTTTAATTTTTGTGTCAAATTGTTTTTACTTAGGTCTTTAAAACCAAATTTGAATTTAATATATTCTTCTGAATTATCGAACTTTGAAAATTCTGGAAGTACTTGAATCATTAAAAAAATTGAATTTTTCTGTACAAAATTCAGAGTTATTCAAAGTTTCCTGTAGATTTTTTCAACTACCAATTTTCAATATAATCAACCAATTTGAAAGCTTTGGCTCTGTTAGCCATTTTATATCCAAGATTTGAAATTTTATTTATGAAGAGTTCTTCAAAAAAAAAAAAAGCGCCATAATATAGAAAATGATAACTGAGTAGATGAGAGTAGATCAGTTTCTTATAGACATTTTTTCTGAAGATAGTTACCGAAGTTTTCGCTATGTATTCCAAAAATTTACCAACATTTGGGTAATCAACCGTTTTACCAAAAATCGGTATAGTATTCCCTACAAAAAACTCGGTAATAGAATCCTGGAATTTTCGATTTAAAGTTCTTAACACTAACCTGATATACAATTTAACCAAATTTAACTTGTTGAAGCCAAATTTGATAAGCGGCCATTTGAAATTTCAAATTAAATTAAAGTACGAGTCACTTTATAAAATTACATACTAAATACGTACATTTTCCATATACAATTTATAAATTTCTACGAATTTTCAAAATTTCTAAGAATTTACTTTGGATATCGACCTTTGATTTAAAAATGTTGTTACTTCTTAAAAGGTCTCAATTTTAATTATGTTTTTCTGTCCCGCAGATCAAGGTTTGCGATCTGAAATTCCTGTTCATGATCATTTTAGAATAAGAACTTGCCTATCAAAATCCTTGTGATTGTGGAATTGATATACACATTGACATTACATATCTTACAAAAACCAGAATCAGAAATTTGTGGGGGCCGCGGCCAACAGTTTGAGCAGCATTGCCTTAGAAGATAGGGGCTGCTACGCCAAACCCCGCTTGTCCAGAATTTATACAATTCTTCCTGTTTCAAATTTTAATCTAAATAAAATAAAAAATTGCAGAATTTGCCTGGAAAAATTGCAAAATTTTCCCGGAAAAATTACTTGCACTGTCGAAATATTGTTGAAATTCAATCCTAATATCAAAATTTTAAATTAAAATAATAACACAGTATTTAAAAAAAAAAAGTGAAAATTTTCCCGGAAAATGAGGTAATTTCCGAAGAAATTTGGCTTCCACCGCCTAAAAACTATAGATACACAATCCTACAATAAAATTTTTTCCAAATATATACTCGCCTTACCTAACTTTCTCGATGTACACGTAAAGTTAACTTTAGCCTCCCATTTTTATCAATCTTGCCGAATTTCATCACTATTGGCTAATAAATAGCCAAATTATATCAAAATTGGCCTTACTCCAGAACTTGAACTATAATTGCGCTCCAGCCAGGTATTCTCAAGGTTCTGGAAAAAGCAGTTAAAAACAGAGTTATCATATTCTTAGATCGCTGTAAGTCATTAAGCGTTCAATAGCATCGTCGGCTTTATTGAATTTTTTGGATGTTATTCATAATGGTCTAATAAATAATGGTAAGTTATGTGCTGGGTTGTTTATCGATGCTTCTAAGGCATTTGATATTGTGGGTTATAAACTTTTGTTATCTATTCTATGTATATGATGTTGGGTTTAGAGGTGGGTCTAATAAGTAGTTTGCTTCCTACCTTGATGGTAGAGCGGTGAGAGTCAGAATTAATGATACTTTTAGTGATCTTAGAATTGTGAATGTTGAGGTACCACTAGCATCAGTGCTAGGCCCTTTGCTGGTTCTAATTTATACAAATTCTACTTTTAAGCTCAATTTGAATGGTCACAGTACTGTATTTGCTGGACATTAATTGGAAAACTCATTTTAAAACCATTGTTCGTTCAACAGAAAATGATTCTGCGAATGGTTTTGAGGAAAAATCGATTGGAATCATCTTGGCCTTTATTCAAGTCAACTAATATTTTGCCATTGCAACACTTGTATGTTTATAAGGTTTTAAGAGTGTTTTTTAAGCATAGTGGTCAATATGTTATGAAAGGTGTTGCTCGGTATAACTTTCGCGCTAATCAACGCATTCTTTATGGTGTTCCCAAATTCAATAATAAGCATTTCCGCCGCTATGTAGCTGTTATACATCAGATGTCTCGCATTTGTTTTGCGTCGATGCCTGTAACTGGATGTTGTCCACAAGGCATATGTTGATGTTGTTTTTTTTTATAATAAATTTGTATACATTTTGTAAAATTAATGTAAATATAATAACTCATTTTACAATCCCATTTGCATCACACTTGTCGAATCTCACATAATAAATTGCCAAGTTCCATCAAACAGTTTATTTCAGAACTACATCTAAACTCAGTTTAATAATCCTATTTTCATCTTATGTGGTAAATTTCATCATATTCAGTTAATAAATAGCCAAGTTCTACCCTAATTGGTCATATTTCAGAACTTCGCCCAAAACCAATTTTAGGACTCCATTTTCATTGTATTTGTCAAATTTCATCACAATCAGCTAAAAAATAGCTATGTTTTAGAATATGCCATATTGTAGCATATCGACGGCTACAAAGCATTACCGTGTATCTATAAAATTTCTCAAAATCATTTTTTTGGGTTATCGGTATGAAAATTAGTGCTTGCTGCCTGTTTCAATTAAATTTGTGACCATAAAACGTTCAAACGAGACCAACATCCAATTTTGGTAGTTCATTGTCGAGTATCTTCATTACAAATGCCATCGGTTTTTCCCGCCTCCTGTACAAATATAAAAAACGTAATTGCACGATAATGCTTTGTAGCCGTCGATATGCTATATTGATGCCGTCGTCTACCTTATGCCATAGTGCACCAAATGCCGTACAGATCGTCTACCTTATGCCATAGTGCACCAAATGCCGTACAGATATATTCCGTAACGTACCATAGGCCATAGTGTACCATATGCCTTATTGAAATAAGGCATTTGGATATATGCCATAATGTACCATATGTCGTTTTGAAATATTCCGTTTTGAAATATGGCATGTTGAAAGGATTCCGTAAAAACGCTATTTTTAAAGAAAGGAATTAAGGGTAAACTACAATTTGGTGTGAGTCTTGGGTTAAAATACCTTATACAAAATGACAGAAAATACATAACTTATTTTAGTTCGAGCTAAAACAAATTTGAAATCTTAGTAGGCTTATTGCTTCTTTCCCCTCCAAAGACTGATTTACATTCAAAGATTTTTGCAGATGCAGATGTCAAATCAAAAATTCGTTTTTTTTACACAATAAAATATAAATTTAAACAAAAAATGCCATAAACCAATACAAATGATTGTTTTTCTTGTTTATGTAACCTTATTATAGTTATTTATTCACGCATTGACGATTTTACAGAAAAAAGATGAAACTCGACATCTGCAAAAAAAAAGCAGAGGACGACTTTCGGGTTTGTTTCTTGGGTTTCAATTGACTTTTTCAAGCAGATGATTATTTTTTCTCTTTTTGTCTTTGCTGTTTTTCATATTTTGTGTTTAAACTTTTTTGCGGACGTCAAAAGTCGTTGAATGTAAATCAGAACGCCTGGGTGAAATTTACCCAACACACTCAAAAATTAAAAATAAACATATTTTATTAATTTCAACCAACTTCATACTTTATGTAATCTAACCTCAATCTCCTTGTGTCAAGTTGAACATTTTTTTAGCTGTGTTTCACAATTAGAAGGATACAGTCGCACTGTTTTAAATACTGTCTGGGTAAATTTCACCCGCGTTAGTAAGAGTGATATAATTTTTTAGTAAAATTTGGGTGGATTAAACCCACGTTAGTAGTTAAGTTACAGTGATTTATTTAAATAACAAACCAAATATAAAATGGATGATTACGAACGGGAGCAAAACCGATTACGCGCGATATTAGCTGAATTAGATAGCGAGGAAAAAAATTTGGATGGACCAGATTGCAGTAATGAGGTAGACGATCAAGAGATATTTAGGGAGCACGATTCAGAGACAGAGCAAGAAGATGATGATGCAGAATACGACGACATTGATGATAATTTCGTGGGTAAAGATGGAAGTATATGGAAAAAACACCTTATAAAGCAACAAGGCCAAATGTTGAAAATATTTTTAGACCAACTTCAACCCTAACCGAATTTTCAAAATTTGTGAAATCTCCTATTGAGAGCTTTGACATATTTTTTAACTTCACCAATGAAATAGTCACATTTACATAAAAAAACAACAATCCAAATTTGCTGATATCAAACATGCCGCCTCTACAGATTTGGTTGAAATAAATGCGCTATTTGGTTTACTGTATTTGTCAGGATTACATAAATCCTCACATGTTCATGTGAGGGATATGTGGGCTACCGATGGGACTGGATTCGAGATTTTACCAGCAACGATTAGTTATAATCGTTTCCAATTTTTAATGAGATGCCTTAGATTTGGTGACCTTGACACTCGGTTGGCTCGACGAATGGTTGACAAACTTGCGCCTATCCGAGAATTATTTGAGTCATTCAACCATAATTGTCAACGGAATTATAACATCGGATGTTTTGTTACCGTTGACGAAAAATTGGAAGCTTTTCGAGGGAGATGCGAATTTAGGCAATACATATACACAGCAAGCCTGCGAAGTACGGAATCAAAATTGTTTCCCCAGTCGATTCCGTGACATTTTATACTTCCAAGCTTGAAGTTTATTGCGGAAAACAGCCACCAGGTCGATATAACTTATGTGATAAGCCAGAGGAGGTGGTTCAACGTCTAACAAGCATTTGCAAAATGCGGGACGAAATGTTACAATAGACAATTGGTTCACCAGCTATCCTTTGGCTTTAGCGCTTCTGGAAAAAAACACAACATTGGTTGGCACAATTAAACAAAACAAGAGGGAATTACCACCATCGTTTGCTATTACAAGAAACCGAATAATTAAATCAACGGTATTTGGGTATCAGAAACATGCCACAATAATGTATTACGTACCAAAAAAAAATAAATGTATTTCATGTGAATGGTATAATTTCAGAAAACAGGAATTCTTTACCAGAAATAATTGAATTCAGTTGAAGCAATACTTATTGAATTGAAACGTTTTTTTCCTCGCTTTTTATACCCAAAATTTTTCCAGTGGTTTCGTTGAATATTTTCCAAATTTACAAAAACCTTCGCTTACGTTGATTAACCGTTGGAAATCAGCTCGTACATTTTATGTACGATGCTTTGTGGAGCCGTTAACCAAAAAATATACCTAACTATGTAATTTTGGTTGAAAGCAACACACTTATTGATTTATACGTAACGTGTATAAATATACTTTATTAGTCAAATAATTTATAAATAATAAAACAGACATTCCACATTTATAGAAGCAAATTCTACAAATGTCATAATATTTGGAGAGATGACTTGTCTGGAGAAAAAAAAATGTAATTTTAGTAAAAACTCTGTGGGTCCAATATAGGTTTTAAATGTTCTCAAATGAATTCATACTATCCCACATGAAATTCAAAATTTTCCCGTTCAAGATAATACTAACTCAAAATTATTTCAATCATGTAAAGTTCAAATTAGCAAAAAAAAAAATTAAAATTCAATTTTAATAATTTCAAATTCATTAAATTTAATTTTGATTAAAATCGACGCAACAATCGATTAAAAACTGGTTTTGATAACGACAATTATGAAAGATGATAAAATTTCGTAATTTGATTTCATTATCTGTAGTGAGATCATGTCATTAACCGTTTAAATATTTTGTACAACAGAATTGTAATAAATATTTAAATAAATCTTTATACATATTATGAATGTATATACATATGCATATCAATATTTAATTATTCCTATTATAGGTTTTGCACTCCAAATTCAACTTTTTACAAATCAGGTTCATCAATTTGCAAATGAAATTCATCTTTATCCAAATCAAATTCACCTTTATCCAAAATATATTCATCCTTTTCCAAACCAAATCCAACCGTAAACGATATAAAACCAATAGAATTTATTTAATTTAATAAATTTACTGTATTTAAATTCTAGATACAAAATAACAAGTTAATATAATAAAATAAATAAACCTTTACTATATTAGGAGTATAAAATTCACCTGAAAAATCGGCCTAAAATTATTTTAAACTTCACCTTACATTGATGTCATCCTAAAATTCACTGTAGAATTCATCCCAAATTGGTCTAAATTCATTATAAAATTTATTCCCAAATTTACCATATAATGTCTTGCTAACTAGAAATTCACCTTAGAACGCACCTTAAACTTCACCGTACAACCCAGCCTTCAAGTTCATCTTAAATTCACCCCAAAATCAATCCAAATTCTCCATCCAATTCATCATAAATTTGCCCCAAATTTACTTAAATTTTTTTCTAAAATTCACTCTTAAATTCAACCTACAAGTCACTCCAAAATTAACCTTACAATTTTACTTAAAATTCTCTCTAAAATATACCCTTTAATTCAAGCCCTACAGAAACACCCTAAAATCACTGGAAACCTTCTCTAAAACTAACGCTGAACTTCATTTGAAAATTCACCCTAAATGCCAGAAAACAAAAACCCTTAGAAGCTTAAATAAGAATTTTATTAAATTTAAGAATTCTGGAGTTTGGAAATTTTAATTATGTAGTGGAAAAATTAATTTAGGATTTTACAAATTTTATAAAATCGTTAAAATCAAATTCATCGTTTATTTGGAGTTTGCAATTATTGATTTTAGAAATTAATGGATTTTGTAACGTAGATTGGTAAGAAAAGAAACTAGGAAATTTATGAAAATTTAGAAGTTTTGTATTGTGGGGATATTAGAATTTAATAAAATTATTGCGAATTTGGGAGCGTAAAAATGGAAAATGGAAATTTAAAGATCTAAATCTTTAAAATTAGTATAAACATAAACTTAGAAATTCGTCAAACAAATCAAATTTTTGGAAAACGAGGAGCGTCTCAAAATCTCGTATTTCTTTTAAAATTAACTTCCCTATTTTCCGGAATTTATAATTTTTGGTTATTTTCGTTTTTAAAGTAAAATTCCCCTTTTCCAAAATTTAAACCGAGATTTTGTAAACAACCCTGGAAAAGGATGATTGGGTTTTGTAAAATGTTTAATTTGGAGGGCAAAATCTATACATATATTTAAAATGAGCCAACCACCGCAACCATTTGCAAGTGTGATAAACAGAATTTTTGATTCAAGCTGTGACGATTCAACAGATTCGGATATAAGAGAACCCACGCGACCAGCCAGACCAATGCGGCCACGAAGAGCCACCACATACTCATTAATATGTATAATTTTACACACGTTGAACTTTGTAAAACCATGAATATAAATTGAAAAATTAACGAATTTGACATTATTAAAATTGAATTTTAATTTTATTTTTGCTAATTTGAACTTTACAAGCGATTGAAATTATTTTGCATTAGTATTATCTTGAACGGGAAAATTTTGAATTTCATGTGGGATAGTATGAATTCATTTGGGAATAAATTGATTTTGATGTTGGTAATTGCGAATTTGAAGTTAAAACCCTATTATTCAATAAGTACTTCTGTAATTCGTTTTTGGTGGAAATCTGAAAGTGGGCATCTTTGAATAGACAAATCTTCGGCATTTTCTTACTCGATTTTCAAGTTTTCT
Source organism: Tipula helvola (assembly GCA_963556165.1). NCBI lineage: Eukaryota > Metazoa > Arthropoda > Insecta > Diptera > Tipulidae > Tipula > Tipula helvola. The sequence goes on along the minus strand of OY744482.1, from coordinate 338,983,502 downwards.
TTGCCTTACTTTATTCTTAACTAAGCTAATTAGTTTTGTATTTTTGAATAGGCGTCCTTATCCTTTTATTATTCTATCTTTGGTTTAATAATTCGAAAACACAGAAGACTGCGCCTAGTTATATTATTTGCTTTGGATACTTTTAATTAGAACACTGCAAATTTTTAATTTTCTATCTTGTCACCTAGAGAACAAAACCCTGAAAAGGGCAAAAATTAAAGTAATAATTTAATTTCAAAATGGTAGCTAGTTGTTTTGAAATATGAAATTTCTCTGTAACTTGCTTTGACGTATTGTCCTGTAGAACCGGAACGCGTTAACACACCGTTATAGAAGTAGGGTCGTGGAAAGGTGTTTTCACATAATTTCCGATAAAAATTAAAATTAAATTCCAACACGATTTTGCAACGAAAAACCATTTGAATATAAAATTCGTGGATTGTTCCTAAACACTATAGTTTTACGGTACTTCGTGAATATTGAGCCCAGAGAGTTTTTACTCAATAATTTTTTTTTATACATACAAGTCATCTTTTGAAATTCTACAAGTGCTTGATTTCGTGTGGAATGGATGAATGTGAATGTTTATGAGCCGAATAAACATTTCATATGACCGCCACCAAAATGTTTATGTTTTTCATAAATGTGGATGTGGGAGTAGCACTACAATATCAAACCTTATATGTATGAGAGGAATTATCAATGCAGAAAAATGGATGGGATGTGGATGTTGGTTTACAATTTAATATTCAATTACGGTTGTATATCATCACCTGGTATAATTTATTATCAGACCATGATTCCATCGTTTAACAACACCACGACCACCATCAACCGTTTCACCACCGATATGGAAATTGCGATTGATCCAAATGCGCATGGTAATGATGATGGCGTTGATAATGGTAAAGGTAATAGTAATTGTGAAACGGCAGATATTGTGGAAAATCGAGATTGGTATTCTAGTTTTAAAATTAAATCTAGAATAAGAGAAAGTAAAATAATATAAATTATAAAACAATAAAGGGAATACGTTTGCAATGGCCAATTTATCGGTATCAGTCAAAATCTCAATTGATACATAAATTTCCAGTTTGTTGTCTCGATTAGAGAAGAAATAGGTCAGGTATTACAACTATCGGGGCTCTGAATTCAACCCTCTGGCAACAAGTAGGTAAGCTTCTACGTACTATTGGAACCTGAGTTTAAATATCCGACAGTGGGTGCTTAGGTTCATTTGTCAGTTTCAGTTAAAATATCAATTGGTACATACAGTTTCCAGACTAATTTATGGCCCTGGATAGTGGAAGAAAAATAGTTTTTAAACTCGATGGTTGAAGATGTAGGTCAGCTACTACGTGTACTATCGGAAACTAAATTCAAATCTCTGACATAAAATGCTAAGCTCTATTTATCAGTTTCAGTCAAAATCTCAGTTGGTATCTAAACTCTTTTATTCCTCTGGATAGGGTAGGTACAGCGACGTAATACAGCTAATATATACGTGTACTATCGGAACCTCAGTTCAAACTTCTGGCAAGGAGTACTAAGGCCCATTTATTAATTTCAGCCAAAATTTTAATTGATACCTAAAGTTTCCAGACTAATTTATTATTCTGTACTAATTGGGATTTTGACTGAAACTGATAATCGGGCTTTAGCACCGATCGCCAGATATTTGAACCTAAGTTCCGATAGTACAACAGTTAAATGGCTAAATTCCTCGCCGACAAAGCCAAAAACTACTTCCTAAACCCAGCAGTCTTTAAGGCAGGGGCGTCCAAGCCAAATGGGTATTTTTGACAAATTTTCAAAATAACTAGAGCATTAAAACTGCGATTAGAATAAAAAGCCAACTGGATAACGCGGTAACTGTTTATGTATCCATAGCTACAGAATTTTTTACTCTGTGGTAAGTATGAAAACCACCGCAATTATTATTCCATTTTGAGGCATGCGGCCCGCGGGCCGCATGCTGCAATATGTAACAACCATTGCGGTGATCTTTACATCTATTCGGCAGTGATAAATTCTTTGGCCCTGGATACATAAATAATTACCGCGTTGTCCAGTTGGCTTTTTATTCTAATCGCAGTTTTAATGCTCTAGTTATTTTGAAAATTTGTCAAAAATACCCATTTGGCTTGGACGCCCCTGCTTTAAAGTAATGAATAAATAGGAAAAGTGTAAAGTTTTACACATCGAAAGTTTACACATAAATTTATCTTATTTGAGTAAACTTTGTCACTGAGCAATTCAGCACAAGTAACAAATTTGGTGTTATGACAAATGCCAGAAAATTATTACACTATTCGGGCAGTATAATAAAAAATTGTGAATGTAGAGGAACATTTTTCAAAAAAATGTCAACAATTAGTACTAAACAAATATTTATCACAGGTTTCGGACACAGTCCAACACTAAATATCACCATCTCTAAATCCACCTCCTTAAATGAAATTGAAATATGTTTTTGATAACATCTAAGTCATCTCTCCTCAAATTCCTAAATTTAAAATAATTATTCCAAATATTTATCATAATAATTGAACAGGTTGGTTTGGATAAACATAGCACATTACTGATAACAAAATTGGATATTAGCGTTATTTTTATATATCTAATTGAAAATTATGAAAAATATTAAAATGATATTTTGGACATATTTTAATTATCTATTACGTTCATTGTGATGATAATTAATTTGTATATTTGCAAAAAATTGTTCTTTTCATGTTGGCATTTCAAATTACCACACCAAATACGGTGCAATGGCTGCAAATATAAATAATTTGCAGACTAAAGGGTTTGGGATATTTATTCACGTATACTATTGCTATACAGAGAAGAAAAATCGAAAGATGGGAAGGAAATTAATTAAAATATAATTAGGTATCTCTTCTGGCCATTGTATAATTTTCAATGTTTTCCAATTTTATTTTATTTTTTTATGCTATACCTTAATTTGAAATATAAATTAAGTTTATGATCTTATTTCGGGGTATATATATTGTATATACATAGCTATGGTACATGCCCGGAAAATTTATAATTGATAGTATACCGCTATGTCTGCCCTAAAGCGACAACCGATATTAATTATGGTTTTTGAACTTTGGGAGGGGTCGTTATCATCAGAATGAAGGTCAACAATACATGATTTAAGTTAATTAGAGGTGGCGGTTGTTGTTTGTATACATCAGGATATAACAAAATTACTCCTGAAACAAGAAAATATTCAAATTAGTTTGTCATATTGGGTAGGACCGCTTGATATGATGTTATTTAATGATTAATAATGTGGACAGTATCAGTAGCGGGGAAAAACCTACTTTCAGTAATGTGATGAGGCAACATTTCCTAGATTTGTTATTTACCCACTCGTATTTGAGTTCTTTAATAAACAACTTATCCGATCACATTAGATTTTATATAGCGGCCGGCACCATTCAGAGGCCTCAAATTAGGGTTTTAAAACTGACCGACTGGGGCTCTATAAGGCACTTCTCGGATCAGAAATGCCGTCGATTATGGGAAAAAATAGATTATGGCAAATAAGCTGCACGACTCCACACACTCAGCGTTTGAGAACTGCTATCTTGTGACGCGAAGGGTGTCTATACAAAAATAGTCCGTTGGTGGAACGGCGTGCTGGAAAAATTAAGGAAATAATCGAGGAAGTTATTTAACAAGTCAAAACGCGCCAATAAATAGAGCGAGTCCAATTGGCCTTGACTGCATATAGTCCCGAACTAAGTAGATCCAAAAGGACGGCAACTTGAAGAAGTTTCGGATGGCTGATGGGAGTTTCACTGATAACCGTAAAGAAGCAATCAGGGTACTTTTAGAATCCCAGGAAGGTTCTTACAGGGTCTGGAGTATTCCTGGGAGGATTTTACTTCCAACAGAGTTTATTGGGCCATTGGCTTGAGGTGGTATTTTTCCAGCCTTTGGAGCGTCTAGACACTCACACCAAGGCATATTGCCCAATTAGCCCCACATCGCTTCTGCTGAAGACGATGGAAAAGTTTTGGATCATCAAATCAGAAGTGAGAGGCTTATAGAAAATCCGCTTCATCGAACCAATTTACATATCAAACTGGTATGTAAATCCATAGTGATGGCTCCTAGCAGCCTGGTCACTAAAACTGAATGAGAGATTGGTGAAAAAGAAATTTCCCTCTGTGCCCTTGTTGACTTTTGGTATTGGGTGTGTGAATTAATTCTTAGACTCGACAGTTAGATGTCGCTACGGGAGATTGCGTATAGTTTGACAAGCAATTCCAATTGCATTTGGTAGCTTTCACAATTGTCAATCTAATTCAGAGCAGAAAGTGTTATTTTTCATATTACGTCATTTTTTTGTAATCGATTTAAAATGGATCGTGATAAGTTGTTTTTTCGAGGGGTTCTTCTTTTCTTTTTGATTCCAAGAAAACTGCCGCTGAAGCTCACCGATTGCTTTCTGATACTTATGGTAATCAAGCTCCAACGAGAGCAAGCTGTTTCAATTGGTTTCATCGATTCCAAAGTGGTGATTTTGACTTGACAGACAAAGAACGGCCAGGCCACCCAAAAAAGTTTGAAGATGCCGAATTACAAACATTATTGGATGAAAATGCATGTTAAACGCAAAAAGAACTTGCAATGCAGTTAAAGATTGACCGATCAACCATTTCTTATCGTTTGCACGCAATTGGAAAGATTCGAAAGCTAGGAAGATGGGTCCCACATCAACTGTCCGAAAATCAATTGACAGCACGAATTGAAGCGTGCAAAAAAAATCTTGCTGAGTACAAAAAACATAGTTTTTTGTATCGAATTGTTACTGTCGATGAAAAGTGGGTCTATTACGATAACCCCAAACGTAAAGCAGCTTACGTTGATCCAGGCCAAGCAGGACCATCACAGCCAAAACGAGATATTCATTGCGATAAGGTTATGCTGAGTATTTGGTGGGACCACAAAGGTGTGGTGTATTATGAGCTGTTAAATCCGAATGAAACGGTTACTTGAAACTGGACAATTTGGCACATGCATTAGACGAAAAACGGCCAGCAATAGCGAACAAAAGCTATAAAGTTTTGTTTCAACATAACAATGCCAGACCACATCGTGCAAAAACCGCTCAAAACAAGGTAGAGCAACTCGGTTGGGATCGGCTTGAACAATCTGCGTATTCTCCAGACCTTGCACCTTCCGACTACCATTTGTTTCGATCAATGCAAATAGGTCTGACTGACGTACGCTTCCGAAACGCCGGAGAAGTGCGAAATTGGATCGATGGCTGGATAGCTGGGAAAGTTGGAGGCTTCTTCAAACGAGGAATTCACAAACTTCCCAGTAGATGGCAGCAAGTCATAGCTAACGATGGCGAATATATTGGATAAAATATACTGTATCGTTATCTTTTAATAAACATTTTTTTTTTATAAAAAAAGTCTAAAAATTAATTCACACACCCAATAGTAACCCCTATGATTTAATAAAGCGGGCAGTAGGGAAAAAGGGATTCCGCCTCCCATAATTAGGTGGATCCGTTACGTAGGAAGAAATATAGGAAGATTACAGTCAAATTAGGTAGTAAGTCAGTGACCTTCGTTTACCTTGGTGTTTCCAATGATGCGTTTGGTCTCTTTTATGGGCAGGGGTTATTGACAGACTACTGGCTCATCTGAGTAGTAATCGATATGATGCCCAGGCCTATGTGGATGATTTGACGATCGTAATCAGAGGGAAATTTGATGAAATCATCTCCGACCTCATGCTGGATCCACTAAATATAATATGGAATTGGTATGGCAAGGAAAGACTTAGCGTCAACCCAAACAAAACGTATATTGTGGCTTTTACAAGGAGAATAAAGCTTGCGCTTCGAGCTCCCTTGTTAAACGGTACAACGGTTCAGTACACCAAAGAAGAAGTACGATAGATGGATGCCAATACTGTGATATGGAAGTCCGCGCAATATGAGTTCTGTGCGAATGTACAGCCATGTTCCACCAGTGACTGCAACACTTAGGTCCGGAGATATTATCAAAAATAGATGTCTTATCCGGTTGACATTTCAATTCATTGTGCCTCCATTATAAGTTATAACCCATCAATTACTTATGATATTCTATATCATCTTTCTTTTTTAATTATGTATAATTTTTGCTGTAAAGTTAGTTTTTCTTTATTTCGAAGTTCGCCACCGCGTAAGAGATGGTTAATCCAGGTCTATATTAAAATGTTTTGGTGACCCCTGCTTGAAGGCATTGCTTACACAAGTCGTTTGACGATCTTAAATTGGCACATCGTTTTTGTTCTTGATTATGTACATTTAACACAATAACTACCCTATCAAAAATTTATTGTATAGTACCTATGTATATACAAACTAAATACATAAAATCCAAACCGAATAAAATTTAATCGCACAGTCTAATTATAACACAATCAAATCGAAATAATCACTGCATTAAAATCAGAACGCAAATAATTAAAACTAAAAATCGTTAACAATGTGTGTCTACCACTTCCAAACCAAAAAAAAAATTTATGTTACACAAGTGGACGAAAGTTGTTATTTTTCATCATTATCCGCCTGGTTGAAATGAAAATGTCATAGTGCAGATGTTTTTTTTTTATTTTTTATTATGACATCGTTTTATTATGCGAGAACGAATTCATTCAACGTTGATTCCAAATTAAATGAAATAAAAAAAATCATCTGTGCAACTGTTGTATCATCTGGATAATTATTTTTATATTGTGATTATCTCCAAGTAAATTATTATTGTTTTTTACTAATTTTATTGAGTTACCTGAAAATCAAGTACGTAAACGTAATAATAATTTTGGATAAATTATTTTCTAAAGAGTTTTTTTTGTTGCTTTATTGCAATGATAATGATGATGATAATGATTATCCGCCTTTTCGGTTCTTTTGTGTAATTTTAATGAACTGTGATGTGAATTAAGCGATTTCAAATTTTATTTTTATACTCAAAATTATTCATAATTTAATAAATAAATGTTAAAGTTTTTATTTCAAACTTTTGAGTAAATAAGTACCAAAAGCTTCTAATATGTATATCAAAATAAATCGCATATGTATGTATATACACACAGACACTTTTACACTAACAAATTGAAGCTTTTTTTGTTTACCAACAAGGCAAACGATATAATGAGATTTTTATTTCATCGCACACCCACACACACATACGCACTCAAATTTTTCTATTTAAACTCAACTTTAAGATGATAGAAATTTAGAGATTCAGACGAACGACGTGTGCTATATACACTCAAGAGAGATAGATAAAATAATCATTATTTGCATGAGATAATAAGAATAATAATTAATTGTACCTTATCTATATACACGCACACACACTCTTCTTTTTATATTAAGATAAAGTTAATTACATGTTTGTTACCTTGTGATTTTGAGCGAGAGTTTTTGCGACAGAGCTTTTTATCAATCCATATTATTTAAAAAAGTTTGATTTTTATTTTAACTTTCTTTTTTTTGGTGAAAAGTTTTCCGAATGAAAAATTTATTTTATTGTTGTTTCAAAATTAATTTCAATTAATGAAATGTTGAAGTATACTTGTACATGTTTGCATGTAAATTGAAGTCAATATACTTATGTACATGAATTAGTACACATACATACATCATTATGAATAATTCAGATTTTATAGACTTTATCTGGTTAAAGTTCAAATTTATTATTTTTGTATGCACGGAATAGGATTTTGAACTTGAAGCTTATAAGAACTATTTTGTGTTAATTTTTAAAAGCTATAAACCTAGAAACAATGTGAAATTAACTATATTGATTGTTGACATTGTGATTTAAGTTAGAGATGATATTGCATACTTTACTGCAGATATTTGAATACGAGCAGTATTTTATCGATTCCGCAGGGTAAAATACTGCTCGTATTCAAATTCTTTCATCATAAGAACGCATAATTTAAACATAACAAAAATTAAAAATCAAATTAGAGAGTAATTAAAGCAAAATAAAACATTTCTACAATTTAAATTAATTAAGAATTTGCTCTGAAAATAGTATGGGCTCAAGAATACTAAGACTCGTACTCCTGTCAAACATCCTGAATTTTTGTAATCCAAAGTCGTTTCGATTTTTCATGGTCATCTAGAAATTTTTTGCACTCATATTTGTTTTCTACTTCTTCAACAGGATTTTCTTGATGGTTAATAGATGAAGATGACGGCTGGTCACTATGACCGTGAGCTTTTTGGTTATATCTAAAAATCAATTTAAACGATTGCCAAATTATACACAGCGCCGGTTTGCCTCTATTTTGTTGATCATCACTTAATAATACTCCAACCTAACTTATCAAGCAGGAACATTTCTCTATCTGTTGCGCTGATATTTGAGATTTTTCGTAAGTGAAACATTACGTTACGCCATTCTTTATAAAATTTTGACCGGTGATCAAATATACTGATTGGAACCTATTTGTAACTAAAGGTAAGTTGCATTTTAGGAGAGAAAGAAAAATATAAAATGCGGAATCGAAGTCAGTCAATAATTTTCCGACTCCGACTTTGCTAAAATTGCCCGACTCCTTGACTCTGACTTCCGACTCTAGAGAAGCAACAAAATATGCGGGACCAAAAGAGGGATTAAAAGGAGATAAAAGTGGTAATCAACCAGAAGTGAAATAAACTTTTTTCCAATGTAGTTTCAAACTGTAATATCCTAAATAATATTACAGTGTGCCACATATTTTATTCTTTTAATTAGCCTAAATAAATGTAAATATCTGCAACTTTCCGTCAAGCTTTCGGCTTAATTTCCCGTTTCAATAAAATATTTTTTTGTAATTTTAGTTATCAATAAAAACAAAATAGTTTATACAAAATAAACTTGATGTTAAAATTTGTCAGAACGACCGTTTTAATAGCTGTAAACTAAATTTAGATGGGTCTTTGACTTTAACTGTTGCTATATGAGACTTGCTTCTTATTCGTGAAAAAAAATGTGTTACCTATTAAACATGGAACCTCAAATTTAACCGAACCAAAGATTATTGAAATAATCAGCAGCGGCCCCACAGTGAAACCAGTAACGCAGTGTTACTGGTAGCCTCATCCGAAAACCGAATTCAATATTACCCTATTGGTTGAGGTTTAATTTTCCATAGTAATGTTGCCTGCCCACATCTTTTCGTTACAAAATTTCTTGGGGCAAAATAAAGGGTCACGCTGATCGTTTTACCGAAACATTTGTTGTTGTTGTAGTTTTCAATAAAATGTTAAAGCGCGGAAAGCGCCATATTGTTATGAAATAGGAGTTTCTAAACAGTTTAAATCTACTTAATGTTTTCTTTTTGTGATTTTATAAATTGAAAATAGTTTTTTTTTCAAACTAAGTGTTTTTATAGTGATTTGTTCAAGTTAGGCGATTTTTGTGATTTAATTAAATAAAGAAGTTCTATTCAGAACTAAAGTATTTTTCATACCGACTGTGTTGACTTTGAACATCAAAAATGAAAATTTGTTTTGTAACTTTTAAGTTTTATAATTTAGTTTTGTTTGATTGAACAGTGTAATTTTTTATAGAAATATTTTGAAATTATGATAAAATAAATTATTTTTAAGGGATAATTCTGAGTTTTTTTTTAGAAACATCATAACTGCAAAAGCTAAATTATTCAGGAAAAGCATTTAAAATAAAAAGTCGCAGTAGCTTTTAGTAGTAATTACTCATTTTGATTTTGATTTTCCGGAAAAATATTGGAAAAGTGAAACTTATTTTTGAAACTTTAGAGAATTATGAAGCTATTTTTATTCATAACTCAAAATCGACAAAAATGCAGTTATAAAGTTTATTTAAAAAACCACAGAATTATTAAAAATAAAAAGTAAATTTTTTTAAATTCCAAAGTCAACGCAGCCGGATAAGCACCTAAATGTATTTTTGGTGAAATTACCAAAGCGTCAAATAATGTTGCGCCTAAGCCGCCACCAAAAGAAGAACCACTTAGACCTTCTCCTGTGCAGTCTCCTTCACCATCCCCAGAAAAAATTGAAGAAGGTGTGTGTTTAATTAAATTTTAAAGGTGTTCGCTTTATTTATTAACGGCAAACTTTAGATTCATCAGTTGAACCTGCTTCCGTTGAGTATTTTGATCCTAAAGACGGTTCGAAAGAAAGAAAGAAAAATGTTGAAGCGAATAAAACTGACGATAAAAAACTATCGTCAAATTAAAAGCCAGTGAAATATATTCTGACGAATCTGGAAGCAGATTATTTAAAAAGTAAGATTATTTAAAAGAAATACAAGGCTACATTTAATCCAAATATTTATTATAGATCCAATGCAAAACCAGTTTTCATCACAACTAAAGATGAGTTAAACAAAATTCGATCGTCCCAATTCAAAATAAAGTTTACGTTTATATATCACGTATCTTATGGATTCATTACCGCAATTAATTCAAACTATTTCACCAATCAATTGTGACAACGAACGATTTATTTTGAAACGGTTCTGGCTACATCACATTTTTAAAGAAAAATATCTGTCAGAATGTCAACCAATTATCGGACCGACAAAACAGGGGAACGCTGTTCCTGATTTACCGGCCGATAAAAATGTATCGGTGTATTGGCACCGAACATCGAGTGTATCGGCGACGATAAATCGGTATTGTGTCGTCTAAACACCTCGCCTCAAATTTTACTAACGGTCATAGATACGTTTTTCACGGTATTATCCATTTTTTCCTGCCTCTTACCTTTGCGCCAAACAGAAGTCTTTAGTTAGCTTTAGCAATGCTGGAATAATTTGTTTCCGTTTTTGGACGAACCCATCTATGACGTTGAAAATCTTAAGATTTGAAAAAATTCCAAAAGACACCAATTAACATGGCAAATTAACCTTCACGCAAGCCAAAGCTTGGTTATTTCCATCAAAGAATAATAATACACACATTTTTAAAATTTTTTTAAAAACACTTGTTAAATATTTCGCAAAATTACAAAAGGTTTAAAAAATCACTCGATCGATTTCGGCTTATTAGGCCATCATCAGGAGTATCTACTAAACTGTAAAAATAAAAATGTAGTTAGATATATATATATAGTTGGAAAAAGCAAAAATTGAAACCAAAATATACCAATAAAAAAAATGTGGGAGTGGTAAACAATAAAATTGGTGACAGCAATAAACATTAAAAATTAAAAATTAAAAAAGGGGGTGAGTTAAACACAGGTAAAATTGGTGAGAGCAATAAACATTAAAAATTAAAAATTAAAAGGGTGTGAGTTAAACACAGGTATATGATTATTGATTAGTCAACGGTCGAATAACAAAATTCCAGATGTTGATTTTTTTTTTATTTTTTATTTTTTTTTTTTTTTTTTTTTTTTTTTTTCCCTACCCTTTCTTTATTTTATTATAACCCGACGTAATAGTAATTTTATGGTATGGAATGAGCATGTGAATAAAACAATGCGGGGTCGGTAATTGGTGAGAAACGGATTTCTCTCTGTTCGTTGAGGATATTTTGGTTAAGAAATATAGCTTTTCGGATTTCGTAAGATTCTAAGTTGTCTAAACGTCTGCTTTTTGGTTGTACATGTAATATTTCTAAATTGTTTAAACTGGATGTGTGATTTTCTAACGTTAAATGATTATAAAGGGATGATTCATGGCTACCAGATAAATGTTCTTTAACTCTAACTTCAAAATTGCGCCCAGTCTGTCCGATATAAGAGGAACTACAATCATTGCAATTGATCTTATAAACGCCAGACTTGGAAAGGCGATCAATTCTTGGTTTATTGTTAAAAATCATTTTCTTAATTGTATTATTGTTATAAAAAGCAAAGCTAATATCTGTATATTGTGTCACGATGTTACTAATCCGTTGACTAGTTTTTCCTATATACTCTAAGCGGCGCCAATTTTTCGGCATTGGGCTATCAGGTGGATAAATGTTAGCTAAAGCTTTATGTTTCAGTTTTCTGTTTAATAGCTTTAATATAGTCTTAGCTGCATAACCGTTATTCGCTGCTATTTCTAAAATTATATTAAGCTCTTTGTTATAATTGGATATGGTCAAAGGAATGTTTATTAATCTATCTAAGAATGAGTGGAAAGCTGACATTTTAATATTATGGGGATGGTTTGACGAGTTAGGTATAATGGCGTCTGTATACGTGGGTTTTCTATAAATTTTGAACTCTAATGAAGAATTAATTCTGGTTATTGTTATATCTAGAAAGTTAATAGATTTGTTTTCTTCTTTTTCTACCGTAAAATTAATGGTGGGATATTGAGAATTTAACCAAGTGAGAAAAGAGGTTAATAGCCTATCAGTTCCATTCCATAGACATAGTATGTCATCAACATATCTGTACCAAAAGATCATATGACGGAAATAAGGATTATTGCTTGATACAATCGTTTGTTCGAAGAAATTCATGAAAATTTCTGCTAACAAAGGTGACAAAGGGGAGCCCATCGGTAGACCATCAGTGAATCTGAAATACTTATTATCAAAGCAAAAATAATTTTGTTTAATACAAGTTTCAAATATCAGCTTCAGTTCATTCCGAAGGCTTCCATCCGCAACATCCCTATCTAAGTAAGTATAAACTATTTGAGACAAAATGTTAATTGGAATAGAAGTGAAAAGACTAGCAACGTCAAACGAAACTAATTTTGAGTGTAGTGGAATATCAACATCTTGAATTTTGCTAATCAATTCTACCGAGTTCTTAACCGAGAAAGCCGAAACGAAATTGGTATGACTGTTGAAAAAGTTTATGAAACCCTTACATAGCTTGTAGGCAGGTGCATTGCAATACGCTACTATTGGTCTAATTGGAATGCCTTCTTTATGGATTTTAGGTAAACCATAAAGAATTGGGGCAGATGGATTCATAACCGTGTACCTCCAACCAGTGCCATCAAAGACCTTTGGGCATTGGTTGATACACTTACTGACCAAAGTCTTAAATGACCTAGTAGGATCTCTATTGAGCTCTAATGCGTTGCTTTCTGTAATGAAATCAGAAATTTTATTGTAATAATCGATTCTTGTGAGAACAGTGATCGTATTGCCTTTATCCGCTTTACAGGCTATCAGGTCATGATCACGTAACTTTTTCTTAATCGTACCAATCACTTTAAGGTTATTATTAGAAGAAGAAACAGAAGAATGAGAGGAGATAGAGGAGGAAGCGTTACTCAAGCCTTTCTTAATTTGTAACACTCAAAATTAGTTTCGTTTGACGTTGCTAGTCTTTTCACTTCTATTCCAATTAACATTTTGTCTCAAATAGTTTATACTTACTTAGATAGGGATGTTGCGGATGGAAGCCTTCGGAATGAACTGAAGCTGATATTTGAAACTTGTATTAAACAAAATTATTTTTGCTTTGATAATAAGTATTTCAGATTCACTGATGGTCTACCGATGGGCTCCCCTTTGTCACCTTTGTTAGCAGAAATTTTCATGAATTTCTTCGAACAAACGATTGTATCAAGCAATAATCCTTATTTCCGTCATATGATCTTTTGGTACAGATATGTTGATGACATACTATGTCTATGGAATGGAACTGATAGGCTATTAACCTCTTTTCTCACTTGGTTAAATTCTCAATATCCCACCATTAATTTTACGGTAGAAAAAGAAGAAAACAAATCTATTAACTTTCTAGATATAACAATAACCAGAATTAATTCTTCATTAGAGTTCAAAATTTATAGAAAACCCACGTATACAGACGCCATTATACCTAACTCGTCAAACCATCCCCATAATATTAAAATGTCAGCTTTCCACTCATTCTTAGATAGATTAATAAACATTCCTTTGACCATATCCAATTATAACAAAGAGCTTAATATAATTTTAGAAATAGCAGCGAATAACGGTTATGCAGCTAAGACTATATTAAAGCTATTAAACAGAAAACTGAAACATAAAGCTTTAGCTAACATTTATCCACCTGATAGCCCAATGCCGAAAAATTGGCGCCGCTTAGAGTATATAGGAAAAACTAGTCAACGGATTAGTAACATCGTGACACAATATACAGATATTAGCTTTGCTTTTTATAACAATAATACAATTAAGAAAATGATTTTTAACAATAAACCAAGAATTGATCGCCTTTCCAAGTCTGGCGTTTATAAGATCAATTGCAATGATTGTAGTTCCTCTTATATCGGACAGACTGGGCGCAATTTTGAAGTTAGAGTTAAAGAACATTTATCTGGTAGCCATGAATCATCCCTTTATAATCATTTAACGTTAGAAAATCACACATCCAGTTTAAACAATTTAGAAATATTACATGTACAACCAAAAAGCAGACGTTTAGACAACTTAGAATCTTACGAAATCCGAAAAGCTATATTTCTTAACCAAAATATCCTCAACGAACAGAGAGAAATCCGTTTCTCACCAATTACCGACCCCGCATTGTTTTATTCACATGCTCATTCCATACCATAAAATTACTATTACGTCGGGTTATAATAAAATAAAGAAAGGGTAGGGAAAAAAAAAAAAAATAAAAAAAAATAAAAAATAAAAAATAAAAAAAAAATAAAAAAAAAAAATCAACATCTGGAATTTTGTTATTCGACCGTTGACTAATCAATAATCATATACCTGTGTTTAACTCACACCCTTTTAATTTTTAATTTTTAATGTTTATTGCTCTCACCAATTTTACCTGTGTTTAACTCACCCCCTTTTTTAATTTTTAATTTTTAATGTTTATTGCTGTCACCAATTTTATTGTTTACCACTCCCACATTTTTTTTATTGGTATATTTTGGTTTCAATTTTTGCTTTTTCCAACTATATATATATATCTAACTACATTTTTATTTTTACAGTTTAGTAGATACTCCTGATGATGGCCTAATAAGCCGAAATCGATCGAGTGATTTTTTAAACCTTTTGTAATTTTGCGAAATATTTAACAAGTGTTTTTAAAAAAATTTTAAAAATGTGTGTATTAAGTGTGTTTCGCCAAGTGCCTACGGCAGAAAGTGTAAGAAGTATAAAGAATAATAACTTACGGTTGACGTTCCAAAAGTGGCTGTTTAGAATAATAGAAACCAGGCACAGCTTGTCTTAGTGTCCCTAGTGAACAATTTAGAAAATCCAATGATTTAGTCGAATAAATCGACAAGAGGCACAGAGCACTAGTGTTTATTCAATATATAAATGATTATTATGTCCAAAGGAACTATCAATAAATATTTAGTTTACTATAATGCGGTCAAATTTCAATCAACGTTTAGTTAAGAGTTTTGAATATTTTTTTCTGGATGGACTAAAAATTTTCTTAAATTTTAGCCGAGAAATACACATATCGAAAAAAGCCTTTTCGAAATTAAAATTTCGTCCGAACGAAAATTTTGAAATTGCGATTACACAACAATTGTCCTTTCAACTTGGAATAATTTGATAAACACTCCACTTTCTGAGACCAGACATCTTCATAAGCACCAAATGATGTATTCATATCACCTTGAAGTTATGTAGGTACTCGAGTATACAAAATAAAAAAAAACACAAAATCATCATTAACATCAATTAAAAAATAAGTTCAAGGGAACGGTACAATCAAGTAAAAAATTAAATCAATATCGTCACAAATGTCGCGATAAGTCTTACGGTGAGAGTGTGTTCCTGGAAACGTTTGTGAAAAGATCTAGCCGTCTGGCCGATGTATTTTCCTTCGCATTTGGTACATGAAATTTGATAAAACCCAGACCTGCTTTCGAATCACTGGAAATAGAAAAACATAAATCCAACTTGATGAATACTGTGGATAGTCCTATTGCTTCTAATTTATATTTTATGCTGTCAATGCTCTAAGTAATAGCGGATGATTATTTTATTTTCTAATTTTAATTAATTTATTTTCTTGCCAATTTTATTTACATTTTGATTGTGACAGTATTTTGCTTATTTCAAATTCTTTTATTTATAAATTTTTTTTTGGGATTTAAATTTCGCAGTATTTGCTGGTACATACATTTACATTTAGTGACAACGTTTTGAATTTCTCCTCTCTTGGTTTTTTATGTATTAAAGTGTAAAATTAATATAAAACCTATTATTTGGGCATTTTAATGTTTTTAGTCACTTTTAGTTGTAAATTAAATCTGAAGATGATCGCTTACTGATCTAAAACGTTCATTATTCGGTTAAATAATACAGATTTTATTAAGAAATTTTAAATTTTGTTTTTTAATTTTAATTTTTTGATTTAATTTGTTGTGTGGTTTCGAGAAGGTGATCATTTCACGAGATAACCTAGGCACTTTAATTAGTTTATGCTATCTATAAACTGAGTTAATGAAATTATACTAAGCAATAGTTCCAAATGGCGTAAGAAAACTGTACCTATGCATCAATCTTTGGTTACAATACTTTAGGTAAATTATTTAGTATTGTGAATTTCTCTTGAAGAAAATGTTCGTCCTAAGCAAAATTCACTTTAAAATATAAACCGAAAAATCCACGATCACAATTTCTCTTCCATGCTTAACCTAAAGTCTTAAATTAATGACAATATTGGTAAATTATACTACTTCTACTTATTCCATTTATGCGTCCACTCTTTTTTGCGTTTCATGTTTATCTTGTTTCTATAGTTGGAGTTGCGACTTGTGATAATCCGAGATAATGTAGAATGTGCGATTATCTAGTTTGTATATACTATATGGTATTGTATAGTATAACACTATAAAGTACTATTCATACCAAAATCCTTTATTTAATATTTGGCGTGACGGTTTTAGATTTATCAAAGAATCTTTTTTTTTTGGTTTATTAATTACTTATCATGTATATTATATTCTTACATTAGAAAAGAGAAAAGAGAAAAAAATGTATGCAACAGCTAAAGGAGAGCTAACGCATACAAAAAGACATACTAAGTTGTGATCGCGAAAAATCAGACAAACAAAGTTAATAAATTAAATTACATCCATCAAAAATATGTTTTGTTCCTAGGTGTTGAATTATTATGCATGTTGACGATGTAGATTTTTAGTTTATTTTTGATAACCGAAATCCTCTTTTCTGACTTAATTTCTTCTGGTAGTTTATTGTACATTTAGAGCCCTTGGTAAATCGGGTTGTGTTGACCTCCACTAGTACGGTAAAATTAAATATAATAGTTGCTGGCTTGTCTGATACCCTATGAATGGACGGAGCTAACAGAACGGAAGAAAAAATTATTTTTAATTAATCCCATTTTTATTTTGAAAATAAGCAAAAATATTCCAAAATTAAAAAGGTTGATCAAATTTAATTATGTTGTGTCATAAAGCATTGATGATGGAGTAAGCGGAGTTCTATAGATAGTCAATAGATATCGAACGCTGCTTTGGATATGTGAATGGAAGATTAGCATTTTTAATTTCACGGGTAAGATATATTTCATTTGGTAGAGAATGAAATTTATCTTCCTAATTTTATCGTTGATTTTTTCCGATATGATGGCACCAGTCCAGCTTAGAGTCGATCCAGAGTCCAAGATACTTATAGACATTAACTTTTACCAATGGTGTATCGTTCACATATATGTAGCTGGAGCCCGCGTAAATCAATTTTTTTATTTTTTTGTTCAAAAACCATAAATTTAGTTTTTGTTTCATTGATTTTTAATCTGTTTTGATTCATCCATTTTTTGATTTTATTTAGATCATTTTGCATTTTGGCATGCATATCGAAAACAGTTTTTGATTTATACGACAATGCCATATCATTGGCGCTGATAAATCCAAGTCGAAGACATCATTACAAAAAACATTGAGTAAAGTGGGACTAAGAATAGATCATTGTGGTACTTCATACTTAATGAGTTGCTCATCACTTTTCCATTTCCAATTTTAACAAATTGTTTTCTGTTGGTGAGATAGTTTTCAAATAGCTTTAGAGCTGGTCCATTGATGTTTATTTTTTAAAATTTTATGGAGTAGAATTTCAAGGTAAATCGATAAATAAACAAGCCGTAAACAGCTGAGTTGCTGCCGCTAAGGTATTTGACTGTGTACAGAAACCAAACTGATTTTTATTAATATTAATAATATTATTGTACGACAGATAATTCTCGAAACGAGTTTCAACTGCCTTCTCAAAAATTTTGGAAAACACTGGCAAAATAGAAATTGGGCGATAGTTTGCCTCTGATAATTTATTGATAATTTATATACTGGTATAACTTTGGCAATTTTGAGACACTCTGGGAATTTCTCCTTCGTAAAACAATCATTAATCAATTTTGAAATAATGAGACTAAGAGGGTTTATTGTGAAATTGCAGAATTTTGTAGAAATGTTGTCGCATCCAACTACTAATTTTTGTTTAATGTTTTTAAAATATTTTCGATTTCTATATTATTTATCGGGTAAAGATGAAACGGATTAGTTACACTCGACTGGATTAAATTTACGGATGTTTGAATTGAGTTTTGCGGGATGATTTTTTCAACACAGGTAACAAAATATTTGTTGAATTTTTCACAAATATTATTAGTATCGTGAACTATATTGTCATTTTCCACAAGGAGAATTTTAGCACTACTTTTAGTTTTGTTTAACACATATTTGTTTATAACACACCACAGTTTTGAGTAGTCATCATTATTATTAAGTTCATTAAAGAAGAATTGTTTTTGCAAATGTTTTTTTAATTTATCACTGTTCTTTTTGTAAAATTTAAATTGCACTTCAAAAAACTTAGTATTTGGATATTTTTTTTTAATTTGTAAAATTGATCGCGCTTTTTTTAAATAATTTTAAATCAACAGTAATCCATCGATTTTTCCTAAAAGTTTTTTTTCACTACCAAACACTTTCGTATTAGCTGAGATCGTGTGTGCACAAAAATCTTTAAGTTCTTTAAAATTATTTTTGCTATTTATTTTGAGTGAAATATCGTCGATATTAATTGATTCATATTTTAAAATGATTTTTTCCGTATTAACAATCGATGACAGAACATTTTTCATCTTTACGTTTAACAGCAGCAAACGATGATCAGAACGATAGAAATCGTGAACAGAAAATAGATAAGGTGGAGTAAATATATCAGTTGATATATGATCTATCACAGTGTGTATCAGTTGATATATGATCAATCTAGCTCATATGTCCATTACAAAAGTCGAGGCCACCGGTAGGGAAGGGTTTAAGCTTCACATTTGTGGTACATACAAACGTGGATGCGAGGTGTCTGTTATGAAAAGTACTTAAGGATCAATTGCATTTATCTTCAAATCTTGCTGTGGTAAAGCTGCACATTTTAATGTATATGCCAGCCGGACCATTAGACGATAAATTATCTAACTACAAATTTCCAGTTTAAAAAGTTTCACTTGTCACACGTAGAGACTACACACTAATTATTTTTTTTATTACACAGAAATATTTATTCTATAAAATATTTGAACAAAGAGTGAATTTAAAAACAAAATCCAGAGGTATGGAATTGCTTCGGTAAATGAAAATTCAAGAAGTGTTCTTCTTTATAGAAAAAAAAGCAGCTCAAAAACCACCAAAATTAACCAGGCAACATCTGATAATAATAAAGGCACTAACGAGTTTTATTAATATGACCCTCTCCCGCAAGCCAATTCAGTCTAACAAGAAGGCACAGTTCGTGAATTAATATTAAGCTAATTTCATAAAAAAATCGAAATTACTTACGAGGTTCAAATAAATCACGAAAAATAAAAATCAATTAAATTACAAAACCATAATTAGAAAATAACTTTTCCAAAAAGCAATTCACGAGAAAGCCGCAAAATGAAAATCTAATTTTGTATTTAGTTCCAAAAGAAAAGTGAAATTTTTTATTTGCTTTTAAAATTAATTATTCAACATTAAAATTTGCACAAAAAAATAAAAATTCAATAAAAATCTGTTAAAACAAAAACAAAAGAAAATGTATTTTTCTTATTTTTATTTTTCAGTTTTTCAAATAAAAAAATATTTTGTTTTGTTTTTACAAGAATTTTAATGAATGCTGGCTGTTTTGTTAGCGCTACTCTGCGTATTCTCGTGACTACTCGCATGTACTATATTGGTGCTGATGTGTATTTCAGTGTTATTCTTATTATTGTTGAATAGCAAATACGAAATAGAAAATACATATTTCCATTTTTATCGTTAAATTATAATAAAATTTTAATAATTTTCCAAAATTGTTGTTGGTTGTTGTATGTTGTTGCTTAATATAATAAAAATCTTAAAAAAATTAATTTTACAAAATTTTTATCGTTTTGGGAAATTTTTTTTTGTTTTCTTTATTATGTATGTATAAATAGAATCGATAAAAATGGAAATTAACATGAAAAAAATTAGTGTTCGTCTGCTAATTAAAATTTGTGTCTTTGCATTTTGCTATTGTGAGAAAAAAGAAATTTTTGGGATGATTTATTTGGTATATAGTGGAAATTCAAAAACAAAAAAAAAATGTAAACCAAAATGGTCAATATGACTAGATTTATTCTATTGTAGATTCTATAAATTTATGTTTCGATCAAAAGTCGATTAGTCGTTTCGATAATAAGTGTTCATAAACAACCAGATATATCAAAATTACTCCTGAAATATAGAAAATAGTTATTTAAATTATAACCACCATTGTTGATGTAGTATCGGCATACAATTCAAATGGCTACCTATTCCCATCCGAAGGAGTCTTCGGGGTCACCAGGAAAGAGGCAAAGGCCATTACAGTCTCCTGTTTACTCCTTTCATCCAGCTCCTCCACAATTACCGCCACCAGGTTCCTGGATAAAGTAAAATATGGCTGCTCTTGGACTTTAGTACTACTTGTCGTCATAAACTAGCAATGACTGGGAGGGCATGGGTTGCCTAACTTTTTTCCTCTACCTCTCAACCCCTACCCTTCCGAGCCTGTTTTTAATCAGGCCTCTTTGTTAATTTCACTGGGATGAATTTCTTCCCTGGGGCAGCCAATGATGCAATTACCAATGCCCTCCTCGTCTTTTCTTTTAACTTCTTTCCTGCCTCTTGAATAGGCATTGAATCACTAGAGTCTTGTTCGCAGGTGACATTCGTCTCCCTCGGATGACTTTTCTTTATTCGTATACATGCTCTCATTTCGGCTCTTGATGAAAACAAGTAGCTGATCAGTCCAAAAATAAGTTGAGCCCGAGGCAAGCTATTTTCTTCGATAGCCTAAACTTTGCTCCTTCCGACGGCCTAACATTCCGGATCTTAACTTTAAGTGGCCACTCTAGTCTGAAATAGTCCCCGAGGAATTTTGGCTTGAGCTCCTGGTACTCAAGCCCAGCAATTTCTCGAGGATTCCCTCCTGGACAGAATTTAGCTGGGCCAAGGTTAGGACCACTTCTGGAAACAGAAGGAGTAAGATCCCAATTATCTCCAATCTCTCTGCCTGTCTGAACGTAACTTCAGACTTAACAGCGGAAACCGAGTTTGTCTTCGGGACGCTATCCTTCCCCTGGATTTGTTCAATACCGGTGGCGTGTCATTCACAAAACGGGTTCTTTGGGCTGCAGAGAGACCCGTGATTAAGCTTTAGTTCCTCCAGAGAGACAGACTTTATTTATTTTTTATTACAAATTTGGACACATCTTTATTCACCCTGCTAACAAAACATTAAGATAAATTAAAAATGATGCGTACGATTGTAGAGTGAAAAGCCAGCTAATTTTTGAATGAAAAATCGATGTATTTTTAATCCTTATAGCTCGATACACTTGGCCTCAATGTTAAAAAAAAACGATTTGATGATTTCGATGTGAACCGTTTTCCGCCGAGCATTTTTTCATGTTTGGAAACAGGAAAAGGCAAAAAGGGTTCAATCTGGTGAACATGGTGAATGAGGTAGCATTTGTTAGCATAATTCAACCCATTTAGCAGTGACAATTGCAGACGGGTGACCAAGTGCATTGTCCAAGTGTATTCCAATTTCTTTTGAAAGAACACTTTGTTCATGTCCAAACGGTCTTCTAACATTCACTTGCCCATCGGATTGAATTTTTTTACCTCAATGGGCGTCTTGAGTGCGGAGCAACAATTATGAACCGTAAAATGTAAGAAGAGCAGACTAATAGTTTTCCGCGCAAAAACTAGGTTTAATCTTCGAATTTTGATTTTTTCCATGGTAGGACACGACATATCGTTATTACGGCTTTTTTCTCTACTGAAATTTTCCACTAACTCAGTAGGGATACCTTTAAGGGATTACCCTTTTACAACATTTTTATCAAAATATCTTTAATTATTGGAATACGGATTCACTTCTTACGAGCTTATAACGAAGTTCATTATATTTAATACCCGACACCTTATACCCCAAGTCTCTAGTATTCTCCTATTTTTAAGGCTACAAAATATGTTGTCATAAAAAGTTGAAGTAAAGAAGTTGTTACCCATTAATATCTATACCATAGATGTATACGTATTAATTTAAATTAATTTTAATGAAACAGTCAATATTTAGCAGCTAGTCTAAACAAAACTCTCAGTAATTCCTAGAAATGTCTTGATTTACTCGCTTTACTTAGATGTAGATTTGAAAGCAAAGTAAACAAAAGCAACGAATTTTATAATTAAACCAAAAAATTGGGTGTTGATTTCTTTGGTAAGGTACTTAGTACAAATATGAGTACGGAATGAGGAGAATGATAACAATTAACAAAACCCATTACATCACTTGTTATTCAAATTAATTGTACCTTTCCGTGCCAGATAATATAAAACCCCAAAGAAACTTTCAGAAACAGCTTTTCGTTTTTTTGTTTTTTTTTGTTCGGTTTTTTATGTGTAAGTCGTTATCGTTTGGTTCGGTTTGATGCGCGCATATAAAATTGAAATCGTTAGCAATTTGTGTATGTATCTTAGATTTTTTTTTTGCTTGTGCTTCTTTGTGTTAGCTTAAATTACTTTAACTTTAATTTACAATGAAAATATTTATAAAAAATAAAAACCAAGAGTACAAAAAAAAAAAAAAAAAAAGAAAAGTCTGGCAAATTAATAAAAAAAAAAAAAAAAAAATAAGCGGAAAAATATAACGATGAAATTATGAAATCTCCTGATTCTTCCTCGTCTTTATCATTATGATCATCATTGTTTTTTTTTTCATAGTCTTGGCGCGTTTATTTTGTTTTTGTTACTTTCTTAAAGAATATAACATAAAGTTTTTTTTTGTTTTGTTTAAATAAAGAAAGTAAGAAATGAAATTAAGTTTATTAAATTTATAACATTATTATGGTATCAAAAAATTACAATACTACGATTTTTTTTTTTTTTGGTATACGCTTATCTCTCCTAGGTAGGTAAATTCAACGTTCGTTTGCATTTCCTGTTGTTGTTGTAATTTATGTATTTTTATCTTAATAAGGAAAACGAACTTTTGAACTTTTTGCCCGTGCGTCTTCTTCGTTTTCACTGTTTATTTGCATTATATCAAAGACGATAAATTCGTAATTCTTTGGAAAAAATAAGACACAAAGATTCATGGTATTTAAATTGTTGTTCCTATAATAAAAAGGATTTGGTTATGGTTCGTGATTTTATTAAATAAAATTGAAGATAATTTAGCAATGCATTCATAAGGAAGTAATGAATTTTCTAAAAACGTAATTGTATGGGGCTAGTTGTGGGTAAATTTCAGTGTTTACACCTGCAAGATATTAGTTTTAATATTCGGATTTGCGATATTGGTTAATAAATAACGCAAGAGAATTGTCAAATAATTCACGCCGAAAAAATATGAAGGAAGTCACTCATGAAAATTCAAATTTATGTACTAAATGTGTCGTCTATATATGGCGAGTTTTTTTATTACATCGGACAGACCAGAGAGATCAGACAGATAAATTATCTGAAATATACGATAATTGTTAATTTGAAAAGACCTTTTTCAGATTTTAACACGCTAAACTATTTAAATTGGCTAAAGGCGGATTTATGGTTGCCTTCGTTCCTTCGTTCATTCGGTCTGAATTTTCTTTTTCAATCGTATTCCTTGAAAATGACGTTATTTTTCGTTCCTGTTCCTTTAATTGGATTAAAAAAAAATTTAGACCGAATGAACGAAGGAACGAAGGCAACCATAAATCCGCCTTAACCACTGTTTTGTAACAAACTATGACCAAGAAAATTGTTTACCTACGCATAATTAATACACAAAAATAAAAAAATAAAATTAAACATTTATGAACAAGAAACAGTTAACAAAATTAATTAAAATTATTTACAATAGACTTTAAAAAATTAATTTTCCATTGTTGTTATCTCAGTCTATAGTCCGTGTGTTTTTTTATTGCATCGGAGAGATCAGAGAGATAAAAAAAGCCTATTACGTTTTTTATTTTATCGGAACCATCGGATACTTTTTTCCCCATTTTGTTATTTTCTCCGAACGTTCTCAGATAGCGATTTTTCTATCTGAAATTTTTCTCAGACGGCATTGAAAAATAATAAAAACAGCAAAATGACGGATGCTACAGCGATCGAGAAAGGTAAACGAAACAGTTTTATTAAATAGTTATTTAAAGATAAACTTTCATTGATTTTTTAATAGTCTCAATAATTATTTAATTACAAACCAATTATGTGCTTTTTAAATAAACTTTTAATATGAATTAATGAATTTTTATTTGTAAGAAATAAAATGAAATAAAACACTGAATATTTTTTATCTTATAGTGATAATTTAAAAATTTAAATTTTTTTTAAATTATCACTATAAGATAAAAAATATTCAGTGTTTTATTTCATTTTATTTCTTACAAATAAAAATTCATTAATAAAATAAGTGATAAAAGTGCACACACAAATGGATCTCCTCCAAAACAGTAATAATTTTAATATGAATCAAATATATTTATTCAAATAAAATACAAATATTAATTATCAACAACAAAAGTCAAATATTGCTACACTAAGATTTTTATTTTATTTAAATAAATATTTTTATTCTTATGCAATGTTTGTATAAAAGCGAATTTACGAACAAAAAAGATAACTTCAGGATAATTTAGATATTGTGGTTTTAAATTTTTTTTTTTTATAATTAGTTGAAATACAAATAAATATAAAAACGAATACATAATTAGGATCAATATGAATTTGTTTAAGACAAATTATTTTGTATTTCTTTGAATTTTCTCTCAAAATTCATTTTCGACCTTTTGCTTTCATATCAAAATGTATTCTTAACTTTTTGTATGTGATGGATAACTTGGATAACTTTTTACCAATATAAGAAAAATTAAAAGTTAGCCTGAAGTTATTCAGGATCTATTTCCGAAAACGCCTATTAGGATTTCCGAGGAATGTAGAAAAACTAATTTAATTGTAACGTGGATTCAGGTAGAATCTAAATGGAACACGTTACAGAAGCTGCACAAGCAACTCAAAGACCACAATAATACAACAGGCAAGAACAAAAAAGTGTGGATTTATTTCGTTGCGGTGGATGAAATAATGGCAGGAGATCCCTGTATAACGCCCCTTTCAACCACCTGTAGTACAAGTCCAAGTGCGCATTTTATCAACGAAGTGCAGCCTCATACAAAATATCAAACAAAAAGTGCGGTTATGGAAAGAAAGAGGAAGTGCGAACAAACTTCGAAAGAGGAATACCGGGCAAAGAAACTGGAGTTAATGGCTGACCACAACAAAGAGTTTAAGCGATTTGTGGATCATTATGCAAATTATAATTGAATTTTTGAGAAATATACATACATACTAATTTACTGATCTATTAATTATAAGGAAATTTATAAGACTGATGGACATACTAAACTATGAAGTTAAAAAATGAAATATGTACTTAATATGAAATATGTTGTTAGAACGATTTTTATTTAAAATGAATAATTTATTATTTGTGCCCTTTTTCTCTGGCCTTCATTTTAATGTTGGTCCTGTTCTTCGTCACTTGAACTCGATTCAGCATAATTTGCAGGCTGTTCATTCATCATAGCGGGTGTATCATCGTTCGTCTGAACATCGTCTGGGTCGATTTGGTCATCGCTCTCGACGCATAAACTATGCAAAATAACGCAGGTGCCGATAAAGAGCGGGATCATTTCTGTCCGGTTGGTTTCAACAAATTTTAGTCTTCGGAACCGTCCTTTTAATAGACCGAATGCCCTTTCTATGTCAACTCTATACTCCGAATGAACAGTGTTGTAAATAATTTCTTCGTCGGCCAGTCGTTCATTATTTTTAAAAGGGACTAGAACGAATTTTTCTAGTTTGTAAGCTGAGTCGCCTAGCATGTGTTCGTCTGCACTTATCTCGAATTCGCCTGTAAAAAATATAATATTTGTGTTTCTAATCTTATATCCACCAAATTTTAAAGTTATTACCTGACTCAATTTTTTGTTTTAATTTGGACCTTGTGAATACTCTGGCGTCATGGAGATACCCTGCTTCTCCCGTATAAAAATGAATAAATTTCAGTTTATAATCGCAAACTGCCTGTAATAAGAGCGAATGAAACCCTTTCCGGTTCACAAAAGAGTTTGGATGATTTCCCGGTGCTATGATGGGAATGTGAGTATCATCTATAGAACCAATAATTCCTAAAATAAGTTTATTATTATGTATTAAGGAAAAAAATAATTTGTAAATGTACTACAATACGTATACCTCTAAACCTGTATTTGAGCGCATAAAACGATTTCGTGGCATTCCGTTCACTCGCTGAGGGCCATTTCACAATTGAATTGCTCACGTTTAGAGTTAACATAGTACTTGAAAATTCGTTTACTATTTTCCAAGCTGTGGATTTTGCACAGTTGAAACGGTCACTGATTGTTCTAAAAATAATAAATTTAGTAAGTTAACAAACATATATAATTTAATATGGTTTTATTTATCTGAACGGTTCGCGGTTTCCAAAAAACCATAAAGCTATCATCACTTGCTTTTCGATGGGCACTTCTGGTCTTCCACGATGAATTTCCAAATTCCTGCTGCTGTGGATCAGTCGACAGAGCTTATTAAAAGTTTCAATATTTAGCCTAAAATGGCTTTTAAATATTTTATTATTATAAGATGGCACTATCTCCTCTGCAAAATTTGTAATTTTCCCCGAACTGCTGCCTTCTTCACTGGAGCTTTCGTTGTCATCATCACTTCCATAAATTTGGTTAAATGATTCCTGCACCTGGCTCACTATTAAATATTTGCCCATATTTAATTGGAATATAAATACGTTTCTAAAATTATTTATTCTTAATGAATTTAATTCAAGAAACTTCAAAATTTGTGCGCGATATGAAAAAGTCGTGCTGTCAAATGCAAACGTTCAGTGGTTTCTTTGATTGTTTTAGTTCAGTGTGTTTAAATTAGAAAAAGGCTTTTCAGATTATAAGTTAACAGACTTGCCAGATAAGTTATCCCTCTGATCTCTCCGGTCTCTCCGATGCAATAAAAAAACACACGGAGTGTTCACCATTTTGAACGTCATGGCGTGTTTTTTTATTACATCGGAAAATATCATATAAAAAATACCTTCTGCGTTTTTTTATTTTCTCGGATCGATCCGATAATTTTTTTAGCATTTTTTTATTAAATCTGAAAAATCACAGATTGCTGTTTTTCGATCTGAAATTTACTTCAGATAGTACAGAGAAAATCATATTTTGACGTTCAAAATGGTGAACACTATAAACTGAGATAACAACAATGCAAAATTAATTTTTTTAAAGTCTATTGGTAATAATTTGAACTGTTTCTTGTTCATTAATGTTTAATTTTATGTTTATGTATTAATTATGCGTAGGAAAACAATTTTCTTGGCCATAATGTGATACAAAACAGTGGTTAGCCAATTTAAATAATTAAGCGTTTAAAATCCGAAAAAGGTCTTTTCAGATTAAATATTATCGGATATTTCAGATAATTTTTCTGTCTGATCTCTCTGGTATCTCCGATGTAATAAAAAAACACGCCAATAGACTATTGAATTACTCCTTGGTAGGCCTATTTAAAAACAATACAGCCCTTTTGGGAGATTTCTAGTTTAGGTACACTACAATAAAAAATGATTAAAACTGGGAATTGCAATGAACTTTCAAGACAAAGATCATATTTCGGTAACTTGCAACATATCGAT
This sequence comes from Tipula helvola, assembly GCA_963556165.1. NCBI lineage: Eukaryota > Metazoa > Arthropoda > Insecta > Diptera > Tipulidae > Tipula > Tipula helvola. The sequence goes on along the minus strand of OY744482.1, from coordinate 338,955,350 downwards.
CATCGTTAAACTACCACATTATAGTTAGTTAGCCATGATATTCTCATTTAAAAACCACAAAGAGAGATACATATTTAGCTTCCGCAAACCAGACAAAAAATTAAAGTAACATACGAATAGTAAGCCAGTTCGCAATCCCCGTGGTCTTATTTCGGCAACTTGCCACTGGACGCGTTTATAAATTTGTGTTGGGAATTAGGTATTATCGCCTCAGTCGGAGAGAATTATATTTTCGTTAAACAAGACAAATAATTGAAGCTAAATAATTTACTGGTTAATATGGATTTTACGTTATAAACCAATTTGTATTTTACAAGTAACTGAAATATTTTATATTCGATTTATTTTTTTTTTTTCATTGATTTGATTTTAATGAAAATATGATTATTTTAATTAAATATATCAAAATTCTATGTGGCATAATTTTATTAGTATGTATTGCCTAATTTAGTTTTTTAGTTTTCTGGGATAAAACCACAGATAAGAATAGATATCTATTCTTATCTGTGATAAAACCTTGGATAATTTCACATGCTTCATTTTTTTGAAAAATTCTCCGAGCCTAATTCGACCTAAACATTCTACGACCAAGATACCCAAAATAATTATTAATGCGCCAATAAGGTATCCAACAGAAAATTCTTTTGAGAAATTCCAGTCACACAGTTGTTTAATTGATCGTGAGCTTTTAATGTGGTAAATAAAATAATCTATAACCAAATAAAACACAATTTTTAATTGATCAAAATTAACAACAAACATGACTACAGTACTACATAGAAGGAAATCACATTTTGCAGTTGATTATTTCAGAACAGGCTCTTCTAATAAAAATGTTTTGTGCCGAGGATTGAAAGAACTTAAAAATATAACGGATCAGAATATTTTCAAAAATAAAATGACAGACTATCTGAAAAGAAGTTGACGTCATGTCATGTTGCCAAAACGTATGAACAAAAATTTTGATTTTTTGTTTATAAACTATAAACTGAGTATATTTTACAGTAGCGTAAATTATAAAAAGTAAAACATTAAAGAATTAAAATAAATAAATAATGTAGTGGTGAAGTTGCGTTATAACCTTCTTAGGTTCGAGCGACTGAACTTCCATAGGAATTATAAAAATTAAAATAGTTTATTACAAACTATATAAATATAAATATTTTAAAAAACTAATATTAAGCGTATTGTAATATTTTTCAATTATTGTAAAAATAAAGTTAAAAAAAAAAATGTAAACTTCGATTCGTCAGTCCACAAACAAATTTTTTAAAATCTAATCACGATGGATAAGGGCCCTATATCCGTTTGTTCTTGTTTTGCGGCCATAACAGCGGTTTTCTTAGGGCAACGCGACCAGAAAAATTAGCATCCGTCAACCGTATTTTCACTGTAGTCAATGATATAGGTTTCGATCGAGTTTTGTTCACTTCTATTACGCTTAACAACAATGAATTTGTCCCCAGAAGACGTAGTGGCTCTCGCCCCTTCTTGAACGTAGAGAATGTCGTTTACTGAGAGTTTCTATGTATCGATTAATTATTTCATAAACACTGAGGCTTGTGATAAATCATCTTGTGATAAATTAACGGAGATAATTTATCTCCGATAAATTAGCTTAAGAGGCAATCACGCGTTCGGATTTGCATTCATTTTGCCTTCAACAATCATGGCAGATCGCGTTTCAGTGCTGATTTTGCGTATTTTTCCTATTTTCAAGGCGTCTTGACTGTAGAAACCATAATTTCAGACTAAGCAAGAATGCCCGTGACCGTGAACAACTTTAAATATAATAGAGTAAAATATTCTGTACATCTGTTTTAAGAAACTAACATAACCATAAATTTCAGCCAATGTTAAATAAAATAAAAATAAAAGCCAAATAATTTGTAATGAGTTAGTCAATGTTTTCCTTACCAATGCTTTTTCTGCATTTAGCGATACCATACGATTCTACAAGTGATCTTAAACTTTTGGCCGGGAGTGTGTATCTTCACTAAAAAATACATACACTTGCGTGCAAGAGTTTACATACACTTTAATTCAATTACTCATTATTTAAAATTCTTTAATCAATGATTTTCTCATAAATCCAAATAAAAAACAATTTTCTTAATTTCTGTTTAATTTCAGTCTATTTTTACTCAAATAAAAATCAAGACCACCCTTATATTTGACCTCTTCCGTCTGTTTATAGGCATAGACATTACCTCCTAAGGCTCCTAAATCCAGCTCATTTACACACGTATCCGCAGCTATTTTACTTGCAGATTTACGTGGATCAGCTCTAATTTGAGTTACAACTCCCTGTTCTTCGCATTTAATGAGTTAAGGTGGTCTTCCGATTGTTGTTTTGATGCTACTGAACCAATTATTGCCTAATTTCTAATGATTGTTTGAACCATATGCTCACTCTTCTTAATAAATAATTTTAGATATTTCATTTAAGAATTTTCCTTCCTTCTTCAATTTCACCATCAACAAACGCAAATCCTTACATACCTCCTTTAATTTATCTGACTTTTCCAAAAACTACTTTATTTCTGCGTTTAATTACCAAAATACCGCCATTTGAAACAAACGCCTTTTTGTTTTAAAAGGAAGTGGAAAAATTCAAAAATAATAAAAAATATATCTTAGCCAAATCCCGTTAGCGGTTCGATTGTTTTGTGACCCGAATGCACTAGCGATTGAATTGTATGTAAACTTTTGCACGCAACTGTAATTGTACATATGTTTCAATAAACGATTTGACGATTTTCTCGTTCCATTGTATGCGAAAAAAAAAATCCGTATTTTTTAATTAAACATTTATTAATTAATATTAAAGTTCATCTGCTTCCCTCGTTTTTACAAACTGCTAGCGGCGAGAAACAACCGATTATTGGTCATGTCGTATTGCCGGTGTCCTTCCAGGATCAAGTAAAGCGAGTACGGTTTCATATAGCTCCTGGTCTTATGCAACCACTTTATCCTGGTACGGATTTTTGGGATTCATTTGGCCTTATGCCTGCTAGGGCAAATTCGTTGGATATCTCACCACCACCCATTATGCCAGATAATCGCTATGAACTTTCACCTGAGCAGGAAAACAAACTCAGGCAAATTGTCGAAATGTTTCCTTGTTCGAGTAAAAATGGTTTAGGGCGAACGAGCCTGGTTACTCATAGGATTGATGTTCAAGGTGCGGCGCCTATAAAACAGCGCTATTATCAACGATCTCCGGCAATTCTGACAGAGATATACAAGGATTTGGATAGGATTTTGGAGCTAGGGGTTATAGAGGAGTGTCAAAGCTCATGGTCCTCACCAGTAACGATTGTTCGAAAGAGCGCTGGTAAAGTGAGGCTATGTCTTGACGCCCGAAAGGTGAATGAGGTCACGGTAAAGGATGCATATACTTTCCATAGACCTTAAAGAGGCATTTTGACAAATTCCGTTAGAATTACAATCGAAGGATAAAACCGCATTCACCGTTCCGGGCCGATCTCTGTACCAGTTCACCGTTAGGCAGGTTGATGCAGCGGGTGATCCATTACCATTTACATGACCGGGTTTTCGTTTACCTGGACGACTTGCTTGTTGTTTCGGCGAATCTTGAAGAGTATTTCTCACTTCTTACGGAGGTCGCAAAGTTGCTTAAATCAGCGAATTTAACAATAAACATCGAAAAAAGCAAGTTTGTCTTAAGGGAGACGAAGTATCTCGGACATGTGATTGGTGATGGGATTATCTGGATGGGCCCTGAAAAGGTGAAAGCAATAATAGAATATCCAACTCCCAAAACCACTCGGCAACTGCTTAGTTTTCTTGGTATGGCTGGGCGGTATCACCGATTTATCTCGAATTTCGCTACCATATGTTCGCCTTTAACTGATCTTCTTAAGCGACATCAGAAGCTATTATAGAACGATCAAGCCCGCAGGCGGCTTTTGACTCACTTAAAACTGCCTTAACCACGGCACCTGTTCTTCGGAATGCTAATTTTGAAAGGCCTTTGTACATCCAATGTGATGCGAGCTCGTTTGGGATCGGGAGTGTCTTATTTCGGTGTTTGGATGATGGATGTGAGTATCCCATAGCTTACTATTCACATGATTGGATGAAGATCAACAAGACCTACAATGGATATGGTGGAAAAACAATCCTTCGGAGGAAAAAAAATGTTTCAAATTGGGCACAGTAACTTATGGCACTAAAAGTGCTCCGTATTTAGCAACTCGCACATTGAAACAATTAGCTTTAGACGAAACGAACCGTATACTAACCAAAAAACGACTCGTTTTGTGGTTAGTATACGTAGCACAATCTATACGATTTTTCATTTCACACACGGTTGCCTAGGCGATAGTTTCAGAATATATCGATAAAAGTATTCTATTCCAGTACAATAAAATGCGAATTACATAGTAGGCCGCATATAAAAAAATTAAGTTATTGTTATTTATATGTGTGCCAAACAAAAATCTGAAAATTCAGATCATTATTACAAGTAACACGGAATCGTTTAGATTAAAACTGCATAGTAATTATGGATAGTGAAAGTGAATTTGACTGTACCCCAATATCAAACAAGTTGCCAATAGTTTATGTTCCGATTTGATACCTAAACTATCGAAAGAAAAATATGTACTTATGTAAGTACATATAATTTGTTTATTGATTGGCTTAAAAAGCAACCCACGACATCATTTTCCGAAAATATTATTTTGGCCTATTTTGGCGAGCTCGCAAACAAATTCAAAACTTCAACTTTATGGACTAAATATTCCATATTAAGAACAACTCTTAATATAAACCACAATGTTAATATTCCTACGTACAATAATAAGAACGTTTTTAAAGCGAAAATCAAATGGATATCAACCAAAAAAATCGAACGTTTTAACATCAAAGGATATTCACAAATTTATAAAAGCAGCTCCAGATGATAAGTATCTACTGATAAAAGTATGTCGATCTTAATATAATTAAAATAACATATAATTAATAATAATTTGTTGTGTAGGTCACGTTAGTTATGGGAGTTATGAATGCGTGTCGCACGGATGAGCTGCACAATAAGAAAACTATACAGATTGCAAAGATATAGGTTCAGCGGTTTTGGTGGACGTTCCGAAAACCAAAACAAAAGTTGCCCGAAAATTTACTGTAATGGAACAGAATCAGATTGCTTCTTACTTAAACCTTCCAAATTCACAACTGTATACCGGCCACTGTTTCCGCAGATCTTCTGCAATAATTCTGATTGACAGTGCTAAAGACATCACATCTTTAAACCGGCATAGTGGTTGGATATCTACAACGGTCGCAGAAGGATACATTGATCAGTCCTTAACGAATAAATTCCATGTCGCGAGTAAAATCATGGGTTCAATTGAAAATTCGGTTAATACAATTCATCTACTTCCAAACCACTTTTAGAAAACTATGATTGCGCCAAGCAAATAGTTGATGAACAACACTCCTCAAACCAGCCAAAAATTATTTTTAATAAAGTTTTAAACATCTCACTGATCAAGTGGAATTATTCCAATAAACACTGTCTGTAAAATTGTCATTGGATGGAATGTCAGATTTAACTCCACTAGAATGTAATGTTGGTCCTTTACATTGAAAGTTTCCTGGCAATAGAAGCACTAGCAAATTACAAACAGAATCCGAATATATCTATGCTTTAATATGACAATATGGTATTCTCTTTTATGTTACATAAGTCAATTAATCCTCAAAAAATTCAATCTACTTCACACCCAAAAGAGCTTTATATAGAAATTGCAAAAAATTGTTTAAATTAGAGTAATTTAGTTGAAAATTGTTATCATCGTTAATTTCCATTTTTTTTTATTGGAAAAATCAATTTTCTTGACCTTTTTTTTTGTATTATTCCACCGATATTGATTTTTGTATGTACTTTTGAACGGTTCATCGCTCATCAACTTTTTTTTTATGATTTGAACGGTTATCGTTGTATAAATAATTAATTATGTAAAGTTGATGAAGAATTAGTATTTGACAAAAAAAAAGTATTTTTATAGTAATAATAGTAAAATAATAATAATACATAACAAAATTTATTATTTATATGATTAACTAAAATATAATTTCGAATGTCTAGACAGTCTGTGCTGTACAGTGAAATGAGAATACATTTTTACTGTTATATATATCATTTAACTGTCACATTGTGAATGACAATTTTTAGCGTTGGTATGTAGTTGTTCTTTTTGTGTTTAATACCAAAAAATACAGAACAGTTACACGACGTCAAAAATAATTACTCAGTATCGTTTCCTAGTATTAATAAATCCTATGAACTTACTAAGTTACAAAAATCCAGAATATAAAAAAATGTTTTATTCAAGTTTACCATATACTTACGAGTATCTAATGTCCACAGATTGGACAGGATTTATAATTACAAAGCAAATAAAATATAATGACATATGTAGAGAAAGTCGCGAATAATCCCGGTTTTAAAACATTATATTGTAATTTATACCAATCAGTCACGGTTTCATAATTCGTTAAATTTCTTATTGTTCTCGCCAAAAAAAAAATCGCATATATGTAAAACCAAAACCAATTTATTATTTATACATCTTAATGGCATAACATGTACAATGCTATATAAAATAAAAATTTTCAATTCATTATCCCGAAATTAAATTTATAAGCATAAATTATTTTGAATCCAACCACGCAACCAGCATAAAGTGTATAGGTATATACGTAACATTACTCGTACGTACATATAGAAAAGTAATGATAGCGCATTAATTACAGGTGAAAATTATAAATACAGCATAAAAATTGCATTAAACAAAGACCACCAAAAAATCTTTGTTGTTTGTTCAAAAACCCTAAAATTTATTTTATGCTGTGAATTTACCAAAATAACATAACGATTTCCGTTGCAATTGTTTTTAATCATAAAAGTATGTAATGAAAATCACAAGCGAAAAGTTTTTTTTTTTTTGTAGCTAATTTCGCGGCCCTTTTTTTTGGTTGGAGATTTTTTTTTTTTTTTAATGCATGCTCTGACAAAGATGTATGCAATTTTAGATGCAAAAAAAAAAAATTTAAACCCAAAATCATTATTTCCTTTCAGTGTGATTACAGTGTGATGATATATGTACATACATATCATCATGTGTTTTTGTGCAAGTACATACGAATATTTATTTTCGCTCAAAATTCTAGATTTGGATCATAGATTTTATGCGAAAATGCATTTTTAATTGGCTGTATGGTTACAGTTATTTTATGTTTCTCTTCTTTTATGTTTACTTGTATAAATTTATAGAGGTTAATGACTTAAATGTCGCGGGTCGCGGATCATCTTTTTGCTTATTGATTAACATGAAGTGACTGCTTGATTAAAGGTTCTGTAAGCAGCATATTTATAAAATGTGTTAAGTATCAGGACCAAACTAACCTAGGGGCCAAATCAACACAGGGTACTTATTTCTGAATACGATATGTTTCTTCATACGGTACGAAAATTCCGTTCGATGTTGAAAGACGGAATGTCGGAATGCCGAATATCCAAAGGAAGAATGTCGAAAGGCCGAACGCCGAAAGGCCGAATGAGTTAGAAGGCCGAATGTCGAAAGGGCGAATGTCGAATGGCCGAATGTGTCGAAAAGCCGAATGTCGAAAAGCCGAATGGGTCGAAAGGCCGAATGTGTCGAAAGGCCAAATTTTGAAAGATCGAATTTTCATCAAATTTTCGTTCACTTAGTTTTTTATTTTCGTTCATTTATTGTAATGGGGATCGCTATATTTGCTAGAAAAAAAAATCCAAAACTTTTAAAATCCAGAATAGTTGAAAAGTAAAAATCCAGAAAGAAATCTCTAAATTACCGGAAAAGCAACCCTTTATTTTGTTTAAAATAAATGAAAAAAAAATCAATTTTATTGGCATTTTTAGACTTCTGGCATCACTTGAAACATTTGTGGTACATCTACCAGTAGAAGTGATACGGGCGATACAATTCCTTTGATCTGTGCCTGCAAGGTTGACGAAGCATTAAATCCGCAATTCGCTCCAATACATTTGTCGGTACCATACTAACCCAACGAATTAAGCTAACCAGAAGCGATATTAGCGATACTATTCATTTGATCTGTGTCTGAAAGGTTGACGAAGTAATTTCCATTATCGTAAATATTAAGAATTTCATGATAAAAGGAAAATTCTAAAGACATTTTATAATTCGGCGTTCAGCATTTCGACATTCGGCCTTTCGAACCTATTCGGAAAATTCAATTCGATATACAAATAAATTGGTATTTGTGAATACGAACGTACAATAATATGTATTTTTATAAAGTTGGTTAAAGGGAAATTTATTTTAATGGTTGTACCTGTAATAAAATTAAAAATATTGCAGATTTTTGACGTTTTGCATTCTTGTTTTTGTGCCTCAAACATTTATAAGTTAATATTTTCAAATACAGTCAAACCTGTTTTTGTGCGGTCGTTTTTTATGCGATTTTTTGTTTATGCGATATTTTTTGTGTGATTTTTTTTAAGCGGTATATGAATTATGCCGCATAAAAGAAATCGCACAAAACAAATCGCATAGAAAATAATCGGGTAAAAAAAAATCGCATAAAAACAGACCGCACAAAAACAGGTTTGACTGTATGTACATATTCGATTTAATTATTAAAATCGGCAAAATAAATTTGCATTTTATTTTATTTAGTAGGTAATGGATTCCATTGCGTTTTACTTATCTGATTCTGATGTTGAGAATGTTAACGACACAACTGTTCGATTGAGATAAATCCGCGATAAATAAAACATTTTTAATCTTTCTGACAAAGAGTAAGTAAACGTTTTATTATTTTTACTAGACACTTTATGCATAAATTATTAATTAAATCATTTTTTTAGACTTTAAAAAGTTTCAGTAAAATATTTATTGGACGAGCTTAACGACGAGCTATCAAATTGTAGCAGATCGACGTCTATCACAAATATTATAAAAATAGCTGTAATGATCAGATTTGTTGCACAAGGCAGCTACCAAAAAAGCGTAGGGCAGGACTTTTTGGTATAGGTATGTCGCAGTCAACAGGGTCCATAATTTTGAGCGAAGTGTTTGTTGCAATCGAGAAAAATTATGTTCAACGTGGATCTCCTTCCGCCAATCCAAATTCCGAAGGAGATAAAGAATCGGCAGCAAATTATTTTTTTAATCTCACCGGATTCCCAGGAGCTATTGGCTGCGTTGATGGAATACACGTCAATATAGTTCGTCCTGCTCAAAACGAACACTTAAATTTCAATGTGAAAGGGAAACATAGTTTGAATACGATTATAGTAAGTTACATAGATAGTAAGACTACAAATAATAGTTACTTATTTCCATTTAGTATTGTGATCGCAAAATGAAGATTTTGGCTGTGGATTCGAGGTACGGAGGGGCATCACATGATTCCTTAGTTTGGAGTTTAGGCAAGTATCGCAAATATTTGCAAGAGCAATATAATTCTAGAAATCACAATTATTGGCTGCTAGGTAATATAATTAGTAATAAAATAATGATATGTTCTGCTTCGTTATGAGGTGACTCAGGCTATCCTTTGGAGCCGTGGATTTTAACGCCATTCCGAGCTGCAACAGAAGGTAGTAAAGTAAGGAAGCCGTGTATAACACAATACACTCCAAAACACGAAATATCATAGAGAGGACTATTAGATTGCTAAAAGGAAGTTTTCAATGTATGTTGGGGGCCCAAGAATTGCATTATGCTCCCAAGAAAGCGTCACAAATTGTAAATGTGTGTGTTGCCCCCCATAACGTGTGCAATCATTTTAACGTACCATTCGAAGCAGAAATTGAAGTGTCTTTGGGACAACAAATTTTTGAGTTTGGTCCCGTCAAATGATTTTGAAAATTATTTAGCCAAGCAAATAAGAAAAAATATTTTAAATTCCATAGCATACATTTTTGCATATTTATTTAGCAAATTAAAAGTTTATGGCGGCATTGTGTAATCCAAATGGCGTTCGGGTGAATTCAAATAGATGGTACGCTCTGAGAAGATCAATCTTGGTGAAAATTTTGCATCCATGTAAGTGTACAGAGCAATTTTGAATTTGAGGTATTGAGTAGCGATCCGGTGTCGTGAACGTGTTTAATCGCCGATAATCCCCACATAGTCTCCAATCTTAATCTTTCTTTTTCACATATAAAGGACATGAGATGGGAGATGCAGATGGCCGGTAAATCCCTAATTCCACCATGTGTTGGAATTCTGCGAATGCGACTTCCACGGGCAGATGGCCTGCAATGACAATGTGGTAGACCACGTTATGTCGGACTAGCAAATTGTGATTCGGCTCTGCTGTAAGTGAGGGGAATTGTTTGAGCAGAATGCCGTAGCCGTTGTTGACCGTGTAATGGGTTGGTGTCGGTGTGTCGGCACGGACCTTGGTGGCATTGATTGATGGCTTAGTCGCTGAATCGACCAGCCGCTTATTTTTAAGATCAACAAGTAGTCCGAATTTGCATAGAAAATCGGCGCCAATGATCGGATGACTCACAGCAGCTAAGATAAAAGCGTATGTGAAGGTTCGTTCGAGTTCGAGATACACCTGAAGCAATTTTGTGCCGTAGGTGTAGATTGGTGTACCATTGGCAGCCGAAAAGACTAGATCTGGATTTCGTTTAGAAATTTTAGATGCCCTTGTGAAATATTTTGCTGGAATAACCTAAAGCCAGCCCCAGTTAGTGTCATCGCCAGTAAGTGTCGATTAAAAATGTGAGTTTGTTTGCTTTGTCGTTTAGGTAGAGACGAGTCGAGAATAGATTGTTCGACGTGGTAGTCTAGAATAGGGTGTTCGACGTAGTAGTCGAGACCCGGTTGTTTATTGGTTTTTTGATAAGCTTTCTAGATCCATGTTGGCTGTTGAAAAGGAATTTTGCCATTTGCAAGGGTTGTAAATTTTATTGGCTTTTGTTCCAAACTTGAAATGATACCAACACATCCCTTCTTGGTGTGCGTTGTTATGGTTACTTTATCGTGGGCGAGATGGAGATCGTCAACCCTCTCACGAAATAAGCCGTCTAGTTTGGCCTTGCGGCGAGCCAAGTGATCAGTAATCGTTGTACTGTTTGACGGACTGCGGCGGTCTCCACTGCGGCCACGATCTGATCTTACCGTGGATCTCGACCGCCTTTTTCGTAAGGTTGGACCTGCTGTTGTATTTGGTGAACTTGACGATTTAGTTGTCCGCTGTTTATTGCATCATACATAATGTCAATGTTTATAGTGTCTGGTTGGGCTACCAGGGCGATTCTTATCACTTTTGGCAGCTTTCTTATCCAGATGGATTTTATAAATTATTCGCTGACTAGTTGGTTAGTTCCAGCGAGTTCACGTATGTGCCACAACGCCTCGGACGGCCAGTGATCGCCAAGTCCTTGATTGTTTTGTATTCGTTTTGTTGTGGTGATTTTAGTAGGAAATCGGAAATTTTCGCGCGTATAACTTGTTCTACCAACCAAATTAGAGATAATAATGACAGATCACGAAACAGACTGTCTACAGAAAAACTGCGCGGATGAAGCACTGAACTAAACATAGATTGGTAAGGTAGGAGGCCGATAATGTAGTGACAGGTGCATTTGAATTTAAATATATTTAATTATTTTGGCGATGGAATAAACAAACGTTTAAATGAATGAGTGAATCACTATACAGGTACTTGCAGACTGTTAGATAATTTTCTAAATTTCTTAAATAATGTTCATCAAAAAATTAAATTCACTTTAGAGATTGAGAAACACAAAAGAATAATTGTTTTGGATTTAAACATACAAAATTCTTACAATCAACATGAAATTCGTTAAAACGAGTACCAAATGTGCAAATAATTGTTGTCGTTAATTTTTATGAATGATTCCAGAGAAACTTCATATTTGTATATACAGTAGCGAAAATGGAAAGTACAACACAAACATTTTTCAAGTAAAGTTGTACTAATTGTCCCTTATTCTTTTCGTACTAGCATGATTTTTCTTTAGGTATAAATGCAATCGTTTTTCACATTATATTTGCCTTTCACAATAATTATTCGCAAGAAAAGGTTACTAAAATTTAAATTAAGGGCTCTTAAAAATCGAATTGTAGCATTTTCTGGGATACCTAAAATGTCATCGAGGCAGATCGCGGTTGAGATTGAATGCATTTGCTCGAGTGTGAGCCATTTAAAAAAAAAATAGATTCTATCGATAACTGGAACGCAAAAAAAGAACCGGTCTAAAAAGAAAGAAAACTGCACGAGAAAATTGAAAAATAACCATAATGTCAACTATTAGTGTTAATCGCTTTAAAACTGCTATGGATATTCGGGCTGAGTTCAAGGCAGGCATCTGTAAAGAAATTGGAATCCATACGATTCGTAACCGGCTCCGGGAACAAGAATATATAGCCAGGTTTTCTGCATAAAAACCGTTTCTTACGACTAACATAAAGCAAAAATGTTTAGAATGGGCTCCGAGCCGCGTTGATTTGAGTCTACAGCAGTGGCGAATAGTTATTTTTTCGACGAGAGTAAATTAAAAAAGACCATTTGTTCCATTCCATTGAAATGCATTTTTTGAGTGTATATTCTATGATTTTTCAGGGGGACTCCGCCCCTTGTAATCGGGCGAAATCTGTAAGCAACATTTTTTTCCATTAGTTAATTTTAGTTTTAAGACGATAAAAAAAAAGAAAAAATTAATTATTATTATTTTTATTCGGGTTGAAGTTTTTATATTGAAAAACACAATTGCCACACTGGATAAGCCTGGAAATTCACCGGATTTGAACCACAATGAAAACCTTTGGCACAAAATGGGGATGAAAACCAATAAACAGATGCCATCATTATCCAAAAACCTCAATTCAATAATAGAAAAATTGTGATATAGTGGTCTGATCCTCTAGTACCGACAATATTTAATTGATTCCATGCCAACCAGAACTGCAGCTGCTTTGCCAACAAAAGCGGGCCAACCAAATATTAAAAATACGTTTTATTACGTCATTAAGACTTTTATTGTACTATAATAATAAAAGAACTACAATTAAATGTGGCTATTGTGCTTTTACCGGTTCTTGAATCTCAAGTTTAGTTTTATCGGAAAAGGTTAAAAAATTATAATGGCTTTAAAAACAATAAAACAATTTAGCAACAAATTATATTTTTCCATTGAATTTAATTGTAGCAGTTCAAATTTTATTAGTGTGAATTTGAAGCAATAATTCCAGCACGGGCAGCAGTTTTTAAATAAAACGTATAAATATAAATTATTTCGCTTTGTTTTTTTTTTATTTAACAAAATGGCGTTCGTTTTTTTTTTTGATATAAATTTTTTCTTCACTAATGTTCACTCTCTGAAGGTTGGTTTTGAAAAGTGAAGTATTTATAGAATTTATTTTCCAGTACATCTAATTTTCTGCAGATGTCGTAATAGTGATGAACGATAATTCGTCGAATGCACTCAATTTTACGCATGTATAAAGTAAATCGCATTTGTAATGTAAATAAATGTTAAAACTAACTTAACTATTTAATACTAAATAAATTACAACTAATACGTTAAATCATTTCAGAATTCAATTGCTGTTAATGTGAATTAAGATGTAATTCTAGGTTATGATTACGTATATATTGTAAATCAAATTGAAAGGCAGGTTTTGTTTTCATTTATAATTATTCTAAATTCTTTTTCTTGTATTTTCAGTTGCTGAGCTAAATATTAGTCTCTTGGTTTATATTACTGTGTTCATCCATAAAATGTATCTAACGTTACAAAGAGCAATTTTTAAAACAATTTTTTTAACTAGCATAATAGTTGCAAGATATATCTTTTTGTCTGTTTTTTTGGCTGTTGCATTTTTCATTCTCGGTACTGTAGAATCGTGAATTATATCCAAAAAATCCTAATTGTTATTTTTGGAGTTTACTCCTTAAGAATCGATTTTCCTATATAGCCCGTGGTACACAAATTAGATTGGGAGCAAAATGTAGTCGTTATGTTTTATAAAAAATGTATATTTTAAAAATGCTAAAATCTTTATTTATGTATCGGTTTGATTCTGGTATAAAGACATTGGATATGGAACTGATGCCGCACATATAAAAAAAATTATATAACGGTAAGGCAAACATTTTTTCGAAAATCTATTTTTTTTTTTTCGTCTCAATCTCTGCAATCTTTTCTGGGGCTCTAGGCACTCCCAACTCTTTCGCAGTTCCCTTTTAACGTCCTACCTTACGCCGTTGCCAGCCAACTCGAGGACGTACGGCTATAGACCCGCTTTTGTTTAAACCACCTGCACATTGCATTGCTTCATGCCAGCCTATAGTACTGACATGAAAGGTGGGTCGGCCCATAGATTCCGCACTCTCAACAGGGGGTCATAGATGTGTTCATCGTCATCACCGATCGTAATCAGATGATGAAAAATCCCTTTTGCATCTCGCCCCTATAGGGATTCGAACCCGGTACATCCCGATCCAACCGCCGTAGCTTTAACCACTGCGCCGTTTCGTCGGTGAAAATCAATTTTTGTTAAAATAAGCGTTGAAGTGTGAAGTTGATACGAACTAAGAACGGCCATGCACCACCACCCAGAGATTCGAAAAAGAGCTATTAATCTGTCTTACTCATTTAAGATCGGACTTGGTAAATTTCCACAATCATTCTTGTGGAGTAAACTACAGTCGCACGTAGGAGCTGACACGCACCATTTTTTTTAGGACAATGATGTTGGGCTAATCACTGCAATGATGATGGGCTAATCACAATGATAGGATAAACAACCAAAAAAGGTATTTAGAATTCCTTAAACTTCGAGCTAAGGGAAAAATAATGAACCGATTTTTGAAAAGATTTTTGAAAGATTTATAATTAAATAATATTTAAGTTTTCTTTATTAATTTTTTTTTTACTTATTTTTCCCTAGAATTAAATTAATTTGTTTTGTTGAAAGCAAAATAATTGATTTACTTAATTAAAAATTTAAAATTTAAAAAAAAAAATTTGTTTGTTTCATTTTTAACAAAAATCACCTAACGGCTGGATATATTATATATTATGCTACCTTCGGGTTTGCAGCCTTGATAATAAAACTCTTTAATATTTGGGGGAAAAATTATCATTTAACGGTAGGTTCAAAACCCGAGTAACCAAAAATGGTGATCACAAAATTGTACACAAATTTGTCACGAAATGTAAGTTCCTTTTTGTCACAAAAAAAAGTTGACAATTTGAAACATATTTATGCGAGTATTTTGTGAAAAAATGTACGTTGATTTTTCCATCCAAAAAAAAATAATTTAGTTACCAATTTGTCACAAAACGTAAGTTCCTTTTTGCCACAAAAAAAGTTGACAAGTTGGAACATATTTAAGGCGATGATTCATGTACAAATTTTGTCTGGCAGACATAAATAATAATCGCTCTGATTGGTTGAAGGTCGGCCATATTTTTTTATCGTACGACAAAAATTAAAAATTGAACATTGCTCAATTTTGTATAAGATAAATACATAACCTTAAAAACTTTGACAGCAGTGAGAACAAAATAATATAAGAGAATAATATTTATTACATATATGATTTTTGTTAATTTTCGAATTATACATTATTTACTTCTACTAAATTGTATGATATGTTTATTCAAATCAATATGGTTCAAATTTCAAAAAGAACAAAAATAAAAACACTTTTTAGGTTATGCTTTATTAAAATGTCAAAAAATGTCCATACGACAAAATTTTATACATGTATCGCCTAAGTATGAATTTCGTTTTTATCGTATAAGACAAAAAAATATTAACCAATCAGAGCGATTATTATTTATGTCTGCCAGACAAAATTTGTACATGAATCATCGGCTTTATGCGGGTATTTTGTGACAAAATATATATTCATTTTACTCCCCAAGACCCCAAAAAACAAAAGATTTTGATCATTTTTGATTTAATTCGCTAAGTCACTACGTTCTTGCTCCATACTTACTGTATGAAGTTGGAATTTTATTTTTGTAGTTTGTGTTTGGTCGTAGATACCTAAGTACCTGATGAGTAGACCGAACTTTTTGTTTGTGTAAGCTTATCTGTACGAAACCAAACTACCACATAGAAAACTTAAGGAAAGTTTTCATTTTTTAGAGTCGAGACATTTTGTATCGACTCTCGGCTCGGGTTAAAGTACGGGGAGG
The DNA here is from genome assembly GCA_963556165.1 of Tipula helvola. NCBI lineage: Eukaryota > Metazoa > Arthropoda > Insecta > Diptera > Tipulidae > Tipula > Tipula helvola. The sequence continues at coordinate 338,939,116 of OY744482.1, read as the reverse complement.
ATTTTGATATTTCTACATTTTTGGTAGAATTTTTTTTAAAATAAATAATAATAAAAATATCAATTAAACCATACAATGGAGTATTTTTTACAAAATTATTTAAGTAGGGTCAAAAAAAAATTTCTTACGCATAACTGCATCAATAAACCAACAAATATCCACAAAATTGTTGATAATTAAGTGATATTATAAAAAAACTATCGAATTTGTGGTTATAATTTCAACAAATAGTTCATAATTAGTTCCACAGTTAAACCACCAATTATTCAGAAAATATCGAGAAATATTTGACTTTATTACCATAACAAAACTGTCGAATTTGTAAATAAATTTTCAACAAATATTTCAAAAATATTCCACCAAAAACCGACAAATTTGATTCACAAAATGTTCATTTACGCGTGACAATCGGCGTCAACCCCATCAACCATGTTTCATCCATATTGTGACAATTTTTTGTCACATTTTTTTCCACCAATCACCATTTTATGTGAAATTTTTGTCGCTTTTTTGTGACATGTGGTTACTCGGGAATTAAGCATTGCATAAAATTTTCTATAAATTGTCTTATTAAAAAATACTTTTTGTGGTTGTTTTATATATGTATAGACAGACCTGAAGAAGATATAATATATGTTGTATATCGAAACGTCGTCGTAAAAGAAAGAGTTTTATTTTCAAGGCTGTAAACCCGAAGGTAGCATTATATATGTTTCATTTTTAAAGAGGTTTGATTAATGAAACACTGACAATTTCACGTGCACAACAATTTTAACGTCAAATCAATATTTTGCTTAAACCTAATCAAGGAACTATGCCTTAAAATAATGGCTGTGAAATACAAAGCACCCTGTATATTGAATTAAGAATTATATTTGACGCGGTCATTCAGCGTGAAAAAAATAACTTCAATTCACAATAACACCTGTTCTTCAATATAATAAATTGGAGCTCATTAATCACCTCTCACATCTTAATAAAAATATGTACTTAAAACAATTGAAGAAATATGTTTTTACAGAAAAATTCTATAGACTCATAAAGGTGAGAATTTTTATGTGCTTCACAAATATTGTATTTAAGTTCATTGCGTTTTTATTTAAATTGTTAAATTGGTTTAAAGGCATTGCCAAGCAACAGCTAACCTCTGAGAGGCTAAACGATATGAAGAAATAGTTTTAAAAATATAAAAAATTAAGATTATAAATCATAAGCTATAAGAATAAAAAATAAAATTTCTTTTAAGAATTTCTTTTTTACAATACGGTTTATTTTTATGGATCTGTTAAATTTTTTTTTTTTTTTGTATTTCAGAACAAAATATTTCAAAGTTCAATAAATTACAGTTCGTATTTTATGTGAGTTATGATTAATACGTTTCTATTGATTTTCTAAATGGAAATAGTAGTAAGTATTGTGTGTTGTAGAAACGTTTTTCTTTGGTTGCGGGGTTTTACTAATGAGGTGTCATCGGAATGAAAATTGGCATTGAACTAAATTGGGAAGAACACTACAAGTTAATCTAAGTAAATTTGTAACTACTTTGCACTTTTGTACTATAATGCCGCCATCTGATACAACATACCATTCATACACAACACATTTATTTATGTTTGTTGTGAAAAAGTCATTTCAACCAAGTTAATTTAAAACATTTTTAAGATTTTATGTTGGTGTTACAAAAATTGAAATAAAATTTATTAAGTGTCAACCGCACTAAAAAAAAATTAACTTCTCTACAAGTGGAAAAAAAAATTCGATCATAAAAAGGAAAAATTCATTTCCATCACCCACCTCCTTGTAACTACATAGAGTATTTTACTTGTACTCGTATTTATATATTTTGTGTGCTGTGTTGCCTTTGCCTCCTCATCTTCATCATCATCTCATCTTGTATACTACGTATATATTGTAATTTTTGCTTATTATTTTTCAGTTTTCTTTAGAATTTTCCATCCTCATAACAATGATGTTAAAGTATACATTCTTATTATTTTGGCTGTGTGATAAATGAATTTTGTGATTTTTTTGGTGTATGATGGCTGATGTTCATGACAATCATTATGATGATGATGATGATGATGTTTATGTTTGATATAATAATGATGATGATGACATTCACAACTTCAATTTAATATAGTGTTTTGCATAACAAAAAAAAAAGAAAAATCTCGAAAATTTTTGTCATGTCATAAAAATTGAATTTGAATATAAATTAGAAAAGCTACGACGAGAAAAATGATTCTCTGTTGCTCTTAAAGTGTCTAATAATAATTTTTTTTTTCGTTTTGTCTCGGTGTATGCAGATACATGTACACAACACAAGATTATATTCTATAACCTGTTGATCCAGAAATTATGGATGTTACACAATAGGTTAGACTTTTCGTGTCGTTTGTATACTCGTATATCGTATCTTTTAGGTCTAGGATCTATTGTTTTAAAAACAAAAAAATTGTTTTGGGAAATCCATTCATAAATCATTTTATGCTGGTAATAAATAATTTTATAGCGGCATAAAAAAAATGATGCCAAAGATCAAAACTATTGAAAGGATTACCAGAAAATATTTTTTTTGTTCCTTTTGATTTTCTTTCTTGTGCCATACTCAACAGAATACATTATGATGTTGAAAATAGTTGAAAATTGTGATGACATTGAAAAATGATGGAAATGTTATTATTCGTTTTAACGCTAATGCAATAATCATATTCATAGACACACGTCAGAAAGAATGTTTAAATATGTAATGGAAAATGATTGATTATAGAGATAAGCTTTATGGATTCGGGCCGCCTTTGAACTTTAACATTGGTGTTTCTTAATATTTGAACCTATTGTGTTGCGTTATTGAGCCTTAATTTTATACAATTGAAATGTTTTTATTGGCCTTGAGCACTAATCTTTTATTTTTAATTGCTTACTTATGCAAAGTTTATAGAAAAAATAAAACTTAGATCCCGTACACTCATAAAACTTACACTATTTTACACTATCTGGCTACACTTGGGATGCGATTTTAAAATATACTAATAAGCTACTTACGGATATTGATATGATAATGTTTGTAGAACGGGGAATTGAAGAAGGCTCGAGTCAGTGTACAAAGAGTTACTCTAAAGACAATAATAAATATTGTAAAGATTATAATCCCAATAAAGAATCAATTTATTTAATGTATAATATTATTAACCCTCAGGGTACAGACTATAAAAAAGTCACGTTCAGTACTGACATGGGTTAGCCTAACCCGGCAACTTTGATTGGCTGTATCTTGGGCTGTAGTTGGCCAATTGAAACGTTTTTTTTTTAATCGATAGTCCATTTTGTCACAAATACGAGGGTGCTAATAGATTTATCGAATAATTTGTTTAAACAAAGATACATTCAAAAGTTTAAACATTTTGAAAGTTTTATTGTTCAAAATATAAAAAAAACAAAATCAGACTGTATTTCCACATTCGCAGCATATTTTGGCTACATGGTCTCTGCACATAGCCTTATTATATTTGAGGCACTTATAAAATGTTTTGCGGTCGAGAGAACCCGGACACAAGTTGCAGCGCTTTTGTTTAGCCATTTTGTTATCAACAAATTCATGTCTTATCTCAATGTCTTCTGGTAAATCTTTCGCCTTCAAAAAATCTTCAATCATACCGCGCAGTTTTATTCGCAACGTAGGGGTAGCTATAGTCTAGCAGCTAGCGCAGGTTTAACAAGTTGCATCGCAAGTTCCATTCCATAACCAAATTTTTGGTTAAAATGAACACACGTTTATAATGAACAAAATTATTTGTCCTATGACAATAATGCGAATTCTACTGTACATAAGCATAGAGCTTAATTTTGAGGGTAGGATACACAATAATAAATTTTTAATTAATAATAAATATTTAATTAATAATAAAAATATAAAAAATAGTAAATTGTATAAACCAAAACACTTTACTCCAGCCAAAACTCCAAAAAAAATTTTTTTTTCTGATTTTGTAACGTTTAGTACTGACTGGGTGAGAAATACCCGAGGTCAACTTTCTAACTCGTACCACTCGAGCACCAAGCGCAGACTGAGGCTGCCACTCACGGCTTACACAGACACTATCACAAAGATTTTTTACCCCCCACTCCGGACCCCCACCTTCCACTTCCTTTTAAATGGCGCGACTTTCAAAATTTGTCTGGGTTACGGTAACCCAGTCAGTACCCTGAGGGTTAATAATCGGAAATGCCACAATATTTGCCTTTCGGTGGTTTCAAGTGGGTGGAAGATCCAAATTTTAACGTAACACTAATTGCAGATGATTCTGAAAAGGCATAAATTTTAGAGGTAGATATAGAGTATCATAGCGAATTACATGAGAGTCATAATGACTTACCATTTTGCCCTGAACATAAGTGTGGCCCCGAAGCGAAAGAGGAAAAATTGATGGCTACAGTTGATGATAAGGCGAAATATATTATTCACTGAAGAAATTTAAAACAAGCTACCCAGTATGGTTTAAAAATAACAAAAATCTACTGGATTCTTGAATTTGACCAATCTCCATGGTTCAAGCCATATATAGTATAGATTTAAATACCTCGATACGGTCACTTGCGAAGAATGAGTTTGAGACTTTTCAAACTAATGTATAATGCAGTCTTTGGCAAAACTATGGAAAATGTTCGAAAACAAAGTATTGTAAAATTGATTACTACGTGCATAGTATAAATACACACTATATAGTACTACCATCATATACGAAAAAAATATTTAATCGGTAAGTTCCAGTTGTCTCGTCAATCGGATTTAAATACATAGGCTGCGGACCAATAGTTGGGTAAATTGCTCTTTTATACCTGCCTTTTAACAGTGTAAGGGTAAATTGAAATATTGTACTAAAAAGTTGGGTAAAATATGAGAAAAAAATTAATGATGTTGCTGTTAGTTAAGTTTTGGTAAAATTTTCACGCATCCACTATAAATTATAATATATATGTCCACAACTATCAATAGCAGTGATATATCTGAAGTTATTATACGAAACCGACGAGGAATTAAAGGCAACATTATATGGGAACGCAACAGTCGAACATAGATAAGTGGACATGTTGTTCGCGTACTGTACGAGCACTTATTTGGACAGTTTCAGCTTTATTCAACTTAAGGATGGCTAATTCACAAGATCTGTAATCTATTATGAACTCTGCTGATGTGATAAAATTTTACAAGTATCTACGAAAAAATAAAATATCACCTGATGTGTCCAGACTAGGAGGTAGCAAGCAATCTAGAAATGACAAACAGAACAGGGAAACTGTAGCTTCAAGCGAGTGGCAAATCAAATTTGCCATGAACTTAGCAACAAAACTGACCGATAAGAATTCATAAAATTTCCAAACAAAAATATTTCTGAATTAGAAGAACAAGTATACAGTGGAGCGTTGTTTGCGTATAGAGCAGTTATTTATGCACTCGATGTGGACGATTGGAAGATTATCTGGAGGATAAGCCATTACCGTCAACAAAATTTTAAAATGTATTATTTGAACGGCCTCGTACATTCTTGTGATTTTTACTAAGGAAAGTTTTAATAACCTCAGAGCAATATGTTGAGCTTTGAGGCAGCACTGATCTAACAGGCAACCTGGGCAAAAAAAAATTAATTGTATGGGTTTAACAATGCCATGCAATTAATTTTTGTTGATAGGGCTTTGAAATCCTGCTGCAGAATACTTTGGGTGACAAATTTGCAGATATCGTATACCCAAGAAAATAGAAAGTTACTCCTATTGTTGTTCAGGTTCACGCACTAATGAAACTTTTGTTATAAATTCACTGTAGTTATTTCGTCCAACCTTTTGCGTTGTCAAAAGTCGTAGCGACAAAGTTTTACGTTGTAAATGTGTTCTACAGTCTTATGCACAATTGAATTCTGCGTCATTGCAAACATTTTTTTTCCAACCCTGATTGCAAAGTTTGCTACCGACTTAGAGATGAGATATTTCCTAAAATACTACAATAATAAACAATAATTCTACAACCTTGTAAGATTTCGTTTCTAATGGAATCATTTATTAAATTTGCACAAACTTCCCGAACCATAAATGCAGCAAATATACCAACGTTGGTTGAACTTCTTCGGAATGGAGCCAAGTTCAGTGGTCGGACGAAAGTAATGTTGAGGTCAGTTCTAAATAAGCTGGGAAACTATGTGCGATGAAGAACTGGTGAAGCGCATTATTCGGAATGGTTAGCCCTTACTGTCAAGCATGGCGCCAGCAGCATCTTGATTAGAGAGTGTAGGTCGATCGTCTGCAGGAACCGGAATTCCTTTTATATGCTCTGGGCAGATGAACTCAGTCGCGTACACCACCTTGTTGGAACAGACATTGGAGCCATATATTGCAAAATTATTTCTAGGCCTGCGTAAGTTAGTAATCTATCAACAAGATTTCGGTAAAATAAAATAAATTTGTTGGAAAGGCCGTTCCAGAGCCTCGACCTAAATTCAATTGAACATTTATGGGATATTCTGAAGAGGAAGATCAGCACAAGAATAAGTACACCGGTTGCATTTTCTAAGCCTGAAATACTAAAAGGGTGGAAAGTTTAAGTCCATCGATCTCTAAGCGATTTGTGGATAGTTTAATAAGACGAATTACAGAAATAATCAAAAATCCAGGTGAACCAAGAAAATATTAATTGGTGAAAATGCGAAGAAATGGGATTTCCTAATAATTTTGTCCATGGCTGTATATGAAACTCGATAGAGTTTATTGGGCTCGTTGTATGACAAAAAACCATAAAAAAGTGACATGTTTTTTGTGGTACAGAGCCATTGTAGCGTTACACTTTTTTAAAGTTGATAAACATTGCAGCGTTTATGAGCCAACATAGATAGGACAATTTCGAATTGAAATTTATTTGATTAAATCAACGTCTCTTGATAAATATAAATGTTATGTTTTAAAAACTGTAAAAATCCAAACAAGTTAAATAAAAATTTGTAGATTGAAAAAAAATTAAAACAACAAATTATTATATATTTTAATTCCAATTTTAATTAAATAGTCATGAACTTGATCAAACATGCCGCATGCCATATTGATTTAAAGCTACAAAATAAAAATAAAAAAGTTTAAATTTTTTTAATTTCATGATGTAAAATATTGCGTTCATTTTTTGAATTTATATGCTGTATAACCTATGCAATCCTAGAAAAATGTATACTCGCAAAGATCAGGCCGAAAAATGTTTAGGTTTGCGAGTTATGGCACTTCAAAGTTTCCAAGTGACCGGAAACTTTATTTATTACGTCATATGAATCGTCAATATTTAAAAATAAATTATATCTAGTAAGCTTTTAATAATATAGGGACGGGAGCCAATTTACACATGCTTTCATGCATTACGTTTCTCTGCTTTCAAAAAACCAATTTGCATTTACACGCGTTTTCTTGAAACGTGATTCTTTTGAATTATTTGCCTATGTATGTGTAAAAATATTTCCAGTATCATAGTAGGCCACGTCGTCTCATACTTGGTTTAGAAATGAAAATACGACCTTCGGAAATTTTATACAACTTTTTGTTTGTGTTAGTGCAGAGAAACACAAGAATCACAAAAAAAAATTTGTTGAAAAAAGAATCACAAAAATATGACCTTCGAAATCAGTTTATAGAGAGAGGGGTAAAGAAACGAGGAAAAAAACTGATGCAAGAAAGCATGTGTAAATGGGCTCAATAATATTTTTGTGACATTGACAGTTCTGTCACTTTTTTGAAATTTAATTGATTGAAATTTCAACGATATATTGATCGATACAATATTTGTAAATTTCTTTATTAAAATCGTGTATCAAGGTATTATTTGAGTAATAAATTTTCTTGGTATAAGGTCATATATAAACCTTAACAGCTAATTATTATGTGACGCCATTAGGGTAGATCAAGTTTTGGAGAAAGGCGCTATGAGATATAAAATGAAATAGTATGTGATGTGAAGGTGGGATTCGGTGACAAAAGATTAACGCTAATTCTGATTTTGTATTATTTGTGTTTTATTATTTTGTATTCTCGAATGGTTCACAATGTTACGAAGCACTGAGTGAAGAATCATATCGGTCAATTCTAACTTTGCTCACATAATATTGCGAAACGGCTCAAATTTTCAGAATAAAATTTTGAACATTGTGGATGCTTTCTAGACGAAGTAATTTAAATTCTTGAGGATTTTCAATAGTATACTAGAGATGTATAACTGGATCTAATTGTTAAATTTCAAAGCTGAAAACACGTGTCAGTTCTAATTAATCTAAGGGAACCTTTTGAACTGTCAAATTCAAAAAGTTATAAAAACTATTCTAAGTTGAAGTACTCTGTGAGACATTAACGAAACCTTTTTTTTATCGGAAACCAATCTCTTTTTAGGTGTTAATAAAACCACTCATTAATTTAACCTCAAAAAACACTTTTTTCAATATATCTCGACTTCTACTCCACTTTTTTGATAAAACAAATTGGTAATTATTCCCCATAAAAAGTACAACTAATCCATAGTAAATCAGATTATAAGGGTAGCATCCCTATTTTTTAGGAGGTGGTTTTAACGCCTAAATAGAGCTTGGTTGCTGATAAAAAAATGTTTTCGTTATTGTCTGTACATGTGACAGTACAAAAGGTTCCCTTGTGAGATTATTTGTGAGTCTGTAATTTAGCGGCATGAGAGTTGAAAATTTATATTGTCGTGACCAATTGTGATATTTTGGAAGAAGTCTCCAAATTTAAGAAAATGCCTGCCCAAAATAACAGAAAATGTTTGTAAAATATAAATGGTAGGTTTGGTGATCTTTAACGGAAGCTTTGTGGGAAAAGTATTGTCCGAGGAGCCGGATAGACATAATTTTTATTTTAAAACTGCATTTTATTGTGCGGCATAACGTATTGAGAAATTTAAGCACAACGGGTATAATCAATGTTTAGGCTGATACAGCCTAATGCATAAAGATGGCAGCATTAGACAATTAACGTTTTTTTTTTTTTCATTTGTAATTTCTAAATTTTGGTTTCACTTAAACTGTACAAAAAAGTTTTCGCAATTCTACGTAGTCCTACGTTGATAGGTCGTATTTCGTATACAAGCTCTTCGGTTTTTTTATCTTAAATTGAATTTATCTGGCATGAATAAATTCAGACTTCGATTTTGTTGTTCGGTCGATTGGGCAATGAAATGTATCTGGCACAAACAACTTTAAAGGGATTTTGTCATTTATGTACCACACTTAAATTATTTATTGATTTCTTGTAATACATTTCATTATTATCCACTCATTTAGTTTATTATTAACAGCAGAACAATTTAAAAAAAATTAATGACCTGATTATACTTTACAGTAAAACAAAATGGCCGGATTGATGCAAGTTTGATCAGATGTTAGAAGGGAACATTTTTCTAGGTCATCGAATAATGCCCAATTATTGTTTGGACGTTTGATTAAGACGGTATAATGTTTTGCATTTTGATTATAGTTTATCACTGCTTGTAAAAAGGAATTTCTTGTTGAATTTCTTTAATTTTAATATTACAATTTTCATTGTGAAATGATTGGACGTTGGCTATGGCCACGCCATAATTGCTTATAATTTTGTCAACTGTTAAAATTGATCCACACCCAGAGCAAGTAAGCGTTCCAAACGATAATAAACCTTCAATATTGCGAAGAGTACTTTCATTCACAGTAAATACCTGTTCTGTGAATTTCTAATGCGAACGAGGTTTCTTCAACGCACTTTTGATAAACTGGGACAGGCAGGGGTAACATTTTATTGATCAAATATGTTATGTGACATTCAGCATCTAAAATAGCGGTGTTGTTGAATTTAATATCTTTTAAATATATCAAGTGACATATTGGTACTCATGTCGTAAGTTTGAGCAGATAATTTTTTTGTCGATATTATATTTAATATGAAATTAAAAAAATTGTTTTCTATTTCAGAAAATTTATTTTTAATAAATTCGTTATCAACGCCCAAGCATACTAAAATGACTGCAATAGCATCAAAACGGCAAGTATTTAAATAGTGGTTTTTTACAGCGTCAAACCAATTTTCTACAATAGCTTTGGAAATGTTACCTGGCACACCAAACTTTGTTGAATAGAAATTTGCCCAGAAAACAATATATTAAAAATATTTTTTATTGCAAATTGAAGAAATCTGTCAGAATAAAATTTGTTAATCTTATTGCCGCGTTCTTTTTCAACTACAGCTTTGACTTAAAAGGGTTTAAAAGGGTTTGCTTTGCAGTATCTTCCGGCCATAAGTTAATATTAGGGGAGATTCTCCGGTTGTGGGCACTCTCCGGTTGTGGGCACTCCTGCATAACTTTTGACAGAATGCAAATATGGCTGATCTGACTTTTGTAGTGCTTGTATTTTAACAGTACGCAGTTTTCTAGCTAATATCGAAGTAAATGGACGAGCTTGTTCATTTGCTTCGATCACATTAAAGAAAAAGTCCATAAAAATCAACGCAATTGTAATTTTCCAATATTTTAAAAGTGCGATAAATCAAAGTGAATAATCTCAAACAGGTTAGTGTTATCGATATGTCTACAGTATTTTCGTTGTGATTTGGGATGCCTCATCGATTTATATCAAAATCATGACGCATCACATTTTTTTTAGTTACTCCGAGAATTGTGGGCACTTAAATGTAACCGGTTGTAGGCACCCTCTTTTTTCATTTAAAGCGTCCGTCTCCCTCCCCCCCCCTCCCCCCTAAAGAAGAGTAAAAAAAGAAGTCAACCCATCGGCCAAATGCTTTCAAAACAAGAACGCTCCATCATCTGATGATGGTATCGACTTTGCATCATCTGTTTGAAGCTTCTGCCATCGAAGTTGACTGAAGGTAAATAATTTTTTAAAAAGCTTTTTTTTTTATGTTTGCCACTGAAGGCCTTTAAAATTAATAAACCGAGAAATTTTTTCAAATTAGGTGCGTTTTCCTTAAAATATTCCCAATTTCAGCGAATTATCGAAGGGTGCCCACAACCGGTTATGATTTTTTTTTTTTTTTTTGACAAAAAAGATGACTTAACAAAATTGGCAGTAAAATTTTTCTAGTAGACGGAATAAATGTAGTTACTTTAGCAAACAGTTAGCTGATGCCTTTAGCTTTCCATTGATATTCATATCTCCGCATAAAATGGACTCAAAGGAAAATTATGGATCAAAAACAAAACTGTACCAACAACCGGAGACTCTCCCTTACTATTTACAATGTCTTCGGGCTTATCACTTTCTAAATTAGCATAATTGTTACAGTAAATTTCCCTATTTTTGGGTAAAACCCACATTACATAACAAAACTGTCGGATTTCAATATTGTCTATCAATATTTAGTATTTTTATTTTTATTTGTACCATGATAATACTCACAAAATGAGAACAACAAATAAAAACTGGTACAAACGTTTTTTTAAAGGATCATGATTTTCTAAGCAATAAAAATTTAAAACTTGCCTGAGTACCTTCTAATTCTATTTGATGTCATGTTGACACGAAATAAATTCTGCAATGGGAATTATATTACAGCTTACTTTGACGACACATGCATAATACAGAATCCTCTTATAAATATGTTGATTGTGGCATGTCGGAATTCTAACAATTCCACCTATCGCGTCGAAATGAATGGCTTTAATTTTGTTCTGTTTTAAAAGGGCTATTTGTTGGTCTCTTTTTAAAACGATTTGTAACGGTTCGGTTACATATATAACGGTTAATTTGAGGTTGCATGCGACATTGAAAATATGCATGAACCAAGTCGCAATTCTGAACTAGATCGTCTTTCTTACAAAACCCCTGGTTTTATTTTTCTTAAGACTTCCATACATTTTTTTAATTTTAATATTACAAGAAAAGTTTGGATTTTAAATGGTATGAAATTTCACCTGACAGTCCTCTTAGGTGCTTGTCGTGTAGAATACCTAGAACTAAGTAATATGATACCCTGTAAAAGGCGGTCGCCCTGCAATCTTCAATACAGTGAACCTCAAAATTTCAATATATCGTATGAAAATTGGCAACATTCGCGGTCAACAACAAATGGTCCTATTTCATCGTATTCGAATATGGTTTATGTAGTCCATATAGGAAGCCTGTATCTAATTTTCCTTATACGTCGAACCCGCGGAACATTTCTGTGAATATGTATGGTTAATTATCTTATTTATTTCTATTTAACTCACTTAAGTTTCCTCTAACTAAATATTTTAATTACTCATCTGTTTTAAAAGTGGCAGATTCCTGTACATTATACAGTTAAGAATGTTAGATGTTTTTGGTTAAATAACAAATTATTGATCTACTGTATTATTACGCACATATTATTATGTATTATTACCATGACATTATTTATTACGTTTGCCAAACTGAACACGGCCAATTAGATTAGTGGTAAATTAGCTACTCGAGCTAATAAGTCTGGTATTAGTTTCGAATAACAAATTTGTTCTCTCTAACATCCAAATATTTTTGGCGCAGTAATAATCTAATCGATATTACAAACAAAATCCATCAATTTTTTGACAATTAGTTTAATCTGTAATTGAACGGAGGGATTAACTTAATCTCCGTTGTTACGCTATAAGAAAATTTAGATTTGCTAGTTAATCGGGATTATTAATCCTTAGTCTGAACTTAGCGTAAGTCTATTTTATAATTTGCATACATTAATCCACTTTTATGATTGCCCTTATAATTTGCCAACCAATCAAATAAGTATCTTCAAAACTAGTAGTTCAGGGTCTCTTTCATCAAAGTAAAATTAACAATGTCAATTCATAAAGTAATTTTTGGATTTTCATTTGGGATATTGTAATTGAAGTTATGTACCCAACCCAATTGTTGTTCACGAGAATCAATAAAAAATTTCGGTCTCAGACATATCTTGAGAAATTTTTACGTTCCTCATTTGTTAAATGGCAGTTTTTAAATTATTAATTATCTGAAGTTTTAATTATAAGCATTAAAAAAATTACCAAAGTCTCGAGTACAAAACATACCCAGGGTCGTGAACTTTATAATTCGCAAAATAAAGGAAAATGAAATAAATTTAAATCTAATTTGAACAAAAAAAAAGCCAATTTTTATCTTTTTATTTATAATAATCTTATTAATTTTTTAAGAGAGTGGGAAGAAATATAAAAACAAAAAAAAGGAAACCTAATCTTCAATTTGACCACTCAACAGTTTCTTAAGAATTCATTGAATAATAAATAAAATAAGAAAATGTTTTGAGAAAATATGCTTTTCACCGTTTTTTCTTGAAAGGTGGTGAATACATACATATATACCATTGTACGTAAGAAGAAGAAATCCAATTATCATAAAATCATGATAATTGAAATTTGATATTCTGAATAATATATAAAAAATGATTGTACATATTATACACAGACTATGGGGATGTTCATTTACTGATAAACGAGTTTATAATGGGCTGTACTTTTACAAAAATTGCACAGTTCAATTATAGGGGGTTCATAATATAGTATATTTCACATATGGTGAATTTTCGCAACCAGCTTTTTTTTTAAATTTGATTTTGTGATAAGATATCGCAAATCTAACCCTTTTTGCTCTATGTACATAGGTTTACTCGCAGTTTAGAAATACATTTTGATTTTCGCATATAACACACAACGGTAATTTCAATCAAAAGAAGTTAATCAAAATAATCCATAGGGAAATTTGTTTATTATGGAAAATGTTTATATGTGTGGGGGGCTTTTTAAACATATTCCTATTCGAAATGATCAAAAAAATTGATTTGAAATTCTTTGCGCACATAATATCCAATTTACCATTACCATGGCATTTTTTCATGGTTTCATTATTAAATATCGCGAAATCGATTTTTTTTGCCAACTTTTCCTTATGGGAGAGTTCCTTTTCCGCATATGGTAAACTCATAAGAAAAATGTTAACCCCATCCTCAAACGAGCATTTTTTTAGGGGGGGTTAGTAAGTGTTAGTAAAAACTTTGTGTCATTTTGACACAACACTTAAAAAAAAAGTTTTTCAAAGATTTATTTGGAGATAAAATTTTAAGCAACACAAAAAAGAAAAAAACTTTACATCTCACAAGTTCTCTTCGTTTTTTTTTGTTATCAACACAGTTAGGGCATGAAATTGAAAATAACTATAAAGATTTGTACAAAAAAAAAAATGTTTTTGGATTATAAAATTTTATTAAAATGGCTCTTACGTCTCTGATGCTATGTACATGCGAACAAAAAGATTATTTACTCTCTAAGTGATGTTGATAAAATGATTTGATAAGAGTTTGAGTTTATACGAAAAATTTGTGTGAAGGATCAATTGAAATGATTTGGATTTGACTTGTACGTACATTTGGTTCAAGAATATGCATATTTTGAACGTATTATATAGATTTGTAATAATCATAAAAAATTATGTTGTTAACAAATTTTTATAGTGTTTCGAAATTAGATTATGTTTATATTGTTAGGGAGTAAAGAGACGATTTGATGTTATTTTTGGGAATTATTTAGCAATATATCGAGTGCTTGGTGTGTACGATGATGTGTGCATTGAACTGGCGTTAAACGATAGTTTGCTGCCATAAAATATAATGAAAATGTTATACGAGTATGTACTTGAGGCATATTATTTGGGTATAAATCGTCTGAGAGATTTGAACTAATAGATACTAGGTAGCAACATTGATAATACGGAATAATAGATGCAACTAAAAGAACTGTGCATTGAGTGTTTCTATTTTTTCAAAATATTAATTGTTTTTTAAATCCTTCAGAAATTTCGAGAATTTGCAAATTTACAACAAAAAATATCAATCAATTTATTGAACGAACCAATTTCTTTGAGCAGCATTAAGCTTTGAATTTTTGATTTCTTTCTTTGTGATGCTGTCAATGATAAATTTTCAATTCATAGAAAATTTTTATTGAAAATTGCCTGTACTCCATAAATTCTGGACTTAAAATCAAAAATGTGCAATTGTACTCCGATTGTGCTACAACATATTTTGGACCGTGTTATTGTAGTATTATGCCATCTGGGCTAGTTGAGAGAAAAATAAGAGTACCAATCAAATCCGTAACGACAATATCAAATATGATATTTTGTAAAGTTGGTAATCAGCTGAAATTTTATTAATAATTTTTCCTATTCCATGGTGACCAGATGTTGAAGGCATTCGAATCATTTTATAATCTTTTCTATTTCCTGGTTTATTGCAGTTGCATGGAAAATCTAGTCGGCCCAGATACATTTTCTTCATAAATTATAGTTGCCATCTGTTTAAATTGGTTTTGTTATTTATTTTACTACCAGCCAATCGTTAAGTTTGGCTGATCCTAACAATTGCAGTTTATCATCAACAGTATTTATTGGATGGTGAAGTGTCCAAATATAGCTGTCGTCAGTATATGACGACAAAAATCGTCGTTCGTTGCAATGACAAAATTCGTCCCTTGCATATAACATTGATCGCGATGCAATCCATTACAGTTTGTATGAAGGTTTGCTCTGTTGTTGGGAACGCTAATGGTTTAAATAAAGATATTTTTCTTTTGTTAAAAGAGGTTTCTGTGTTAAAAGAAGTTAATTGATGAGTTGATGCAAATTTAACATTAACATGAGGTATGTATAGCCGGAGCTGTGAACCTATTATCGTTGTTAAGGTCGGTTAGTTGCTCAGTAAAATGTTGTTTGAAAGCTTTGAAATGTTGGATGGTTTCCGCCTCGTTTTTCTTATTAAGTTGATGTTAGCATCGGAGATAAAAGTTTTGTTTTGTACGAGCTGTAGTAAGTTCTTTTGAAACATTTTACTTTCTTCTATTTCTTATTTGTAATGTTCTACTTCACGGCTATCAAAAACTCCAAATAGATCATCCGCTATGTTTCCTTTTATACAATCCCTGGCCAAATTATTAGACGCACATCAATTCTGTTGGGAAATGTTGACTTCTGGCGATTTATATATTACACTAAACATTTTTATAGCCGGCCCATACAAAACTATTATGTGTTAAGGTGCATTCAAAATATAATGTTTTACTTTGTACTAAATAATATTTGTACTAAAAGTAGAAATACATTTTTCATCTAAATTAGAAAAAAATTAAAAAAATATATTTTTAGCTGAGGCTCAAAATATTGAGTGGATGCATGCTCAGTATTATTGACTCTACATTTCTTTCATTTGGAGTTTCGAGCTATCTAGGCTAGAAATAGCTCTCAGGGTATTATAAATTTAGATAATAATATTTAAAATTAGTACTTCTTATTGGTATATGAACTAATTAGAACTTATCGTATTTTTTTAAGTCGAAAATTCATCAACTGTACTTAAAATGTAATTTTTATTTGTGTATGAAAAATTATAAGGGCTAAAATTACTTGTAAAAAGTACTAATTTTATTCATATTAATCTACATTTATTTAGTGCCCTGATAGCTATTTCTAGCCTAGATAGCACAAAACTCCAAATGAAAGAAATGTAGAGTCAATAATACGGAACATGCATCCACTAATTATTTGGAGCTAGCTCAGGTAAAAATATTTTTTTTTAATTTTTTTCTAATTTAGATGAAAAATGTATTTCTACTTTTAGTACAAATATTATTTAGTACAAAGTAAAACATTGTATTTTGAATACACCTTAACACATAATAGTTTTGTATGGCTAGGCTATAAAAATGTTTAGTGTAATATATAAATCGCCAGAAGTCAACATTTCCCAACAGAATTGGTAGCGCCTCTTTTTGTCTGTTGTTCTTCTCGGTATGGTGCGTTATCTCATTCTTTGATTCGATGTCGGCTAAGATGTGTTGAAGCTAGTAGTTAAGCTATGAGAGCCCGGGCGCAAAATTGCATGAATTTTCATAAGGAGACCGCGTCAAAATTTCGTTTCGTTTTGATCTGAGTACTAACTTTAGCCCGAAAATAATTTCGAAAATTCCGATAAAATGTGATTCTAAAAAAAATCAAAATAGGTCCCGCCTTGGATGGTGAAGTGTCCAAATATAACTGTCGTCAGTATGACGACAAAAATCATCGTTCGTTGCAATGACAAAATTCGTCCCTTGCATATACCATTGATCGCGATGCAATCCATTACAGTTTGTATGAAGGTTTGCTCTGTTGTTGGGAACGCTAATGGTTTAAATAAAGATATTTTTCTTTTGTTAAAAGAGGTTTCTAGTGTTAAAAGAAGTTAATTGATGAGTTGATGCAAATTTAACATTAACATGAGGTATGTATAGCCGGAGCTGTGAACCTATTATCGTTGTTAAGGTCGGTTAGTTGCTCAGTAAACTTTTGTTTGAAAGCTTTGAAATGTTGGATGGTTTCCGCCTCGTTTTTTTTATTAAGTTGATGTTAGCATCGGAGATAAAAGTTTTGTTTTGTACGAGCTGTAGTAAGTTCGTTTGAAACATTTTACTTTCTTCTATTTCTTATTTGTAATGTTCTACTTCACGGCTATCAAAAACTCCAAATAGATCATCCGCTATGTTTCTTTCATACAGTCCCTGGCCAAATTATTAGACGCACATCAATTCTGTTGGGAAATGTTGACTTCTGGCGATTTATATATTTCACTAAACATTTGTATAGCCGAGCCATACAAAACTATTATGTGTTAAGGTGCATTCAAAATACAATGTTTTACTTTGTACTAAATAATATTTGTACTAAAAGTAGATATACATTTTTCATCTAAATTAGAAAAAAATTAAAAAAATATATTTTTAGCTGAGGCCCAAAATATTGAGTGGATCCATGCTCAGTATTATTGACTCTACATTTCTTTCATTTGGAGTTTCGAGCTATCTAGGCTAGAAATAGCTCTCAGGGTATTATAAATTTAGATAATAATATTTAAAATTAGTACTTATTGGTAGATGTATACTAATTAGAACTTATCGTCATTTTTTTAAGTCGAAAATTTATCAACTGTACTTAAAATGTAATTTTTATTTGTGTATGAAAAATTATAAGGGCTAAAATTATTTGTTGTAAAGAGTACTAATTTTATTCATATTAATCTACATTTATTTAGTGCCCTGATAGCTATTTCTAGAATAGATAGCACAAAACTCCAAATGAAAGAAATGTAGAGTCAATAATACGGAACATGCATCCACTAATTATTTTGAGCTATCTCAGGTAAAAATATTTTTTTTTAATTTTTTTCTAATTTAGATGAAAAATGTATTTCTATTTTTAGTAAAAATATTATTTAGTACAAAGTAAAACATTGTATTTTGAATGCACCTTAACACATAATAGTTTTGTATGGGCCGGCTATAAAAATGTTTAGTGAATATATAAATCGCCAGAAGTCAACATTTCCCAACAGAATTGGTAGCGCCTCTTTTTGTCTGTTGTTCTTCTCGTTATGGTGCATTATCTCATTCCTTGATTCGATATCGGCTAAGATGTGTTGAAGCTAGAAGTTAAGCTATGAGAGCCCGGGCGCAAAATTGCATGAATTTTCATAAGGAGATCTAAATTTGCTTTTTTTGGAATCTTTTCATTTAAACGTCAACCACAAGAGAGAGGGAGAGTAAAAGATTGTCACAATGAAAAATTTCGTTTCTGTTTCGTTTGAGTAATACTCAGTTCCACAGCGAAAAAAACAATGTTATTTCAATGCATCACAGATGGCTAGCTGAAAGTCTCAATCAGCAATCCATATTTTCACGTGAAGCTGTCATCAAGTCAGTAATCTCTTTAAAAAAACTCGAGAACACAAAAAACACTTGAACAGCTTCAAGAGATAAATAGATTTTTGGAGACCGCGTCAAAATTTCGTTTCGTTTTGATCTGAGTACTAGCTTTAGCCCGAAAATAATTTCGAAAATTCCGATAAAATGTGATTCTAAAAAAAATCAAAATAGGTCTAAAAAAAATCAAAATAGTTTTCTTCTAAGAAACAAAAATATATAACTTGCCAACATTATAATTATTTATTGGAAATTATTAAACTACAAAATTGTCAAGTTACTTGAAAATTAGCTTGAAGATTTTTAAAATTTCAACGTATCTGAATTCAGAGAGTACAGCGGAAGGTCGGTATTATCTGACAAATCAATCCGGCTTTTGATTTTTCTATGTAAGGCTGCACCTTTTCGGATTTGCTTAAGTTTTGCGTGCATAAATTGCAGTGGTGGCATTGAGGTCGTCATGTGGTGCATGTTATGTAACCTAGAGCATGAAATATGTCTAATCCGCCCAAGGTACGTACATTTAATTATACAATTATTTTTAAGCTTTACAATGAAATAAACCGATTATCATATTTGCACTGCTGATATACACACAACTGTGTACCGTGAAGTGAAAAATAAAAATTTCCAATTGAATCTTCTTTGTTGATGAGGATGTAAATATTGGTATATTAGTAGCTGTTAAATTTGGTTTAAAATGGTTTAGAAGCATATCTAAGGCTTCAAAAACTAGGGTACAATTTTCGTTCTCGCAGGTTTCTCCGTGCAAAGTTTTCCAAAATCTCTATGAAATTGCAATAGCAATTAGGATGATAACTTGCATTTTGTATGAGAAATTGGATTGAACCATCGATTAATGTATTAATAAAATCCAAGTTATTTAGTGATTTTTGTAAATGTTTCAAAGTTTCTAATGGTTTTTGTAAATTCGAATTTTCCCAGATTTCCTACGGGAAATTTTTACAGAATTGTTTTCTTGTGATAGCTATTAACATAACACTCTAGGGGTGATTTTATACCAATTTAAAAAAAAAAATTGGGTTTTACGAATTTTACACAATTTTCCATGAGGAACTGGAGGCTTCAGTGCTATCCATGCATCCATAATAGTTTTCGGCTAAACACTCTCGACTTATTACTACTTACTAGGATAACACAATCTGCATTATCGATTTTTTACTTTCCGCTAACTTTAACTGTAATCATTTCACTAGGCTAATAATAAATAAATTTATTTTAACAATCCCATACAGTGAACCATTTGTTTTAATGCTTATAACACCTGGCCGTGTAGACGAAGAATCCCACCCTAAACTGACCGAGTATTAAGATTGGGGAAATTTACTATAACTTTCTGTTATCTAATAATATAAAATATCAATGTTGTCTTTATTCAATTACGCCAAAGACTAAACTATATAGATTGCAGCTAATTGAAGCAATAAACTACATTAAGATAAATGTTCGTATGTCTTCTGTACAACTATAAACAACTTAATTGAATTTTAGTATAAATTTGAGATAAACTTTAGTTTTAATCTTGAGAAATGACTTCAAAGACGTACCATACAATTCATCCCCGTATTTCACATTCAATGTACATCGTTTTTCATATTATTCAACAAAACATATTTTAAACATAATTTCCATGCATCTCTTTACATAAACATAAAGTTTTCATTTTGTGATGATTATTATTATGTTATGTGCTGTAAGTAGTATATGTTACTTATATATGAATGACTAACAAGTCATCTTACCGAAAATTCGAAATATTAAAAAAAAAAAATAAAAAATTTGACAACAAGAAACGTATCTTGCTCGTACGTAAACTTCCAATGAGAGGAAAACTGGAAAAACTAAAATAAAAAATTCGTTTTTCATACAAAAAAATATTCCCTTCTGATTATGTTCATAATTTCATATACGAGTATGTATGCATGTATGAGACAATGTATATATGTGTATTGTCATTTTTTATGCTGTTCTCGAATACATGACAACAACAAATATAATAAAAAAAAATTGAAAGGATATTTTATGTATCAAGATATCCTCGGTATGATGTGGATGAAACCATTGTAATTTCAGTTTTTTTTTATGATTGACTATAGAGATATAATGTTGCATCTCCCGTACATATACCGTCCGTATCCTTAACGGAAATTTATATTGTGATATTTCAATTTATTGTAATTTCCTAATCTATACTTATATTATTGTTGGCCATAATGTATTAGAATTAAATGAACTGTGAAAGGTGTTTAGCCGCTTTCTTCTGTATACACACCATCTAGTCTATACGGATTTTTAACGGGTTTATTTTATTCTAGGAATTCATCTGAAAATGAACAATAAAAATTTACTTTATGTGATAATATTAAACTCATTGCCTTTTATTTATGCGCTAAAGATATCATAAAAGTTATGGATCACATATGTATGTATATGAAGCTTTTGTGTATACATGCCGAGGAGCAATAAAATCTGTGTGATTTTGTTATTCCTTATTACAATCCTCATACTGCACCAAATATATGTATGTACAACCATGTTTCAAATTTAAAGACGAAAAAATTTAATTTTAAACGAATAAGATTCATTCATCTTAAAATCAAGTCGCGAAATAAATTATTTGCTAGACCGTAACATTGCAAAGAAACGCGCTGCGATTTTCTTTTGCACGACATCAAAATGCTTAATTTTAACGATTCGTTGTTGCTGTTGTTATTGTTGTTGGTGTGTTCTTTTTTTGTTAAATTTAGAAATCTTCCAAAAAACACATAATAATTTAATTACATTCAATTTATTAAATTGTGTTGGTACAATTTTTATTTTATTTTTTTTTGGTGTGCTTATGTGCCATGGAAATTATAAATGAAATGCAGAATTTAAAAAAACATTATAACTGTTTCTGTTGGGATGTTTTTTTTTTAATTTTCAGACAAAAATGCTGATTTATTTTAGATTAAGTCACAATTTTAATCTCTTGGGGTTAAAATTAGGTAATTTATCATCATGTTTCATTCAACTTTTATTGAAATTATACCGAAACGAGAGGACATTTTTACTACACAGTTTTACTCGCCTGAGTGACTTTACTTTCAATTTGCTCGAAATTATATCGAACTGTGGTGACATAGATTTTTTAATAAACCATGTTAAATAAACCATCTATACTAGAACCAATTAAAATGAAGGCACCGAGAAGAGATTTAAGAAGTTATGAGTTCCTTCGGATAAACACAGAACATGCTATGGGGACAATGAAACACAGTAATCATGCATGTCGAAGAGTTTTAACAAAAACAACTTTCACTTAAGCAAAGGCAGCTTTAAACGTAGGTTGAAGCAACATTATCGACTCGAAAATATTTTTAATTTGTCGAAGCCATCATCAAAAATTGAATATTCGGTGTTGTTATCTGCTGGATGGATTCAATTGAGTGGCAGGAGAAAGCACCTACCCAGTAGATGAAAATTCCGGCCAAATCGTATGAATGAGTTGAGCAACTTCGTTGAAACACCCTAACAACTCATTGGCAAAATATACCCGGAAACCGCGGAAAAATTATACCGACTCAGAATGGCTATGCAATAACGAAACAATCTAGCCACAAAAAACAAAATCGTCAATAACATCAACAAGGCCATCCAATACATGAGTCCTGGCGAAGATGAAATTTACATTCCAATCGACATTATGACCGATGAAAACCAAAGTGTAAATTTTCTTACCGAATTTTTGAATTCGTTGAATGTGCCAGGAATGCCGTTGTAGTGTCTTAAACTGAAGGTTAGCTCACCGGTCATATTGATGCGCAATCTAAACTCGCCAAAATTGTGCAATGGCACAAACATCTGAAAAATTACATCATCGAGGTGTGCATAATGACTGGCTGCGAATACCTTTAATTTCGACTGGCCTATAGTATGACCATCAACAAAGCACAATGCTAAATATTTCGATATTGTGGCGTCACCTTGAAGGAATCGTGCTCTCTTCATATTCTGCGAATATGGTACTAGTACTAGGGTAATTCATTAAGTTCATGATAAATGTATGATAATAGCAGGCGTCTCAATCGCAATTTTTGTACAACATTTAGAAAGTACTCGGTAACCTTGTGAATTTTCTAAAAAATTGAAAAAGTGAATTTCTTGTGTTGATAAAACTATTTTTAGCTAGGAAAAAATATTACGCAAACTCCACCATCATGTGGAATGATTCAGAAGTGGTTTGCTGAATTTCTTTGTGGTCGTACAAGTGCTAATGATTAGAACGTTCACCAAATGTTGTCCAATTCGGTTACCATTTCAATCGGGCAAGTACATATCTTGGTGAAACATTTAGGCATAAAAAAGCTCTCCTCGCAAGGCGAGTGCCGTTTTCGCTTACAATTGATCATAAACGTATTCGAATTCCAACTACAAAGGAATATTTTTGGTGATGTTTAATTAAAGAAAACAGTCCTGTTCCATCATGACAATGCACGGCTAAATTCTATGAGTTAGCATTCTCCATATTCGCTAGCCCTGGCCCCCAGCGATTATTTCCTGTTTCCGAATATGAAAAAATGGCTTGGTGGAAAAGATTAGTAACGAAATAAAATAAATTAAAATCAAAAATAAATATAAAAAAAGATAAAACATTGAAATAAAAGTAAAATAAAATGATATAAAAAAATATAAAATTAAAATAAAACAAAATAAATAATTAAAAACAAAAAATTAAAATTTTATTTTATTTTAAATTTTTGTTTTAATTTTTATTTTTTTATTTTAATTCATTTAGTTAGTAATTTTATTTTATAAGTTAGTAAATTAAATAAAAATAAAATTAAAATAACATAAAAAATTAAATAAAATTACTAACAAAATAAAATAAAAAATAAAATAAAATAACACATAAAACATAAAATAAAAAATTTAAATAAAAAAAATAAAAAATTAAAATAAATAAAAATAAAAAATTGAAATAAATTTAAAATAATGAAATAAAATATAAAATTAAAATAAAAAATTTAAATAAAACAAAAAATAAAACAAAATAAAAAATAAAATAAAATAAAACATAAAATAAAAAATTAAAATTTTAATGAAAATTAAATTTTATTTTAATTTAATTTTATTTCAATTTATCATTTTAATTTTTTATTTTCTATTTTATTTTTTATTTTATTTTTTATGCTATTTTATTTTGTTAGTAATTTAAATAAAAAATAAACAAAAAATAAACATAAAAAAAATACTACCAAAATAAAATAAAATAAAATTAAATTACTAAAAAATTACAATAAAATAAAATTACTAAAAAATTTAAATTAAATAAAATTAAATTACTAACAAAATAAAATAAAAAATTATAATTAAAAAAAAAAATAATTGAAATAAAACTAAATATAAAATTAAAAATTAAATTAAAATTAAAATGAAACAATAAATAAAACAATATAAAAATAAAATAAAATAAAAAATTAAAAAATTAAAACTTTATTTTACTTTAATGTTTTGTTTAAATTTTTTATTTAATTTTTATACTATTTTATTTTAATTTTTTATTTAATTTTTTGTTTTATTTTGTTGGTATAATTTTACATGATTTTATTTTGCTAGTAATTTTATTTTATTTTGTTAGTAATTTAAATAAAATAAAAATAACATAAAAACTTAAATAAAATTACTAACAAAATAAAATAAAAAATTAAAATAAAATTAAAATAAATTAAAATAAAACATTTAAAAAAATAAACTACCAAGTTAAAATAAAAAATTAAAATAAAAAAAAATAAAAAATTGAAATAAATTTAAAATAATGAAATAAAATATAAAATTAAAATAAAAAATTTAAATAAAAAATTTAAATAAAACAAAATAAAAAATAAAATAAAACATAAAAAAAAATTAAAATTTTAATGAACATTTTAATGAAAAATTTAAATTTTATTTTATTTTAATTTTTTGTTTTAATTATTTATTTAATTTTTTATTTTATTTTATTTTAATTTTATTTCAATTTTTTATTTTCTATTTTATTTTTTATTTTATTTTTTATGTTATTTTATTTTGTTAGTAATTTAAATCAAAAATAAACAAAAAATAAACATAAAAAAAAATACTACCAAAATAAAATAAAATAAAATGAAATTACTAAAAAATTACAATAAAATAAAATTACTAAAAAATTTAAATTAAATAAAATTAAATTACTAACAAAATAAAATAAAAAATTAAAATAAATTAAAATTCAACATGAAAAAAATAAAATAGAAATTATAATTAAAAAAAAAAAAATTGAAATAAAACTAAATAAAAAAATAAATATAAAATTAAAAATTAAATTAAAATGAAACAATAAATAAAACAATATAAAAATAAAATAAAATAAAAAATAAAAATTGAAATAAAATTAAAATAAAATTAAATATAAAATTAAATAAAAAATTAAAACAAAAAATTAAAATTTAATTTTATGTTAATTTTTGGTTTTAAATTTTATTTAATTTTTTATTTTATTTTAATATTTATTTTAATTTTAAATTTAAATTTTTAATTTTATTTTATTTTGTTAGTAATTTAAATAAAAAATTATAAAAAAATAAAACAAAAAATAAAATAAAAAATAACATAAGAAATTTAAATAAAATTACTAACAAAATAAAATTAATAATTAAAATAATGTTAAAATAAATTAAAATAAAAAAAAATATAACTAAGAAATTAAAATAAAAAAAGAAAAGAAAAAAAGAAAAAATTAAAATAAATGAAATAAAAACATAACACATAAAACATAAAATAAAAAATTTAAATAAAATAAAATAAAAAATTAAAATTTTATTTTATTTTAATTTTGTTTTAATTATTTATTTAAATTTTTATTTTATTTTATTTTAATTTTATTTTAATTTGTCATTTTAGTTTTTTATTTTCTATTTTATTTTTTATTTTTTTTTTTATATTATTTTATTTTGTTAGTAATTTAAATAAAAAAGTGTATTAAATAAAATTAAAATAAAAAAAAAATAAATAAAAAATTAAAATAAAAAAAAATAAAAAGTTGAAATAAAATTAAAATAAAATGAAATAAATAATTATATTTAAAATTAAAATAAAATTTAAATAAAACAAAAAATTAAACAAAATAAAAAATAAAATATAATAACAAATTTAATTATAATTACTAACAAAATAAAAAAAAAAAAATTAAAATAAAAAATGTAAATAAAATAAAAATTAAAATTTGAAATAAAATTAAAATAAAATGAAATAAAAAATATTATATAAAATTAAAATAAAAAATGAAAATAAATTAAAATAAAACAAAATAAAAATAAAATAAAATAAAAAATTTAACCCTCTCAAACGCCTTGTACAATATATTGTACATCAACTTTCATCGCTTCGACCAACCGTAATTTTTAATTTTTGCCTCATTTCTCTTGTGCGATCGTTCTCTTATGTATTTATGTTCACACTACAGTTTTATGAGCAATGCCATATCATAGCAGTGCATAATTGTGCTACGTATTTTATTTTTGGAAGAAAGTCAATTTTAAATGGCGTTTGAAAGGGTTAATAAAAAATTAAAACGAAAAATTAAGATTTAATTTTATTTTAATTTTTTGTTTAATATATTATTTTATTTTATTTTGCTAGTAATTTTATATTATTAGTAATTTCATTTTATTTTGTTAGTAATTTAAATAAAAAATAAAATAAATTACTACCAATTTAAAATAAAATTAAAATTAAAAAATTAAATAAAAAATAAAATAAAAAATTTAAATAAAAAATTAAATATAAAATAAAATATAAAATATAAATTGTGGTTATTTCGTTGATTAGGTTAGTTTTAATAGAGCATGTAAAAATCAAAGGTAAAAACCATCCTCGGGGACCAACCTTCAAAAACATTTTGGTACTTTTCAAATAACTTTATTAAGGTTTTATCATCTATTTGTACTGATGCTTCGTATTCTCTATATTTATCTTTTCGGTGTAATCTATTAATTAGTAAAGAGGTTAGGTATCGTAAATAGATTCGTAGAAGCAATGTCTGAAATTACCGCCCATATATTGAATTGTATAAATAAAGCAACTGCAGCTTATAGTGTATAATACTTCATACAATATTATAGTATCGTGTGTCGCTGTAAATCTAGCATAATTAATAATTATTTTGCCTTTGCTAGTAAAGATAAAATTCAAATTTTTAAATTTCAAAGTAGGCATAATACGAAAAGCAATGAATTCTGCTTTTATGATTTGTTTACACCGATTCAAATTTATCATATCATTTTCTCATTGAACCGGAATCGTACCCCTGATCCGTTACTAAAGTGGATTCTGCAGCTAAGTCTATGTTCGCTGTGTTGAGAGTAGAATTAGACGAAAAAATTGAATTTTTTTCAAAATTCAAATTATTGAAGTAAAATCAGATTTTATTGGGCAATTTTGTTGGAAAGAATGCTTGTCTTATGAGAAGCATATACCACAGGAATTTTGTGTTCGGAAAATTGTATCAATTTATAAATTAAGGGTGCCGGAAAAATAATGAGATTAATGCTTAAATGGATTGCTAGGTAACAGTTCTTTCGATCACCAATCTTTAAGACATCAGATAGTTGAAGCACATAATCGATGTCGGTATCGTAAGTCCAACAAGAAAATGATAACAACAACAAATAATAGCAATCGCAATAATAACCATAAATAAACAAAACGCAACAAAACAAAAGAAAATCGGGAAGAAAAACAAATGAAATGAATATTCCGTTGAGGAAAACAACATTTCTGCTCAAAAAATTTCACTCGCATTCATTTGTTTTGTGAAAATCAAATTGTTTTCTTATCCTTATCACTATTGTCAAGCTTTTATTATTATTACATATTACTATTCCTCTATATACTATACATAATGCACAACATAAACACTATTAAATTTTGTTTTGTTTAGTTTTCATTCATTCCTTTTGTTTGAAACTTAGCTATATACGTATGTATATGTGGATAGAGAGTACTCGTCTATAAGATGATGATGATGATGATTACTATTGTTATTTTCATTAGTTTTTCATTTCTATTTACTTTTAATATGAAAACTTTCCACTATGAAGTCTTCTTATTTTTCGTTTATCGCATATACTGTTGATTATGTTTTGTTCTTCAAGACAAACTAATTTAAGTATGTTTACTAGGTTTATATAGTGATATGAAACCATATGATACTATAAAAAAAATACTTGAGCACTTTACCTGACATATACACCATAATGACCATTAAGTGCTCGTTGAACTACAACTCAAATCTTATGAGCGTTGCAAATCGCATCACCACCCTCAAGTGTAAATTTTAATTAAATCTGTCTACTAAACGCTATTTGGTCCTACATAATAATAATCCTGGTACATCAATAAAATTAAAACCAAATTTCTAGCAATCGTAATATTCTCCTGTAATCTCTAATGAGAATCATAATAATGGGACCTCGTATTAACAATGATAATAATTTGTACAAAATTAGAAATTATAATTTTACTAATCTCACAACAATCATTATCGTCATTATCATCAGCAACATCATCATCAACATCCCCATCATAATTATAAAATATAATTTGTTGGACTTAATTTTATTTATTTAGAGAAAAATCAGAAACAAACAATAGCAAGATTTGATAATGTGTTAGTTTTGGGGTTGTTTATGTTGTAGTATGTCAAACAATAATTTTTATATATTAACGTTGATTCTTACAAAGTAATTTTAAATGATTTAGTAAGAATCTTCAAAATGTTGCTTTATAGGCAATCCATAAAAACCTAATTTAAGGTGCAGTTAGAACTCAATTCGGAACTGAGTGAATGGGTCTTTGATTTCGATAGACCATGAAAAAGCTAGGCGTATAAATAATATTTTTTTTTAAATCTGAACTGTACATGTACTCGTGCGACAACCACTCCTGAATCAACTACTGTTTATTGAGTGTGGATATATTTTAAGTTTGAGAGTATGAAAATAACATAAGAAAATTATTTTTCATATTACAGGTCACGGAAAAAGTTTGTGCGTTTTTTTCCAATAGATGGCTTTAGAGTAGCATATGACTTTGGCAATACAAATCCTTAGGCCGTACTATAGCGCGATTGAAAGGTGACAGTCTATAAATTATTAAACAATATACATTGTGAGTGAGATTTGTCAATTTAGTCGAAAGTATATTTGCGTTTTGAAAATGAGCCAAAATTCTGAAAAAATTCGCTACGTTTTAAATTATCACTTCGACCAAGGCGATAACGTTTCGCATGGCCGTGAAAAAATTCGTGGTATTTATACGCAAATGGTTTACTCGTTTCCGCTCTGGAAATTTTGATGTTGAAGACACACTATTGAACACTTGAAAATATGAAACCCCGGTTTTTGGCAGAAGAATCGAAAATGAAAGCTATAGAAAGTGTTGATACTGAGGAGGCACTTGTGATGAAAAAAAGCTATTCAAATCTCAAGATTATAAGACGAAAGAAAACCAATAGGAATGGACGTTGTTTCAAGTATGGTTCACCTGATCATTGGCGAAAAGATAGCAACAAATCGAAGATGGTAGTTCCAAAATTAAAAACCCAACATAGCCACTCTTTGATGCGTGAGAGTTGTAATTCACAAAACAGTAGTAAATTATGGTGGTTGAATTCTTTTGCGACACATCATATGAGTGATCATCGGAAATGGTTGACAAATTTTGTAGAGACACCATCCTCAGTAAAAATTGGAGATGGAAAATTTCTGAAGTCTGATGGTCATAACGACATAAACAATGTGGCATTTGATGGAGATAAATGGTGCAAGAAACGTTTAGCAAATATTTTATAGTTATGTTCCAACGTTGCATTCAAATTTATTCTTTTCGGGTACGCTAACATTGTGTAACATGGTAGCTATTGAAGACAAAGAAGGATGTCGTATATTAAATGAGGGAAGTGTTGTTGCAGTGAGAGTAAAACAAGGTCGGATGAATAGGATGTTATTCAAAGTCGATTCAATTAATGAAAGCGTTGACGAAAATGTTACTTCCATAAGCAATAAACTTTCGAGGCAGTTAGAACTATGTATATCAAATGACTAGGATACCCGGTTTTTTCCAAAGCCATAAATGCTTTTGTTTATGTTATCAATCGAACCGGAAAAAGTACCATTGAAGACATGATTCGAGTGGGGGACTGGAAAAAAAGCAAGCATTGAAAATTTACGTGCGTTCAGATGAGAAGCGCTTGTTCTTGTTTCGAAAGAAAAATGGAATAAGATCGATGCAAAATTAGTTAAATTTTCATTTGTTGGTTACAATAAAAATGTAAAAGAGTTCAGAGTTTGGAACCCAAGCAATGAAAAGGTTGAAATAGTACGCGATGTTATTTTTTCGAATGCAGATAACGAAAAAGTGTTTGGTCTTAATTACTCTTTCTGCTAAAAAAGAATTGATCAATGAAAAAGTTGACTGTTAGTGTTAAAAGTGGATTGATTATTGAAGCTGTTAATGTAAGTGTTGAAAAATCGACGCCAGAAGATCCTAAACCAAAAGGATCGTTATGTAATTTGAATGTTTCCCTAATGATACCTAAAAAGAGGCGGTCCACTAATTTACTTTTAACAATATTCACTCATTTAACCTCCGTTGTCCAGTTTTACTTATTAACCTTTCCATGCACAAATTAAAACAAAATAGTAATGGATTTATACCATTACTAATAGTATATTTAATCTAATTTTTGACTTGTATAGGTTTTTATAATTTTTAAAAAGAAAATAAATTAGCAATGACAGCTAAAATTTGGAAGTAATTAGCAAGTTTTCGCAAATTTTACAAATTAGGCATTGATGGTAACTTTTAAACCGCCACAAGTTAAAAACGTGGCATCAATTCGATTTTCACTCCAAAATTCAATAATTGATCTTTTCGAAGTATCATTCACCAAAAAGTATTTTATACTACCCAAATCATTACCGTACCATACCGTACCTCAACCACTCAAACATTTTTTTTTTGTCAGTTTATTCTTGGAATTTATTTTTTGTATCTCTACCTAATCCAATTTTAATCCAATTGTCTGAATTCCTTTTATTTATTTTTTTCTAAAATACTTTTTTATTGCTGTTACGACCGAAAAAGGTAAAAAACTGATTAAAATATTTACAAACGTATAAAAAATGTAAAAAATTTGTAAAATTTAAACAAATTTCTTCTTCTTTACTTAATGTTTTAATAATATTTTTTGTTGTTGCTTCATTTTGTGCTGTACAGCATCTCCCAAAATAAGGGGGTGGAGAAATTGTATCAATTATGATTGGTATTTCGTAGAAAAAAAAAAAAAAGCAGAAGCGTAAAGTAAATCTTGGAAGAATAAAACATTAAATATTAATAACGAGATACCGTTCTATCAATATTCACTTTTAGAATTTTAAAACACATTTTACAGTATCACTCATCTTATTTGCATCCTTAATACACGTAAAGTTGAAAACACATTAATTCAAAGTACTTCCATTAAACAAAAGGAGTTAAAATGAAGACAAAATATAAAAGGACACTCTCATTGTATTTTTATTTGAAATTTATAACCGTGAAGTTGTGCACTTTATTGTATGTGTATAATATTAT
Source organism: Tipula helvola (assembly GCA_963556165.1). NCBI lineage: Eukaryota > Metazoa > Arthropoda > Insecta > Diptera > Tipulidae > Tipula > Tipula helvola. The sequence goes on along the minus strand of OY744482.1, from coordinate 338,907,699 downwards.
GTTGTACACTTTAGTTTCACCGTGGCAAAAACGAGGCAAAAACATAATAAAACTACATCGATTAAAATGTGGAAAAAAAATTAAATTCTCATGGAAATCATTTCCGAGAGATGCTGTAGCTGTTTATACAATATAAATACGAGACGAGTAATTTTTTTTTATTTTATTAAGAAGAAGAAACAATTTTAATATGTATATGTATACGGAATTAAATAAAATAAAGGATATTTCTTCAAATGGAAACTCATAAAAATCCTGTTTAGCATTTAATGTCGATTAAAGCCCTTCTTTGTTTGCAGGAGCTGCTGTTCGCAAAAACTATAAAAAAAAAGCGAAAATTTAAATTTAAATTCGATCGTAAAGATGTTTTATTGCAGCTAGTCGTCGATATCGCATGTGATGTTATGTTGAAGACATAAACAAAATACGGGATACGGGAACAGGATATACTCGTACATAAAAATAAGGTATATTGTATAAGCAAACTGGTTGAATAAACTGCAATGCAATTAAATTAATTGAGGACGGTTATTTTTTTTGTAAAGAGAAAAAACATAAACTCGCATGTATTCTGCCATTTAGTAATGAGAATGTAGTATTTTAGCTTCTCCATCTGCAATCATTACAAGAACTACATAAGCTTTAGAAATTGTATCTTAGAATAATTTAAAAAGTAGTCTTAATTTAATTTTGTTGAAAATTGGTTCACCCTGAATTGCATCCCACGAATAGCATGCACGTCTGTACACCAAAAATTGTCAAAAGCACCATACCTGAAAACCACTACAATTTACAAGCACTGTCACATCTTAGACTTTATCTATACTCCAACGGCTGTTTTCAAGGGTACATTTGAGTTTTTGCCGGCCATTTTTAAATTCCGTCTTCCCAGCTTAATTTTAAAACTCAACCATTTTATTAACAAAAGAAAAATGTGAAGACATTTCAAAGCAAACACAAAATGGGATGATCAAGGAGATTCATTGTAAAGCTTCCTCTGAAAAGTTTTTCATGCACCTTAGATGATTCAATATAAATTGTTACATAATTAATGAGAAAGGGTTAAGTCAAAATTTTCAACTTCAGGAGGCTTACGTAGAACTCATGGACGAGTACAGGAAACCAGTTTTTACCCACCACTGGTTTTGCAAGATTGAAACCCGACACCTCCAGCATTAAATTGAAAGTATTATTCGACAGATCTCCTCATGGTAGAGGGAGCGCCTCGAAATCATACTGTTAAAGTTAGCCGAAAGTAAAAAGTCGATAATGCAGATTGGGTTACTCCCGTCTGGAGTAAAAAACGATATTGCAGGTTGTGTCATCCCAGCCGAAAATAAAAAATGAAGTCGATATCGATTGGTAGTGGTTAGCCTAAAAATTACTAAGGAATGTAAGGATGCATGATTATCATTGAATACCTTTGTTGATATTCATATATGGCAAGACCTGGCTGCAGTTCCTCGTGGAAAATTGTGGAAAACTCGAGAAACCCAAAAATATATTTTAATTGGAATAAAAACCGCCTCTAGAGTAATATGTCTGGAGATGTATTTTATTGATGTGACCTGTCAATAGCTATCGCAGGAAAAAAATCCAGTTCAAATTTTCCGTGGGAAATCTCGGAAAATTTGATTGAGTTTCCAGCCGAAAGTAAGAAATTTAACAAGTACTAATGCAAAATTGAGAAAAAAGTCGAAACAAATGTTTTTTTTTCATGATGATTACACAAGGTTTAGTAACAATACACGTATTCGTGAAATTCACCGAAAAAAGTCGCCAGTGACTTTAGTATAACACAATTTATATTTTCGACTGAAATGACGTATTTCACAAGAAACTCACCGACGACTTTGTATGATCGAATTTCAAAAATACGGTCCCTGGGCTCTTAGGGGTACATTAAGCTGTAGAAAAAAACACAACGAGCGAGTTCATTCTCAATTCGCAAAATTTTTATGCGAAAACTTTTATATATAAATATCTATTGAATCATTTCAAGCCATTTCTATGAGGCTCAGAAACCCCTACATAAACTTGAACTGAATTTTTCTCCTGCGATAGCTATTGATAAGGCACATCAATGTAATCTATTTGCAGATATAACACTCTCGAGGCTGATTTTATAAAAATTTTCTAATGATTTTTGGAAAATTGAATTTTCCGAGATTTCTCAAGGGAAACTTGAACTGATTTTTTTCCTGCGATGGCTATTGACAAATTCAATAAAAACGAATCAACTTCAGATATACACTTAAGAGGTTGATTTTATTCCAATTTTGTGAATTCTTCTGATTTTCCAATGTTTTCCGCGATTAGGTTAAACAAACTCTTCCACGTAAGACTATTTACAAAATTGTTTATTACAAGCCATGTATCTTATTTATACTTTCGGGTGATAACCACAAATTTTTTTATTTTTGGCTGGAAAGTTAATAAGGTAATCTGCATCATCGACCTTTTTTTTTCGGCTGGAAACTTTCGGCTAACTGTAACAGGATCTCAAAATCTTGCATTAAAAAATATAGCAAGTACAAAATCTTGCAATTTAAAAATCTTACAAGCAAGTAGTACAAAATCATGCAAATACAAAATTTTGCAATTAATACAAATATAGGGAGCGCAACGAATCCAACTTCGAGGTATTGTTATTTACTTTATGTATTACATTAAACCAAGTCAACGTCTTTGAAATCTCGGTCTGCAATGAAAATAATTAAATCTTAAATTGAAATCTTCTTTCCACTTTTTGAATAGGTGTTTGGAACACCCGGTATGACTTAGAAACAATGATAAACCAGAATGCTAGATATTTTTCAACAGTAATTTTAACCTCAATGGGCATCTAATTTTACCTTATTTTGTAGTAAATTTTGTTTTGTTGAACGAAAATTATTAAAAGTTGATTGGTATGTAAGCTCTTATCTGGGCCTTATTGCAACAACTACTTATCACTTACTACTTATCAACTTATCATAATTTTTGATAATTTTCTGTTGTACCAAATTGAAATTTGATCAGAACTTAAAATTTCACTACTCAAATAAATTAATAAGAGCTACAAATTGTAGTGGCATGACGGAAGTTTGTTTTAATGATGATTTGATTGAGTGTTAATAAAACTTATAATGGTATTGGGGATCTTCAAACCGGATCCAGAAAAGAACGAGCTCCAAAACCAACGAAACGGGAAGATACGATTAAGCGAGTAACCCTTTTTTGACCGCTAGAAAATAAATGGAACCATATCACCTTAAATTGCGCAGAGTTGGTCAGACGGGTCAATTAAACATTGCGGCTGATTGAATCTGGGTTATGCGGGTGCACTACACGCAAAATCGAATTTTTGAAAATAATATTCAAAACGAAGGATGCATTATGTAAAAGGAACATCCTTACAATAAATCAAAGTCCTACGACCATTTGATCAAATTTAGTGCATCCAAACACTGTGGGCGTATTCAGGCAAGCCAACTGTTAGAAACATGATGGGTAAAATCAATACGTTGAGACCTGAACGCATATGATAAAATAAAATTTCATGGCAATATTAGTAATATAATATTAGTCTAGCGCGCAAAACTTTGTCAAATGCTCGTGCGATGTTCAAGAAGACAGCAGAACAATTTTCTGTTCCTCAAAGGTGATTTTGATTGCATTTACAATTCTGTGTACTTGCTTTGTGCTATGTGCTATGTTCGTTTCGGAACTTAAATTAATGGTCTAGAATAACGCGCCGTTCATCTAATATTGGTTTCAATTTCGTCAGTAACTTTTTTTCAAATACCTTTGAGATTGTAGGCAGCATGCTTGTTGGACGAAATGATGAGATTTTCGTTTCATTTTTTCTTAGCTAATGTATCATTGGGCTCACCGTTATCTTCCATTTTTGAGGAATATCACCGGTTTGCTGATGACCGCGTCGAATATGAATGTTATTAGTGTTATGCAATTGTCTGGCAATTCCGTTATCATTTTTCCAGTAATAAGATCAGGACTTAGGCCCTGTTTGGGGCTTATAAAATGTTTAATTGTATTCTTAACTTTGTTCCAATTATACCTACTTTATTGGTCTGGAATCTCATCCATTCAACCATTTGCTCGAGTAGCACGAAATGTATTATACAGGATCATTATACAATATGAAGTTGAATGTAATTTTTAGTTTTTAATTCAATACGAATAGATACAGAAACCATGTTTTGGTTTTAGACATATTATAAAAATCGTCTTTAATGTGGAAATTTACCAATCAAATCATAGAACATAGTTTACACTCTTATTATCGGTCGACGACTTATTATCAGTCGGATACGTCTTTAAAAATTTGAAGTTTCTAATTAAAAATTACGTCAGAATTAATTTAGTTGTTATCATGTTTTTTGATCGCCACACACATGCACACACATACGCATGTGCGTTGCTATTGAAAAACCTATCAATTCCTCTTGATTATAAGATCATTTACGCATCTTGCGGCGAGTAGTCGAACTACCCGTTTTATGTCAAATTTTAACAAAACTTATTAAAAATTGATAACATTTTGTTTCCATTTGACAATTAGTAGCATTGAAAACGTCGGCCTCACTAGCTTAGTAGACTAAATCATTTCATATTCAATTAAAAGTCGATTAATTGAAATAAAACTGCACTTCAACAACTTTAAGTATTGTAATGGTAAATTTAACACGATCGTTAATGCAAGCAAGCCGGTATGTTTATATACTAATTCATATGTGTAATGTTGTTGTTATTACTATAGTTATGTCTATTAAATGTTATATCATCGTATTATCATCATCTTGACCTTGATTTATATTTAGTGAGACAGAGACGATGATGTTTGTTTTTTTTATCTATTGTATATATAAAGCGTTTATTACTACACCAATTAAAGTAAATTTTAGTTTTATTTCAGTTGGACTACGATGAAGGCAAAACGTTTTGTGTACTCAAGCTTGGTGGTTGGTGAACCAAAATTAACCAATTTTGAATTGGTTGAAGAAGAATTACCAGCGTTACAGGATGGAGGTATGTAATATTATTTAGGTTCGGGTTATTTGTAATAATATTTTTTTTGTAATTTTCAGAAATACTCGCGCAAGCCGAATTTTTAAGTGTCGATCCGTATATGCGGTCATTTATTTCCAATGTTAAAGTTGGAGATACAATGGTCGGTGGTCAAGTTGCAAAGTAAGTAAATAGTACACATAGAAACTTAAGTATTTTTAATCGTGAGAAATTGATTACGTTGGTATTCAATTCGGTTGATAACAATATAATTACCACATTATGTGGTTTGATTACGTTAAGCAGTGATTATTTTAATTATACTTTACAGAATTATTGAGACAAAAAATGATAAATATCCAAAGGACAGCTATGTATTTGGACAATTTGGATGGCGTTCGCATACCGTTCACAAGCCAAAAGATCCAGTTGTCACCACAGAATTTTATTTGCTTCCAAATTTTGGTGATTTACCAAAATCGTTGGGTGTTGGTTATCTAGGTATGCCGGGGAATACAGCATACTTTGCATTTTTAGAAATTTGTAAACCAAAGGAAGGTGAAACTGTTGCTGTGTCTGGAGCTGCTGGTGCCGTTGGGTCTCTAGTCGGACAAATCGCTAAGCTAAAAGGATGCAAAGTTATTGGATTCGCTGGATCGAAAGAGAAATGCGATTGGCTTGTAAATGAATTAGGATTTGATAATGCGATTAACTATAAAGATGGTAATCTTGTAGCGGCCGTAAAAGCAGCCGCCCCCAATGGTATTGATTGTTATTTCGATAATACGGGTGGTGATATTACTTCAGCTGTTTATACCCAAATGAATTTATTCGGAAGGATTGCGGTATGTGGATCAATTTCAACATATAATATTGATGCTAATATTTGGCCCTCTACGATACATCCGCCAGTCTACCCCAAGCGACTGTTAATGCAAGGCTTTATTATATACAAATGGGCTGATGATCGGTGGTTCGAGGGTATTGAAGCCAACTTGCAATGGATTAAAGAGGGTAAAGTAAAATACCGTGAGACGGTTACAGAAGGTTTCGAAAATATACCGACGGCGTTTATTGAAATGATGCGAGGAAAGAATTTTGGAAAAGCAATTGTTAAAGTTTAATGCATTTTATAAAAGCTCTTTTGGTCAATTGTAATGATTTTTTTCCGATAAAAAAGTAACTGACTTTTATTTCCCTTTCAATGGAGAATTTGGGTTTATTTCAATGTTCAGAATTTCGATTTTGAATATTATCGATGTAATATTTTGTTCTAATCTCCAATCTAATTAAACAACCGGTTGTTCAAAGTTTTGTGTAACTGATATTCTCAATCGATCTTACTCGGAATTTCAACGTTAATAGCTAAATTCATCCGCTATCCTACATACAATTTATAACTTCCTTAAACGGGTTTTAAAACTTACAAATAGTAACTAAATTTTTAAAATTAGAATTTTCTTCGTTAATGATCGTTTATTACTCTCTTTTAAGAAACTTGTGGAAAAGTAAATTTTCTTACCGCGACTTGTTGTTCTTGATGTTGTTCCAGATTGGAGATTGCCATTTGTATTTTGTGTTTGGGCAAAGATCGTAGAGATCTATGTCTTTCACAGCATAAAGGTGAGTTACAAGCCTTTCTCATCGAGCACAGTATAGATATCATGCTATATAGTATCAGAAACACGCTTCACGAATAATTTTTTTTTTAAACTAACGGATATTTAGTATACGACACCCAACACTCGGACGGGGTGCTTGACTTTTGTGTAACTATAGGCATTCCACGTTCGTATGTGAAAGCAACCAATTGCTATGATCTGTCTTTCATTAACTTACCGGAAACAGTATAACAGTCAGTACCGACGCTGTAAGGACAGAAATGCCGAAACGTTTTACAAACAAGCGAACTAATTGGGATCAATATAGGGGACTAGTCGAACAAAATTGTCTACTGAATATTTCTCTTATCACACCAACAGATATTGCCAGATGCCCTGGCGTTACACCCGTCGCAAGTAGTTCTGAAAAAATGAATAAACTGTCACCTAACATTAAGGAACTTATCCAGGAAAGCGAAAAATTCTCCGTCAATGGCAACAAACAAAATAACCATCATTAAATAGGGAATTAGGGAAGCGACAGGCTATTTTTTGTGGAAGGCAACAAAAAAATGTAAAAAGGCCAACAAACTCGAATCCACCGAACAGGAAATAAATCTGTGGTATAACGTCCATTAGTAGCATTATTTAGTTTAGTCAGAAATTTAGTCATAAAATCGGCGTGAGGCACACAGCATAAGAAAATTAAGTTTTACTTTGATTTATTAGAAAACCATTGATTTATAAGTCCAATTAAGGTGTATGTGGAGTTTTGCATGCAAGTGTAAAAATATTTTTAAAGAGGAGTTCATATTGGTTGGATCAAATTCAACGCCAATTTTACGATTTATTTGAAAGAAAATGTTAATCCTGTTTCGAAAGTAGCGCGAAGTATCCCAGTAAAAATTCGAGGAAAAATCAAAGAAAAATTGTTTCAACTTGAACTTGTAGGCATTAGAGAACCCCTTGTAGAAACCACAGACGGGGTGAGTAACCTTGTGGTTGTCGAGAAACCGGACAATACAGTAATATTGTGGTCAGGCCATCAAAAGGGAGATTCCTACTCTATATGATCTTAAATCGTTCACTGGTTTTGATTTAAAGGACGGCTTCTACCAGGTTAAATTAACGGAAGAATCATCCAAATTTTGAGCATTTAGCACACCTTTTGGATGCTACAAATTTAAACAGTTGCCATTTGGAATAAACAATATCCTGAAGTTTTTTAAAAGTTGAATGAAAATAATTTTGGCGATTCAGGTAAAACTGAATTAGAAGACGATACAAATTTAAAACACTTTCTGGAACAGGCAAAGAGGTTAAACATCAAATTTAATTTGAGTAAACTTCAGTTTAAGGTTAACCGTGTAAAGTTTTAGGTCATATCACAAGCGATCACGCACATGGAGAATCCGAATAATAAAAAGAGTTGCAACGTTGCTTATAGGTATGATAAACTACCTAAGGAGCTTTATACCGAATATGGCTGAGACATTGAATTTCAAAGGACATCAAGATAAAGCGATTCTAGATTTAAAAAATAAAATTTGTGTCGCCCCAATATTGAAACTTTTTAATGCGAGTGAGAAAATAATAATCCATGTGGAAAAATAAATGCTGACTGTCGTGTAAGCGTGTGTGAAATTTCATAATTACACATCTACGGTAGGCGTATCGAAGTCAACACTAATCATAAGCCCCTATAGCAGTCATGAAAAACGAAATTCATAAAGTAAATTGTTCCCGGTTAAGACGAATGAAAATTAAATTAATTATTTACGATTTAGAAGTTAAATATGATCCTGGTAAGGAGTTACACATAGCGGATCATTTGTCAAGATCCAATATTCATAAGGAATCGGCAGACGAATTCAAAGAATTTGCAGAAGTTGTACATTGCATGTGCATCGATCTAAGTGATCCTAGGAAATCCCAATTTAAAAAAGAAACTAAAAACGACCCGGTTCGGTCATGTCTTACAAAAATGTACGATGGTCGATGAATCATGGCCATCAGACAAGAAGAATGTGCGCCCGGGATATTAAAACACTAACCTGTATTTTTCGGGAATCGTGTGATAGTACCGCGACCACTTGTCGGAGATATATTGAAAATATTTCATGAAAGTCATACGAGTATTGGAATGACAAAGTGTAAACAAAGAGCTAGAAACATTCTTTATTGGCTCGGAATGGACCCTGATATTGAAAACTTTATCAGCAAATGTTGGATTTGTGAAAAATATTTACCATCTAACATAAAGGAGCCCCTAATTCCACATGAGGTACCTAAATACCCATTTGAGAAAATTGGGTGTGACATTCTTTATTTTGGCCGTCGTGATTATCTTGTGGTAGTTGACTATTTCTTAAATCTCGAAATTTTGCCATTACAAAATAAACAAGCGAGCGAAGTAATAAACAATCTCAAAACAGTTTTTGCCACGCATGGTATCACTAAGATAGTAATCTCAGATAACATGACATATAGCTCGTTAGAATGTTTAAAGTTCATCAGGGAGTGGAACTTTGAGTTTAAAACTTCAAGTCCAACGTATATACACGATCAAACGGACAGAGTGAAAAAGCAGTTCACATTGCCAAAAATTTGATCAAAAAAGTTACAGAGGATGACAAAGATATAAGTTATGCCTTGCTTGAATATAGGAACCATCCTGTGGCTAACCTTGGTGCATCACCAGCACAAATTGCAATTAGTCGATTGGCTAGAACAATAGTTCCTGTCAAAAATGAACTATTGGCTTCAAAAGTGGGAAAAGACGTTGAATCCAAATTGCATGTTAATCAAATATAAACCAAATTTTATCATGACAAGTCATCAAAGATAAAACAACCGTTTCAACCTGGCCAAAACGTAGTTCATAGGTATCGTAAAACTTGGAAACCAGGCAAGATTTTGGAAAAACACTCTAGTCCCAGGTCATATATAATAAAAAACGAGGAATATCGCATTATACGAAGGAACTCATCACAATTGAGAGGTTCAAAAAATGACCCTAATTTTAAAGGCAAAAGAACGGATTTAAATAATTTTTCACGTGGAGACTACGACATCTGTCAAAATAGTCCTCGGTCTTCTTTACACCTTTCGTCTCCGAATGTTGTTGATGACGCAATAATGCATAGTTTTGAAAATCCTGCATGTGTAACTAGAACAGGTCGCATTTCAAAACCACCCACTTATTTAAGACATTACGTTCGAAAATGAATAAAATTAAATATCATAATAAAAACGGAGGGAGTCCATTTTGGTCAAAAACACCCTTTATATGAGTTTTTTTTCAAAATGGACCGATTAGAAGAAATCGAGATATACATATAAACATCGGAACAATCCGTATATTCTCAACGACAAATTAAACACTGTGACAACTAAATTATACGAAATGATTTTACAAAAAACACAGTAACCAATACAAAATATAGTATGCGCAATGTTTTCAACGAAATGTCAATAGTGAAAATTCAAGGAGCTGACGACGGATGAAATCCGAAACCGGTCCTCCAACATTAAATTAAATAATTGTCACACAAAGGAAAGATTTTTTCTAATGAAAATCGTAAAACTAATAGAAACAAAAAATCTTTTTAATTTTTAATTGTAAAATTAAATAAACTATAGTTCTAAGAAGCAATTTTTAAGGGAGCGCCCCGAAATCCTGTATGACAAAATCCCGTAAGTACAAAATCCCGTAAATTTATGTAATCCCGTATTACAAAATCCCGTATTTCAAAATCCCGCATTCCAAAATCCCGTATTCCAAAATCCCTTAGTTATAAAATTCCGCATTCCAATATCCCGTAATTAGAAAATCGTATAGTAAAAATTCTGTCTATCGATTAAACAAGGCCTATCGATCAAAAATTTATTTAATTTGATTTATTATTTACAAATTCAGTTAAGTATTAAGCCGCAGCCAGACGATTGCAAATATTCAACAAATTTAACTTTACAAATATTTGACAAATACTGGTAAAGTAGATATTTGAAAATATAATATACATATTACCCTATACGCAATACGCTTCAAGTAGTCTAATATTCCAAGAATATTTCTTTTTTATCACTCTTTTGAGTTTATTGTTTCTTTGAACTCTCCTTTTATTCTTCGATAACTTTCCCCCAGATTGTACTTTGCCAAAATAAATTCTTTCCACAAATCATGGATAATTGTATATACTGTCCAGCATGCCGCTTACCCACAACAACTTTAAGTCGACGATGCCAAGCTTCAACGCAATTTTGAGTCCGTGGGAAGCACTCGGCTCCATTTCCGTAGTCGACAACAGACCAAAATTCAGGCTTATATTGGGGCTTCTTTTGCGATTTGGACGAACCACAAATATAATTTTGTTTGAACCATGTTGCATAAATATTTTCCAAAATCCCGTATTTTTTCCCGCAACACTATACCTATATAGAGATTTAATATTTAAATATTAGAGAGCGTGTAAGAAATACGAATGACAACATATTCATTAATTTTATAATTAAAGGTAAAGTCTATAATATATAAAAACATCTAGTGTTTTAATAAATATTTTAAACCTAAGATGATATAATTTTCTTCGAACGTTTGGCTTAATAAAATTAACTGCACGCTTGCGCAAGAAATGAAAAGATAACAAGAATGCAAGATCGAGAAAATTATTCAGTTTCCTTTTTTCTTTTTAATTTTTTTACATTCGTAGTCTTTCTTTTCCACGATTTCAAAACGATAAAGGCCAATGACCAGAGACCAGTCTATCGAATACATGCAAAACATAAAGTTCACGGCTTTTTTTTTCTATCAAATTGACAAATAGGTACGATGTACCTTATACATTCCCCGAATTATTTTCAAATCATTTTTTAATAATACAGTTGAATGAACAAACTTCTATATACTGATAAATTTATGTTTTCTTATCAATTTTGTAGAAAGAAAACTTTGCAATTTTTTTGAAAAATTTTCTTGCAAAAAGCAAATTTATTGTGCGACATGATTTGAATACGGATTCGTTCTTTATATTTAGGAGATATGTGTATATCTTTTCGGCTGAGCAATATAAAAACTAAAATTATTAAATGACAAGCCACGGTTTGTTGAATTCAGTACAAACAATTTCAAAGGACACGAAAACTTTTCAATTTGCGCTAGAAAACTTTTTGCTGTTTCCTTGTTTTCATTTTTTTTGCATATACTTACTATACACGTTTCCAAATTCCAGACCAATTCGTTAAAAAGGCTATATGCGGATAACTCCCTTAATCTTAGCTGAAGTAACAAAAAAAAAAAAAAATTCCTATCTCTCTTGAAATAATTTATGAACAAAACTTATTTTTTTGGTGAATTTTCAATTTCTTTTATATTGTTCTGTGTTTTCTTATACGAATATTGTATACGAAGGAGTTTTGTGCTAAAAAAAGGGGTGGAATTATCAAGAACATGTTGAAATAAAATAAATTTTCGATTTTTTTTTTATGTATATGCATGAATGGAAAAGTACATCAAACTTTTATTTTCATTTAAGTATTACCCTTTCTTATTTCTTATACAGAGTATAGTGCTCCTCGTTCAACATTTTCTTATCTATAAAATGCGTGGTTTTTTTCGGATTTGATTATTGAAAGGATATGCATGTTTGATTTGAATTGACAAAGTATAATGTTACTTTGACTATAAACATACTCGATGATGGTTTTCCTTTTGTACGTTATACATATTTAAAATAAGGAAAATGGATTTTCGTTAATTTCTGAAATGTAATTTTTGTAATAATTTCAACAACAACAACAAAAAACGGAAAGGTAATTTTTGATTTTGTGTTTGTTAGGGAAAATACATGTAGCACAAATATGTAAAACTTAACAAAAAAATTTTCCGTTTTGAATTTGTATTAAATTACAATCCAACAAAGTATTTGTATTACGATTCAATTACGTAATCCCGTAAACGAATTTTGTGTGGTTTTTTCTATGGATTTTCGATTGCAAATTTTTTTTAGAAAAGGGAAAATGCAAAATTACATTTCCACAATAAGAGGGTGGGGAAGTAATGATACTATTCTAAAATTGAGAAAGTGAAATTAGTTTACACTAAAAGACAGATTTTTGACATTTTTGCAGCCCTGACTTCTATTTTTAAAAAAAATGTTTTGCCTTTGGAGCTTAGATTTAATTTTCGAAGTAGTGGTATCTTGGAAGTATTAGACAGGCCCGAATTTTATTTTTAGACCTTTCAATAATGAAAAGTTTCTAAAGTAAGAAACCCAACAATCTCTTATGTTGATTCAAATTGATGACTATTAAATAATTTTCAAGAAAAGACTTGCAGACAGTGTACCTTTTCTATATACAGCAAAACCCCGCTTAATGCTCGAGATACTTTCATGAAATATATTCAGCTAAATTTATCGATATTTTGAGTAAAACTATCTTATATGATTCAATTTAAAAGCAGACTGGTATCGAGAAAGTATCTTGTGGCATCTCATTTCAAAATTTGAGATTCAAAAACTTTTTCAAAAATCTTGCAAGTGCAGGTAGTAAACTAATCGGTCGGAAATCCGACAAACAAGATGTACTCTATTTTTTAGGAATAGGTATAACTTTTGGGGGCTTCCATGCTAGAGGGAAGCTAGAGAACGTGATTATATTATTAAACACATGGAGTATGAAATAATCAATGAAGGGTAATACAATTTTAAAGGGCAAATCATCAATCATTTTCAAGGGTTACTGTGAACTTTTGAACTGAAATGGTAGGTTATTGGGTACAAATGTCATGCGTGGAATGAGAACCCTCTCGTTTAATTGCAGAGACTGGAACCGAAACTGAACCGAAAACCGAAAACCGTAATTAACCGCTATTTTCAATGAACCGAAAACCGGAACCGAACCGAAATAAAATAAAAAATTGAACCTGAACCGAAACTGGAATCGAAATTAATTTTCGTTCCGGTTCAAGTTTTTCCTACCGTAAAAATGTATACAATTATTTTCAGTTTTTAAAATTGTTCAAATTAAACTAATCGAACTATCTAAGACGGTAATTTTTTCGTTTTAGATGGTTCCGCTTTCAGCTTACGCAGATTTTTGTATCTATAATAAAAACTATTTTTATATGGTACCTACACGAATAAAAATAATTAAAAATTTTGAATCATAAATAGAAATGTTTTATTAACAAACAATTCTTGACACAGTTTTGGAGCCGAACCGGAACCGAACCGATATTTAATAGCCGAACCGGAACTTAACCGAACCGAAATTTAAAAATTAGGAACGTAACCGAAAACCGGAACGAAAAACATTTCGGTTCCAGTCTCTGTTTAATTGCCACGGTCACAATAGTAGCTCTTACGACATTCGTGAAAATTAAATGATAAGTACTCTTGTACCATTACACATCTCTGGCGCATGGATATTGTATATTAACAAAACCGGCACACCCACTTTTAAATGAATTTAATGTGAGGGTATGCTAGATATTACCAGTAAATTCAGAAACTCAACTGGATTGGATATGATTACCGTATCCACGGAATGATAATTTGTCCCTTCTTCTGGTATTAGATTCAAAATTTTTTTGCTTTGCAACCGTTTCAGTTTTGGGTGCCAATATTACTCTTTCACATAAACAATTCGCAGGGTGGATGTTTCCTCAAAACCTTCAAAAGTAATTCCTGAAGCGATATGGTGTCATAATCGAGTTCTCTGGTAACTTCGTCAGATGTTTCCCTCGTTCGAAGTGGTGCGGTCATTCTGTATTCGCTTAATTTTTTATTGACGATAGAAATCACTTTGCTTTCAATCATAATCAAAGCCTTTGTGCAATATATTTTCTGACAGACCGTATGCATATTTTCCCACAGTTCTACAGGGTTTGACAGCCCAAATATAATTATCAAAATTGCAAACAGTTCGCGCAGCTTCCATCCTAGAATCCCAGTTGCTGGCGTCTCCCAGTAAACCCAATACACGCCTCTCTGAAGGTTGCCCGTACTTATTTATTCTTACCTATACCACAGAATACCCAGGAGCGACATAACGCGGTTTTTATATGGAGAAAAGTGGAGTCATTTTTTTGATCTTGGTTTATAGAAGGTAAGATTTTCGGTATTAAATTATCGTTCAGTGGCTGAAAATTCAAAATTAACATGTAAAATATAAGGTAAAAGCAAAAATTTCTTGGTCCACGTAATGTCGGTTCTGGTTGTTTATTATTCTGTGCCTATTCCGTTGATTGAATATATTAAGATAATACCACCACGATTTTCGCCGCTACGATCGAGTAACGTCTCCACTGTCGCTTATAAATAGAGACAAAATTTTTTGAAACTAGTTTAGCTCTTCTAGCAGCTTAGAAACTGCAAAATAGTTTTTTCCTTATAATATTTGTATTAATGTTGGTGTAAGTGGGTGTATCTTTCGGTTTTCGTTATTTTTTCGTGTGTTTTGTTTTTGCTTTCGTTCCACAATTATTAATTAATATATATTACTCATACAAGACAATAAATTGTTGCTGATTCCATATTTAAACTTTTGTGAATGGTCACGGCAAACCAGGGACCCTATCAAGATTTCGGCCGCGAAAGAATTTTACGATATAGTGAATTTGGGATCACAAAATACGACACTTGTTGGCCATCTATTCAATAGCGGGAAAAATTCCGCTAAAAAAAATATGATTTATTATTGAGGATTGTGACAAGTTTTTGCATCTAATCTAAACTAAAATCAAAACTAGTCTCGAAATAAAGCCGCGAACACTGACAAACGTCATTAAATGAGTGCGTTTGCAGCCTTTTCGATAGCGGAATTCATAATAAGAAATTTGAAGCGGGTTGAAAAGAACATGATAGAGGCCCTGGTGAACAAAGCAAAGTGGCATCGCTGATTTGATTGATTTGAACTAAATGAAATATGGCGGTTTGCGCTAAAAACACTATTTTGAATCAAAGCGCAATTTTGACTGTAAAATCATAGCAGCTGGAAAGGCGGTAGCATATCTCCCTGCGGATTCTTCCTTGCGCGTATCTTTAGAAAATGGCATGCGAATCTGTTTACCACTCTTACACTTTTTGTTAGCAAAACAATTTGTATCAACGTATGTATAAGTGCAATTTTCACAGCTCGCTAAGATGTATGATATTTAATATTTGAAGTATGGGTGTAGTTGTCCTTGTTTAACGTACTTCCATTTCAGTTTTTTTGAATCATTACACTACACATGCATACTTTTTGTGCCTTTTAATTTTAATCTGACGGAAATTGTAATTCGAATTATATCGTATGCAAGTTCGGTGCATTTTATGTTCGTTTTTCTCGTATTTAATTTGCAATTTCGGTCGTACCGGATTTTCCGTTCCTTTTTTTACATGCAATTACAACATACAAAAATAAATGGTCTATGTAGACACGATGAAGAATTATTTGTAATACGAGTTGGAGTATTAATCAACGACTTTAGCCCATGTGACGCTACCATGAACAAATATTCATCTGCAGATGAACGATCGTAAAGAATATTTATATTCATATCACCACAAATAATAAGATTTTTTGATTTTATATTTACAAGAACACTATTAAATTCATTGACAAAGACTGACGAGTTGAAAGCGTGAAATCTATAAGTTCACACAATGGAAAATAACTGTATAATGTCAGCACTAGTAGTATCAATGAAAGAGGTAGTACTGTTCTGGATGCTATCATCAAAAAATACAATAACACCTCCCGTTCTATTCATAGGATTACACTTACCAAATATATTAAAGCCAGGAATATTGTAATTGTCCATTTCATAGTCTTCAATTCAGATCTCGGACAGTAGGATGATTTATGACATAGTCATAAAGTGTTTGCGTATACTTCTGATATTTTGGTGTACAATATTAAAAACACATCCGTTTTGTATTACTTTATTTCCTGGAGAGTTGACCTGGGTTCCCGGTGTCCAAGTTTTTCCCCGACCCTCTGGAATCCGTAAAAAAAACGCCCCCGGATCTTATTTTCAAACTCTTTGACTAGAGTTCCAGCTGGCGATGCACTTGGAATCAGCAACTTATCAAACAATGATTCCGACAGGCTAGTTTTGAATGTCGAATAGTCCAAATTAACCGTAGTGTTATTTTTTGAGTTGCAGTGGAATAATTTAGCCGCTTGCTCATTTATATTAAATTTATCACTCAAATATTGCAGCGGATCATCAGAAATCATCAGAATGGAGCCTCGAAACAAACAAATGTCTGGGTCTCTCCACTATCCGCAGAACTTCACTATCCTCCCCAGTAGCAATTGAAATTTTATTAGAATTAATAATGTGATTTTTTACAACAGTAGCACTATTATCTCTTGCGACAGCTACATCACAACTAAGATCAGGTTCAATATTCCCATATCATTGATAACCATTAATTTTTGTCTTTGGTTATTAATACCCAGAATAACAGACGGTACATCTATTTCACTGTTAGGTAAACTGCCACATACAAGTTTTGTCCAGTATACGCAGTTGACCGGTAATCATATGCCCTTTATTTTCCTTTTCAGTTACATATGATTCAATATTTTTTAGTATTTCACTCAGTTCCAAAATTTTATTTAAATGCACTTTAATTTTATTTATCCTTACACTTATCATAAAACCAGATTTAATTATCAGAACTTTTGATTGCATCAAACACAGTTTTTTTATATTAACACATTTGTAGTGCGCAACGTTTTGACACAGACCACTACAAATTAAAACTTGTTCATTCACTAATAAATCACATATCATGCAGTTATTGGAAACCATTTTAAATTACTGTGGCCCAGAGCAATAATATATATTAGCAGGGCCTAATTTATTGTATATCATAAAAGTTCTTAGATGCAAGTCTTCCTCTAATTTACGTACACTTCTAAAGTAAAACATGAGGACAAGGAAAGTTCAATCAACACTCAAGAGAGTAATGTTTGTTTGCCCGCGCAGAGTCTCACTATACCTACGGTTAGTTCAATCGAGGTGCCATCAAGTAGACTAAAAGCCTAGATAAAGATAGTTAGATAAAACTAGAAAAACTAGATTTTAGTATCTTTTGAGAATGTAGTGAAGCCTGGCCCAAATAAAATTTTCATAATTCTGTGATGATCGGACACTTTTCCACCATAACTCTCATAACTGTAGCAAAGTAAAACATTTCAAAATTGTTGGTCATAACATAACATAGAAAAAGCTCCGTAGCAACCAATCTTAGGTGCAATCAAATTAAACTTTATTTTTTCTGTATAACCGTTCAAAAAGCATCTTTTCCAATTTTGTTGTTTTATTTTCCGAAAAAATTTGAATGCTTTTTGCAAAAATCGTTACAACATAATATTATTAAATTGAAAATTGAATCCTGACAAAACAACAAATAGTTTCCAAAACTTTTGTTGTCTTCAAACTTTGATTGTAAATAAATTGAATTTTTACCTTTTGTTATATATACATTACGTATATATTCCAGAAAAACGAAGTACTGGGAAAATCTAGAAAGCAAATAAAATAAAATATGGAAAACTAATTTTAGTTTTAACATCAACTAAACGTATAAAGAGAAGAAATTAAATGAGTTTCCAGGTGGAGGTTATAGGTTCAAAGTTCATAGAAAATTTTCATATTTCAATTGCACAATATTTTGCGGGTTTGTGTGTATACATATTAAGAAAGTGCGATATTCTAAAACCACTACTCTAGGTACTTTTATTTTTACTCAAGGTTTTTTTTTTCGATACAAAAGAAAATGTTTTTCCCATTTTCCTCATCATATCCTTACTCATAATTTTTTATTTATTTTTGTGTAATTTTCTGAAACTTTTGAGTTTTTCATTTTGTGCGATATACGAAGTTGCACAAAAATATATTCTTCTTAAAGTGGAATAATTTTTTTGTTCGCGCTAGTAGTTGGAAAAATTTGTATCGAACTAAAGTCGTGCATGCATAAAACATCCGCATATGTGATAGATATAAATACAGCATTACAATCTTTGTATTTTTTCCGATATATTATATATAAAAATAAAATTATATCCTTTTTGTGAGTCTGCACACACAAGAAATTCAACTTCGTTACAAAAAAAAAATTTTTCTTCTCCGTAAATCGAATTCTTTAAACTTTTAAATTAGATGAATTTCTTCAATTGATGATAAAGATGTTTGTTTATACAATTTTTTGTTTTGTTTGTTATTTTGTTATTTATTTATTTATTTTAAAATCACAAAATAAAGAAGAAGCGCACAACGAACAAGAAGCAGAGTTTGTATTTTGGGTTACATTAGATTTAAATTAGAAAATAGGAAAGGGTATTAAGAGTATGAAAATTGAATTTCAAAATATATAGAAAATGCATGATATGAATAAAATTGGGATATTGTGTGTTTCGGGTATATTTATTGTGTGTTGTTTGTTAGCATGTTATAAGCCTGTCTTTATGTACAAGTATCTAAGAAAAATGGATATTATGTATGAGATGTTGCAGTTAAGCTTTCAATTTTTCGTTAGGCGGATCACAATAGGTTTTGCGTTGGGAAATCTTACAATTTATTTATCATTCTGGTGGCTTGTTTTGTCGTGATGCGGTATAATAAATAAATCTTTGTTGAGGCTAGGAAGTTCATCAGCTTGTTATTAAATGTCTAAAAATATGCGCAATATTACACTTATTAAACACTTGTTTGTTGGTTTGTTTCTATGTTTGCACTCGCAACTATTTCGCATTGGCTTTTAGAGTCCTACTTTACGTAGTGGCCAACTCATGGATGTACGGCTATAGGTTCGTTTTGCTTAGTCCACCTGAACATTACAATGCTCCAAGCCAGACTATAGTACTATCATAAATTCTGCATCTAAAATACAATCGGAACTTTTAAGCAAGATTTAACTTTCCAAAAATGAATGCCTTTCGATAAGACACACACGGGCGGCGTATACTTGCATAATTGTGCAGCTCCGTGGACGCCACTGGCACAACATAATCTGTTTATTTACAATAAATAAATATCGCGAATCAAATTCACGTGTTTTTATCAATGAAGGGCTTACTCCACTAAACAATTATATACTACAAGAAGCTAAAAGATCACAACAACTCGGATCAATTTTTAAAGTTTATGTTAGAAATTGTCCAGATGAATTACTTAAAGTTACAACAACCCTGAAATCTTCTTATTCTGCTGCATTGATAACTGCAGCAATATACTTGTTAAAAAAATATCTAACAGTATTGTAGATGTGTTTTCATACATTATAAATATTAGGTTTTGTGCTGGCATTTTCCCAGCTAAACTAAAAGAAGGGCTCGTTATTCCTATTTTTAAAAAAGGAGACAAAGCTAATGTTGCAAATTACAGACCCATTACTTTACTATCAGTGTTTTCGAAACTAATTGAAAAGGTATAGGTAGCTCAGCAAAGAGTAACTAGTTTTTTAAATAAATAAATTGTTTGCATAAAATGCTGTTCGGGTTTAGAAAAGCTAATAGTACTGAAACTGATGGTGCTTTATTAGAATTTCTATATGCAGCTCTTGACAAGAAAAGATCTATTGCATCTATTTTTGTGTATTTAATTAAAGCATTTGATATAGTTAACCACAATGTATTATTTCAAAAACTTGTACATGCTGGTTTTAGAGGCGTTACATTAAAGTGATTTCAATCTTACTTATCGGATAGGTCGCAAATAGCTAAAATTGGTGAAGTTACTAGTGAAGGTAAAATGATAAATGATGGTGTTTCACAAGGTTCTGTTTTAGGCCCCATCCTGTTTTTGATCTACCTGAATTTCTACATTTTTGGCCAAATTGAATTATTGATGCCAATCAATAGCTGAAATAAATTTTATCAACAATAATTATAAAAAATAATTAAAACTAAATCCAGAAACGCGTAATAAGGAAAATAGTTATCGTTTTTAATACAAAGTACACTGCTCAAACTTATTTTTGTGCGGTCCTTTCCTGTGCGATTTTTTTTTGTGCGATTATTTGTTTTGCCTTTTTTTTCTATGTGAATGGAACAAAAATGTTGATCAACATACATAAGGTGCCTAAATATCCAAATGTAACTGATTATCAAATTACATATGTGGGGCATTTGCATTTAAATCTCACGTGTTTTTGTCCCCAAGCATTTGTTTTGTCCCCTTAGCATTTTACAGATAATTTTTAATCGGTATAAATTAAGTATTTGATCACAATACAGACATTTATGAAAATATATTTTTTTTAATTATTTTGGGCTTTTAAAAAATTAATTAAATTATGATTCAAAAATTATTTTTTAAATTTTTTTATGTGAGATTTAAATGCAAATGCCCCATGTACATACTTGTGAAGTTTCGAATTTCTTTTTTTGAGCGATTTTTTATGCGGTCCCTAGCTATCCACCATAGAGAAACAGGCTTGAGTGTATTAAAATAAAACAATATATTATAGATAGTGTGGTTTTGCGTGTGGATGTGTGTATAAATATTATTTAAACTTTTTTAATTTTACTGTATAGATCAACAAATCGATGAATCTGCATTTATCTGCCTAAATTACACGGATTTTGCAGAGATGTAAATTAAAATAGGACCACGTAAAAAACTGGATGCACTACAAATTTTATTTGCCCCACAATTATAGTGCAGTAATTATTCATCGGAGATTGATTCATTACGTAGCGAAGCAAATATACTATCCGTAGAATTTATCTACTTTCTGGGAACACCTACTTCTGGAATTTATAGCTCAGTAAAAATATTTTTATCGACTACACCCTGCGCCATTGAAATGTTCGATTTCGATTATTTACTATTTCATGCAATTCTCTCATAGATTTTACCTCATTCGCTATTTTTGTTTTGTTTTTTTATTTTTCAGCATATTTCACGCCTTATTAGGTATTTAAAACCAAACTAAGGATGAAATATTTGTTCGGTTTCAATTAAGTAGTCAAAGAGTTAATTTTACAAAGTGTCGCTCTAAATTAAATGCTAACGAAAAAGCCAAAATTTTGCAAGCAAAGGCAAAAAGTACACACATTCACAAATTGCAAGAGTAATTTAGTGTAGCCTAACAGCAATTAAAAAGTTTTTAAGGCACTATTCCGAAAATCAAACGATAATTTGGCTCTGATGCAAAGAGGAGAACTTCTGTTTCAACAAATCGAATTTCAGATATTTAGATCTTAAGCAAAGGTTTGCTACGGCTTTGGAGCTGAGAAGTTAGCTTCTAATAGCAACAACCGACACTATTTCAGTTCATACTATTAAAAAGAACTTGGTTTGTATCGTTGTCGACCTGCGAGAAAATCATAACTGACAGCAAAAAAGGCAGCTGCAAGCCTCAAATTCGCAATAGAATGAAAAAACTGAACGCCCAGGGACTGGCGTTGGCTCATATTCTCGGATAAATCCAAATTCAATATCTTTGGACCCGATGTAAGGACAAGGGTGGGGCGACGAAAAGGCAAACGGTATTTAACAGAATGTATTTCGCCGACAGTGAAAAATTCACCATATCTTATGGCCTGGAGAGCCTAACAGTCTTTGGAGTTTGATCACTATGCCTTCTGGATAGTTCAGAAAACAGAGGAAAATATAAAAAAATTATCGAAACCTGAATCGTGACTATTGACGACCCGACTCAATACATCGGTATTCCACTCTTCCAGGACGATTACTCTCCGCGAGTTATTGATGTTATTTGTGAAGTAAGAATGCTTAATTTTAATGTCTATTTTGTTTAGGTAGCCGAATTTAAAAATAGGTTGGTGATTGAGTCGTTACCCTGGACAGGAAATAGTCCTGACCTCAATATTGTTGAAAATATTTGGTCCTTCATGGGAAAGAAGATTACAAATTACAAGCTGAAAAGTGCTAAAGAGCGGAAAAAACTTATAGAAAAAGTCTGGTTTGAAGAAATAAACAATATATTATTTAATCAAACTTTAGAATTCAATGCTGATCGGGTTTAAGGCCATCATAGAAGCCAAGGGCTGGGTTATTAATCATTGATTTTAAAAAGTTCAATTTCTCTCAAAATATTTTGGTTGAGATGAATTATTTTATTTCTGTTAATTCTTATTTTGAATAAAAATTACCATTGTCAACAAAAAACTATTTTTCAATTGAAAAAACTTTGTTAAAAACACTGTAAAGACCTTCCAAATTGTTACGAGGTAGGGCGGTAATATTCCTTATCCGATATTATGTAGGTCTAAAATGTCGGATTACCGTTCTTTTTATTTGAATATATTCGGAATAGTGTAAAAATTGTTTTGATGTTCAGAATCTATCATTTTTGCTATCTACTTTTTGAAGCAAACGGTGGTATTTCCAAAATTTACTTTAAAAATTCAAACCGAACATTTCAATGGCGCAGGGTGTATATGCAGAAATAAATTCAATTATTATTTCTAAAGGAAACTGATTTAAAAGCATGTTTGCAAATCAACAATTTTGCACTACATAGAAAATTGGAGAACAATCATCATCTAAATCATACCGATTCTTTAGATTTAACACGAATAGCTGTAGATAACTTAATATTCAAGTGTGGAAAGTAAGCTGTGCATTAATATCTTTATACAAATTATATTAAAACATTTTACAATCAACCTTTATTATAGCTATCCTCAAACTACTGACAAAATAAATTGTGCGAAGGCCGTTGTTAATTGCTATCCAAAGCTAAAATGTATCCTAATGGACGGCTTGCCCGTTTATGTAAGTTACAAATACATCATAGTTTTATCAACATTTAATGAAAACATTTTATTTTAGAGTTTATGGTTTAACCCAAAGCGATCTTTTTGGATACGCCAGAAAAAGCGAATGGGAGGATTGAATTTCGTCTAAGTAATATAAGGAAAAACCTGCCAATCGACAAAAAAAAATATTATGTCAAAGTGAAATTTAGTTTTTAAACCACAAGAGAGGCAGGTACAATTTTAGTGCACTAAATTTCATGACATTGACCCAGCTACATGCCCTACAGCTTAAGTAAAATTTTAAATTCCAAAAATTCTTTAGGTTATTTATAATCAATTGGATAATTTTACCAAATTCAACAAATTTTATAATTGTTTAATATTTTACCTATTCTACAAAATCTCTAAATTCTACAAATTCTATTAACTTTCCAAATTCTCACAATTTGATAGATTTTATTCTTCAAATCCTTCCAATTTATTTAATTCCTTGATTCCTAATAATTCAATAAATTCTGTTAATTTAGAAATTTTTTAAATTAGGTCTCAACATTTTAAGTAAAATTCTGTAAACCCAATAAATTTAAGTTTTCAATTCCCTTTACAACACCCTCTTATACTTAAGAATTCTAGAAATTCTACAAAATCTTTAAATTTTTATTTTCTTTCAATGATAATTCCTATGCTTTGAATTCTGTTAATTTGACGAATTCTTTAATTTCATTAAACAATTTTAAATGTTTTTTAATTTGATAATTTTTTTTTAATAACTTTAAACTTCTCCTCCAGCGATTAAAGCTGCTTTATATTATGTAAATTCTTTTATACAAATTCTTTAAAGTTGGAAAACTTAATCCCTACAATCAATTCTATCATTTCTATTAATTCTTAGTAACGCGCCCCCACCCAAATGCAAATATAACTTGTTAAGTGGTGTAACGCAATGACCCTTCACAACAAGTGACAAAAATTAATTGAGCCTGTCAGCCCATTAGTGGAAGCCCGTGCTTGATCAGTCGACCAGTCCACTCCGGTGTATGTTACGAGGAAGAGAATCACTTGGATAGCCGAATGAAAGTGAAATATTTTAAGTAAACAATTTAATTTGAGGGGACTTACCAGTTGTTGTTCCAATTTGTAACTTGTTCGGCGGATTGCTTGAAGCTTATAACACGAAGCTTGTAAACAACAAATGTAAAACACCATAAAATTTTACAACACTTAACTTCACTCACACTTGTTGTAGTAGTTTCTAAGCGATTTATACACTGTTTTTTACTTGTTTTCACCTGACCAATTTCATGGTTCCTAATTTTTTTTTTTTTTTTTTATTAAACACAGGCAAACAACAAAATTTTAAATTAGCACAATTTACTGAGCACACCATATCACTGCAGAAACTGTACATTTAACACACACTTCTTCGTTTCACACATTTTTATTTTATTTTGCAATTCAAACTCACGACTGTAGATATGTATATGGCTTGATTTTATTTCTGCTTTTTTTCACTTCTGTGATCAAATATTGATTTCACTTACGAAAAGGGATGAACAAACAATAGATTCACTCGTGTTAACCAAGATTTTTAAGCCACCACGGTGTTGTGCATATTTTTTGTTTTTAACTTGAAACACACAATCACGTTTTTTCCTGTTACTTGAGTTGTTATTCAACCAAAAGCCGAAAATATTCTCTCCCCCATCATGCGGTCGTTCGCCTTTATCTCATTTATTTTGTTTATTTTTTTTAACTATCGCTTGATCCCTCTCTATTTCGCATGTCGACGCACAATACAATATTTTTGAAAACTGTACAACCATTAGCACTTTACAGGGTTGGAGTATTTGGATGCGAAAACCTGAATAATTCAAAGGAAGATTAAAAATGGATTTTGGAAAATATTTCTAAGTTTAGTTTTCTCAGAAAAACAGGCAAGAATTTCAAGGCTTCATTGTTATCCTTAGCATAAATACTCGATTGCCCAAACACGTGCCGGTTATAATTTCTGCTTCAATAAATTGGTGGTTTAATGCTTTTACAACTAAACGGGTCCCATTACATATATTTAACGAGGGATTAATATTTCTCATTAGCATTTGGTACTCCTATTTTTAGACGTAATTCATGTGGTGGCAAACCGCTTGGATTTAAGCTGTTTAAATATTCAACAGGAATTCCCATTGCTTGATTTTAATTTACAACTGGATCAGCACTATAATAAATGCGTTCCATACTAGTACAATTATTATAATAATTTTTTTGATTTCCCAATATTTTACTGTACTCTGAATAATGTTCGATGCTTTTCAAATAAAAATTGGAAAAGGTTTAGAAATGATGTGAAATTTTCACGTTCCATTCAAAATTGTGCAATTGGGAATCTACATTCTATTCAAGAGGCTTAAAGCCATATTGAAAATAGAACCAATATTGTATGATTTAATCTATGCGCTACAAATTATTTAAAAATATAAAGATTCCCTAAAATCTCACACAAAAATTGGATAGAACTTCTTGAACCAAAAGTTTTTAAATCAGAGTTATTCGAGTAATCTAAAGCCAAACTATATAAGGAAATTTTTAACAGGTAAAAATCTTCTGAAATTTCTTGGAGCTTTTCGTAATATGCATATTTCGTAACCTAAATCAATGTTAGGAGCACTCAAAATTTCTATTTTTAATTTATGTTATAATACCAAAGTAATTTTATTCAATATATACAACGTCGGCGAGAAATGCAAAGTGTGTAAGTCCAAAAACAATTTTGTTCAGGAGACAAAGAAAACTATTTCACTCTCCTTATTGTCAACATGCAAATTTTAATTTTCATTCCAAATTTTTTATTCCTAACATAACTTTTATGATATTTTTTAAATGGTGATCGATGCACAATGTTCCCCTCTTTCGTTTAATATGAAAAACACAAAATTGGGAAAAGTGGACTTACACATTCTGCATTTCTCGCCGACGACAAATTTGTTTGGAATTTTTAAAATCGAATGTTGCTAAAAGTCAAACTTAGATAATAGCCTGAATTCGTTTTTTATTTTATGAAATTCAAGGATTCCTTATTTATTTTCAAAGTATTCCTAGTATCTATCCTTAACGAAATGGAGTATGTAAGGATTACAAGGGTGACATGTAGTACCATCACTTTCGATTCGTTTTCGATTGTGTTTTGTCTCTTGTAACAAGAACAAAATTGTACACTATTTTCTTCTTTCATTACAATTTTTCTAATGCGACCTCAGCCTTCTGTATACTTTTCCTTTTCTTCACATCGATCAAATATCGCAAACAAAATTTTTTGTGATAAAGAGTGATGAATGAAAGTAGAAATAGAATGTTGTTTTAATATAGCCAGCTGAGATAGCTTTAGAAAAAACATAATTGAAAAAGCGAAATAGAGTGCAATTTTGTTCTTGTTACAAGAGACAAAATACTATCGAAAATGAATCGAAAGTGATGGTACAACATGTCACCCCAGGGCTGCTGTAAAAAATTGCAACAAACTTAACACCGATATATCTATCAAAGCAACCGTGGCATAGTGCTCAAAATTATACTACTGACAGTTACCTAATTATATTGTTTATTAGTGTGTTGAAGCATTTGCGTCTAAGTTAAACCGAAAATAATAAATTCCTAACATGGAATTCAAACGCAACAACGTTATTGCGCTATATTTGTCTGGAAAGACACAAGTTCAAATTGTTCGAGAGCTAAGCCGTTTCAATGTGCATAAACGTTTTGTGTCGCGCACCACTTCTCGTTACAACGATACTGGCCGCATTAAAATCCCTAGTAATAAAGTGACTGCTGAGATGAACATCTCCAGAGAAACAATGCAACACATTCTGAAAAATGAGCTTGGATTGATGCCTTTGAAATTTGAAAAGGCACACGATGATACTCCAGAACATAAAAAAAAATAGGCCGGATAGAGCAAAGGAATTGCTTCGTCTTCTATGGTAAGGTACCATTCCACATTGAGCAACATGTAAACAATCAAAATAACCCAGTTTATTTGACAGAGAGGTCATACGAAACATTTGCAACAGTGGTTTTTTGAGAAACTAGTTAACTGCAAAAACTCTAGTTTGTATTTGAATCTCTAAAATAAAAAATATCTATAATTAAAATAAAATCCATAAACATTTTTTTATTATTTGAAATTTGTTTCGACGGCAATCTAGTATAATTAACGTATAAACTAGTAAAAAATGATGACGTAGGATTAACTAGAATTCTGCTAAAGTATATAGTTTTTCCGGTTATTTTACTAGAACTTTAGTAGAATAAATACAGAAAATCTTTTAGTTTTGCGAGAAAATCTAGTATTCGATTTTAATTGAAATCTAATTAAGAAACCGTATTTCTCATAATTTTACCGGAACTCCATTCGTAAAATCAAATAGAATTTTTACTTGATTTCCAGTACTACAGATTTGTATTTCAAGTAAAATTGCCATATTTTATTACAACCAGAAATCTAGTATTTTTAATTTTACTTAATTCAACTAGATTGTCTAGCAGGTATGCTCACATCTAGTGAATTTTTATTTACCGTCTAGGACGGCAGTGTTTATCTATAAAGTTTTAAAAACATTTTTTCCTATTAAAGTCAGTCAGTCTAATATTAGTATCAAATACGGCTTGAGATATAAGCAGTATATTCGGCTTGAAAAATTTACAACAACAAATTTCCAAAATTCGTTTCGTAAATTTAATTTGAAAGTACAGCCGAGAAAGTGCCATTTTGTTCGAAAGGAGATATGCTACTTGGGCCACGTCGTTACTGATTGCAGAATAAAACCGGACCACTCAAAATTAAAAGCTATTCAGAATTTTCGAAAAAAACCAAAAGGAGATAAAATCATTTCTCGGATTACTATCGTAGGTTCATTGAACAATTTTCAAAATTAGCTGATAAGTGAAGAATTTCACAATTGTCCCCTAGGAGAGCACCAAGGTATAGAGCGAACTTTTAATCGAATGAAATCAATTTTTTTAATTTCCAAAAATGTTGACAAGAATCAAAAAATTTATTGAAAAATGTGAGTCATGTCAATAAAATATCTAGAATAAACAAACTCACAAAGGTGTTCACAACCACTTCAAACAGGCCCTTTGAGAAAATATTTTTAGACATCTTAGGACCAATAAATATTACAGAAAATAATAATCGTTACTTACCGACAATAAAAGATGATTTGCCCATCGGAAACCATAGCAAAGGGGTTCGCAGAAAACTTTATATGTAGGTTTGGAGCAATAGCCTATATTCTTACACTAACCAAGGTATCAATTTTGTTAGTAAACTATTTTATAACATTTAAAAATTTAAAAAACTACAATCTACTGCAATGTTCGCAAATACTTGATTATTGGCGTGCCAATAAAATTATTTCTTTAAACAATTGCTTTTTTTTTGCGTGCCACCTAATTTCGAAAAATAATTTTTTTTATTTGTAATATGTATTAAGGATCAGTCAGAATCGAGCCATAATACGCCAGATTTTTATTTTTGTCTTTCAACGTAAATTTTTACAGAAAGGTACGAATAAAATAACTGAAGATACATTTTATTATCTCGGAGTTGGATCTAATATTTGTCGAAGGAAAATCTGTTAGTTCAGGTATTGTCACTACACAAACTAATTGATTTCATGGTTTCCCATTTTGGACTTTATCAAAACTCTAAAAACGTCTTTTCCATGTTTTTGCAAGAATAACTGCCAAAAAGTTCGAATTTTGAAAACTCAAAATTTTTTTTTTGGCGTGCTGGACAAATTTCTAAACGTGCCAAGTTTATGTAGTAGTATTTGCGATCACTGGTCTACTGCCTATACGATCCACAAACAAATGGAGCCTTAATACAGTCTCAATGAACACAGGTCGAATATTCCTATTAATCTAAGAATTCTAGCCTTATTACTAAAGTTGATGCTAAATGCTTAGACAGTAGTTAGTATTGGCTATGGCCAATTAAAAAAAAGTTAATTTTTCAATCACCATGCACAAGCTGTGAGACCCATTAGATATTTGAGACGTTAATTTTGAAATTGGTGCAAGTCCATTTTTCAGTAAGTTAATGATAACAATAGACAAATAAAAGTATAATCTTTCTAACGGTGAACAATTTATAGTCAAAATAAAAAAAATAATAATCCCTAATACTTGTTCAAAAAATCAGAAAATTCAAAATCCCGTATATGTTTGCATTTATCGTTTCTTTATTCCTTCATTTTCTCGTTTCAACAAAATATAGAGCCCCACTTTGAAAATAAACGGCTCATTTGTGAAATCTTGAAAAAATATTCCTATTGACCTAAGGATTCCAGCTATGCCACTGTAGTTGATGCTAAGTGCTTTACAATTTTATTTAAGAAAAATTTAACGAGTTTTGACGGAGCAAGGTATTTTTTAATAAAATTTTTAGTTGGAGCGTTTGTCTTTTTAAATAAATACTTTAAATCGAGTTTCGCCTAAATGACTTCCTTTCCACCAATCCGAATGCAAAAACATTGTTGTTGTAAATTTTTAGGAAAAGTTAATAAAAAAGTCTCTCGCATGCCTTTTGTGGGTGATTATACAAGTGACCAAGGCTATATCTGTAAAACGAATCGTCCAATTCAGGCCCCAATCGATGGTAGGTTAGGTTAGGTTTGGGTGGCGGTCCACCAGGACCAGGCATAGACACAAAAAGGTCCGTAGCCATACCACAAATTAAAAATTTTTCCTCCAACTGATTGAAACCACTTTGAGCTTGCTATGAAGCGCTGGATATTCCTGACGTCCTTCTCGCTGAGCTCCGCCAGGTCGTTGAAAATCGATGGTAAGAATAATATACTTTCCAAAGGTGTCGGCCACGTGATGATGACGATATTAACTGAGACGCTATTTTGTCAATTTTCATCCTTTTTTAAAATATCGGTAAAACTCTGAGTACAAATTACAAGATAACAAGCGAGTTTTATCCAAAAATTCCAAATCCATTTCAACCACTTCAAAAACTTTATGATTATGAATCCATTGATTCAAAGAAGCCAATTGCTTATTATTTTATTACCCACTTTTACAAAACGCCTTAAACTTTAACAACGGCTTTTCCAAAATTCTTTCCTTGCAACATC
The DNA here is from genome assembly GCA_963556165.1 of Tipula helvola. Taxonomy (NCBI): domain Eukaryota; kingdom Metazoa; phylum Arthropoda; class Insecta; order Diptera; family Tipulidae; genus Tipula; species Tipula helvola. The sequence goes on along the minus strand of OY744482.1, from coordinate 338,877,221 downwards.
TCAATAAATGCCGTTGGCATATTTTCAAAACCTTCTGTAATCGTCTCATTGTATTGCACTGTACCATCTTTAATCCATTCCTTGATCGATTTAATCCCCTCAAACCATCTATCAGCCCATTTGTATATAATAAAACCTTGCATTAATAGTCGCTTGTGATATATAGGCGGAATTTCTGTGTTAGGCCAATCTTTAGGATCTACATTATATTGAGAAATTGATCCACATACCGCAATCCGTCCGAATATATTCATTTGCGAATAGACGGTTGTACTAATTTCGCCCCCTGTATTATCGAAATAACAATCAACACCATTGGGGGCGGCTGCTTTTAAAGCCTCAGAAAGGTTTCCATCTTTATAGTTGATCGCATGATCAAAACCTAATTCATCCACAATCCAGTCGCATTTATCTTTAGACCCGGCAAATCCAATCACCTTGCATCCTTTGAGCTTAGCGATTTGACCGACTAATGTACCAACAGCACCTGCAGCTCCAGATACCACAACAGTATCACCTTCCTTTGGTTTACAAATGTCGAGAAATGCAAAGTATGCGGTATTTCCCGGCATGCCTAGATACCCAACGCCTAACGATTTTGGTAAATGACCAAAATTTGGTAGCAAATAGCATTCGGTTGGATCGACTGGATCTTTTGGTTTATGTATGGTATGTGAACGCCATCCAAATTGACCGAAGACATAGCTACCCTCGGGATATTTATCGTTTTTCGTTTCGATAATTCTGAAAACAATAAATAAGAATTTTTCAATAACATCGTTATCAATTTCACATATACGATTACATTTATCGAAAATAGAATCTATATTGCGTACTTACCTTGCAACTTGTCCACCAATCATTGTAACTCCTACTTCAAAATTGGCAATAAATGTTCGCATATAGGGATCGACGCTCAAAAATTCGGCTTGCGTAAGTATTTCTGTGAATTAGCAGAATCGTAAGGTTATGATTTATAAAAATTATTTACAATTAATTACCTCCATCCTGTAATTCTGGTAATTCTTCATCAACCAATTCAAAATCGGTTACTTTTGGTTCACCAACGAATTTTTTCGCGTACACAAAACGTTTCGCCATCATTGCACAACTAAAACACAAACTAAAATTCACTAATGAATTAAATTGATAAGAAAAATGTTATTATCATCGCCGATGATAACCATACAAAACACGATGATACAACTTTATTATTGTAGAATTAAAAACACATTACGTGGGTAACGACAACAATGTGGCCCTATATAAGTATGTATATTTAGACTAAAGAAGTTTTTGTTTTGTAAAGCTGCCACAGAATGATAGTCTTTCTAATCAGTGACCACACATGTAATTGTGCAAAATGTTTTAAGTAACTAAACAAATTCTTACTTAATTTGGTGTGGACAGAGTAAACACGATAAGGGGTAAAGCAAAATATACGCATCGCATTTCGCGTTTACTTTGTTCGCACGCTAAGTGGAATGGTTTGTTTAAAAATGGCTTTTACTTCAAATAAAATAAAGGCACCGACTAGGAATTTAAGAGATCATGAGTTCCTTCATCTGAATAAATACAGAACAGACTATGATGATAATGAACCGGTAAACATGATGTCGCAGAGTTTTTAATAAAATCGTCCATCTGTTCGGTTTCTTGCTACAACTTTAAATGTATGTTGAAGCAAATTATGCTCCGATCTGAAAATAATAATAAATTGTTTAGGTTTTGATCATTCAATCTCGATGAGGTCGACTAACATTATTTAAAAACAAAGTACTCTAAGGTAAGGGGCAAGTACAATTTAAGAAGAAAACTTGAACATTTATAACTTTACAAAATGCCGCGACATAAGTAATGCTTCGAGGTAAAAGGAATCCAAATTTTTTCTTGCGAATTTGTTGTGAATACTGTGGTATTTCACCAAGATACGGGCGTTCGGAACTGCGTTTTTTTTCGAGGAGGGTTTCTGTTCCGTTTTTTAGTTGGCGCAGTGTATTTATTTCCGAGGTTGCGTGATGTTTCCGCTATGATGAGATGAGATGTTTTTGCAGCTTGCGGTTGATGAAAATTGCAAATATGTGCAGATGAGGAGTTTTGGTATTCGGGATATCCAATTATTTTAGTATTTCTGGAATTCCTTGGATCGCGTTGGGTTGATCAATTATAATTATGTTCACGAGCTCCAACTACATGAATTAATATTTGATTTAAATTTTCAGAGATATTGGTCCATGGTGGGGAATTTAATTGGTGTACTATGGCAGGTTTAACTATGGCAGGTTTAACAACTAAATAATGAGTGTTTAAGCTCTGATTTAATAATGTTAATTTAAATTAAAAATTTAAAAATGGTATTTAGTGAAACGGGTTTTTATCTTGATTTTCAGAAGTGTTCGTAGCATATTTCCAAAAATTTGAAGCGAACAGCGGACAGGTAGTTTTAAAAAATTCTGTTTTGATTTTTATCCTCTTAAATTACAGAACTTCAGTTCTGAATTCATAACTTAGAAACTAATTGGTGTCTTTAACTTTAGTTTTGGGTACTGGTGATATTAATTGTAATTCATTACAGAACAGTCATCACAGATCAAAATTCTATAATTTAAGATAATTGGCAGGTTCACAAAAATGCATGTTTTGAGTAAAACTGTAGTTTTAGGATCGGATTGGATATATTGGGATTCAAGAATGAAGAAACCCGGCGCGGCATCCTATTTATTTTGTTCATCAATTATTATTTATTAATATAAGTGTGAAGAGTATCTAAAGGGGTTCCTTTCTCAGTTTACTGATTAATAAATTAATTTTCAGAATATATCTTAGTTCCAGAATTAATAATTTTATAAGGATTAAATTTAATACCAATTTTCAGAATATAGTTACAGCCTTATTCAACTGTCCAGGATCAACAAGTAGTGAATAAGCTGTAGGTTAGAAATTGTGTTGTCCTGTGCTAACTATTTTACTAACTATCGATCGCTTAGGTATCTGTAACCGGGCTGAGTCTCTCCCAACTAACGATCCTATCCTATCCTTCGGTTTTGTTGTATGTAAACGGGTGTACAGTGGGCCCGGCGTATTCCGACATCCTTGCTATAATGCTTGGCTGTGCATTCATATCAATCAATCAATCAAATTCTACGTTATGTACATTCTATTGGAATTTTTTTATCAGTTCGCGCACAAAGCATTTGCCACTATTCAAATAAAGAGATCAACAACAACAAAACAAAACATGTTACCAGCCAAGGTTTGGATTTTTTTTTTGGTGCAAGCTAAATTCAGGCCGAAATGTAACCGACCTCAAAATGGTCGTTACAGTGGTTAGGAAAGAATTTTGATGAAATGCGTTGACAGAATATAAAATTTAAGATTTGGGATTTGAAATTTGGAGTTTGCGGTTTGGAATTTGAAGTTTGAAATTTGGAATTTGAAAATTGAAATTTAGAATTTGGAATTTGAAATTTTAAATTTGGAATTTAGGATTTGGAATTTAAAATTTGAAATTTATAATTTGAAATTTGGAATTGGGTAATTGAAGTTTTGAATTTGAAATTTAAAATTAAGAAATTAAAAAATTTATTTAAAATTTGGAATTTGAAATGTAAGAGTTATGATTTAAAATTTGCTATTTGGAATTTGGAATTTGAAATTTGGAATTTGAAATTTGAAATTTGAAATTTAAAATTTGGAACATGAAATTTTGGATTTTGGAATTTTGAATTTGGGATTTGGATTTTGAAATTTGAAATTTCAAATTAATTTGGAATGTGGGATTTGAAATATGGAATTAAAAAATTGAAACTTAGAATTTGGAATTTGAAATTTGGAATTTGGGAGTTGGAATTTGGAATTTGAAGTTTGGAATTTGATGTTTAAAATTAAAATTTAGAATTTGGGCTTTGAAATTTAAAAGTTAAGATTTTAAATTTTTAATTTAGAATTTGAAATTTGGAATTTTAAATTTGGAATTTGAAATTTGGAATTTGGAATTGGAAATTTGGAATTTAAGATTTGGAGTTTGAAGTTTGGAATTTGGAATTTGAAAATTGAAATTTAGAATTTGGAATTTGAAATTTGAAATTTGGAATTTAGGATTTGGAATTTAAAATTTGAAATTTATAATTTGAAATTTGGAATTGGGTAATTGAAGTTTTGAATTTGAAATTTAAAATTAAGAAATTAAAAAATTTATTTAAAATTTGAAATTTGAAATGTAAGAGTTATGATTTAAAATTTGCTATTTGGAATTTGGAATTTGAAATTTGGAATTTGAAATTTGAAATTTGAAATTTAAAATTTGGAATATGAAATTTTGTATTTTGGAATTTTGAATTTGGGATTTGGATTTTGAAATTTGAAATTTGAAATTAATTTGGAATGTTGGATTTGAAATATGGAATTAAAAAATTGAAATTTAGAATTTGGAATTTGAAATTTGGAATTTGGGAGTTGGAATTTGGAATTTGAAGTTTGGAATTTGTTGTTTAAAATTAAAATTTAGAATTTGGGCTTTGAAATTTAAAAGTTAAGATTTTAAATTTTTAATTTAGAATTTGAAATTTGGAATTTGGAATTTGAAATTTGGAATTTGGAATAGGAAATTTGGAATTTAAGATTTGGAGTTTGAAGTTTGAAATTTAGAATTTTTGAATTGAAATTTGAAGTTTGAAATTTGGAATATGAAATTTTGGATTTTGGAATTTGGGATTTGGAATTTGGGATTTGGAATTTGGAATTTGAATTCGAATTTCGGGTTATTTAGTTAGTGATTAATTTGGGATACCATCATATTCCCGAACGGAGAAATCCCCCAAAAAAATACCGAAAAATACAAGGTCAACTGCCCCATCGAATGGGAAGACCCCAATAAATTTTTGATAACTTATATATGAAGACAAAAGGAATCTACATAATTTCATGTCATCCTTGCACGGAAAGGACCAATGCTAAGTGGCTTTAAGGAGTTTTTATTTTAGTATGTGAAATACAAACGTAAATATTTTTACATATGTTAATATTTTTGAACGTTTTCTGACGTTTTTCTGTCACCCTTGCGCAAAGGGTCCAATACTAAGCGGCTTTGGGGAGTTCTCTATTTTAGTATGTGAATTAATATTAAAAAATACAAATATTTCAAAAATGGTTCAATCACTATGAATATTATTTAGAATTTCAAAAAATCGTCAGGGCGGGGATTTGGGGGCGGCAGCCCCATCCACCAAGGTATCACGAATTAAAATAATAGTTCAAAAATTTGTTATTTTTTTATTTTGGATAATGATACCAACCCAGTATATTGATGTAATCGAAGCATTAATATCATAATGTTGGTGTTGATATTGGTATTGGTATTGGTGTTATTGTTAATATTGGTATTAATGGTAATGTTAGTTTTAGTATTAGTATTGGCATTGGTATTTTTGTTAATATTGGTAGTTATATTAAGATTAATGGATTAATAAATAATCGTTAAAATGATTTTGGTGTAGAATCACCTGAAAAACTAGACAAAGCTGGCATTGGCTGAGGCGATAGCGGGGTGGTAGTTGGTTTAATTATTATTATACAAATTATTTATGTTAATTTATATGTAGTACATAAAGAATAATTTATAATTTATTTCAGAGAATTTAATTTATACATAATTAATTTTAGAATAGTTATTAATAAGGATTAATACAGATTTTAAATTTAAGAAATTTTTGAAAGACTTGAAACGGCTTTCCAGGTACTTAAGCAGTAAATAAACTTGAAATTGTGTTGTCTTGTGGTAATTAATTTACTAAAAATATATTTCTAACAAATTTACTAACTATCAACTGCTTAGGTGTCTGGAACCCGGTTGATTTTTTGTTACTAACATACCACTCCTTTCCTTCGGTTTCGTCATGTGTAAAGAGTGTACGGAGGGCCCGGTGTCACCCGGGAATCTTGCTTAGGCTTGGTTGTACATTCTGATCAATCAATGTAATGACCAAATATTTTACTATAAATTAAATATTGTGCTTTATAATTATTACAATAGTTACACAAAATATACGTCGTATGCGTATATGATGCACCTAAATGTATGCGACCACTACCACAAATTATTTAAAAACTTTTTTATTATAAGTTTTTAGTAAACAAATTTGTTCGTGTCATAAACTTCGTAGCATGCTATGAAACAATATAACAATGGAAATTAAATAAATTTTCTTACGTCGGATGTGGCTTAGTAGTAACATATTGGACTAGAATGCCTAAGGTCTAGGGTTCGATTGTGAGAGTTGATTGAGATCTAAAATAGTTTTGTTTTTCAATTCATATTTTTTTTTCAAGAAAAGCACGGCTTCCGCTGTTTATCGGTCTGTAAGGTTTTTTGTGTGATGCCCCAACACATGTAGAATCATCCTTAAAAGCCTTTAATCGCGAGCTACTCCTACTCGGGTAAAAAAATATCAATCAATAGCATGGACATCATCATTATATATAAATTGTATTCGTCCTAGGATGGGCTGTACTCCCTAGTAAATAAATATGAATAAAAGTATATAGATGCTTTCAATATTATAAGAGATACGTTTGTTTACCACATTTGCCTATTGTATGTATTCCAGGACAATCGTTCTTAAGGAGTAAGCTCCAGTCGCGCGTTGGAGCTGATGCACACCAATTTTTTTCATTTTTAGTTCAGCTTCCAATACAATTTTCTTTTTTTCAATTCTAGTTCTTTTTCTCGTTAACAAATCTGATATTAGCATACTTGCTTTAAGCTCCGAAGGTCCCAGGTTCGATTCCCGGCGGGTGATGAAAAAATCACGGCTGGTTAGTGTAGGATAAATAATGAAAGCGGCCAAATCTCTCTATGGGATGTAGCGCCAGCAAAAAAAAAAAATTGGACAGATTTGTTTCTATTTTTTTTTTTGAGCTGATCTTCTGGCTTACATTTTCAATTGGCCTGTCATAGAAGAAGCGACCGAGACGTTTATGTTGTCGCTGGCAGTATGAGGATGACAGTGTACAAGCCTTACTCCAATAGACTAGAAGCGGGCCCTTTTGACGCATAGCTTTAGTTTTAAGAGCAGCAACACGATGATTGATACATATTTAGTAGTAAATATAACTAAATTTACCACTTTGTGTAGCATAACCGTTTTGTAGAACTTTTTTTATTACAACTAACTTAAATTCTAATAAAACTTTAATTTAGAACCTTTTTTATTATTTTTAACGTTATAAATTTAAACAAAAAAAAATATTTTCGTTCGTTTTTCGATGTTTCGTTATGTTGCAATTTTGTTTCGAATATTGAATGTTAGCTGGAGCTGGGACTATCTAGCTGAATACGTTTTTATAAAACAATATATTTTTCAATTAAATTAGAATTCGTTACGTAACACAAGGTTAAACCCCTCTCCTCACATCAAACTACTTTTTAACAAAATCATAGACCAGTCCTCTCATTAGTGCGTTACAGCGTTACGTAATATATTCGTAAAAATCATTAAAATCTTATGCGGGATTCGAGAGCTATACCTTAGATCCTACGTTACATAGATTCAGACCAGCCCGTAGTACTCATGATAGGCCCATATATATTTAGGCGATTAAAAATCTATTTTACCTCTCCGTCTTTAATGTGATTAGTTCATTAAGATTCAAATTCATGGCGCACCTCGTTCCGTGCCAATATATAGCTGAATATTAGCCAAATGGTAAGCGATACATCAAAAATTAAAAAAGCCACTCGAAGCTACAAAAACAAAAATTATTTCATGTTGTAGAAATTTTGTTATAGAATCAAATTGAAAAAACCATTAAAAAAATTAAAAACAGAATGAATAAAAAACTATTTTTCCCCCATTTACTATATTAACTCAAAAAGCATTCATCAAAATTAAAAGCTCTACAAAAACGAACTGAAAGCAGCATTTTTACACATTTTGTTGCTTTTTTCAGTTTCTTGGTTCGCAAAAAATATAATTATTTAGTTTTGTACTAAAAAATAAAAAAAATATTTAAAATTAAATAAATTGAAAAGTTTAGCACAAACATAAAATTTATTACGAAAACTTGAAAAGCAAACTTCATGAATACAAAAAGGTAGATGATTCAATGTTGCTTGACTATATTGGTACAGACATCAACCTAAAAATGGTTTGCTTTACATCACATATTACCATAATTTTCGTTAATTATATAAATTAAATTTGATTTATATGAACTAAAGATCTGTATCGTTGATTAAAATCTTAACACCATAAGAAACGAAAAAGTTTTTGTATTTCGACGAAATTCAATTTTCTTGAAAAACTTCAAAATCACCAACAGACAACCGATAAACAAACTAATAACAAAATTATTATTAAAAAGATCTAATTTTTATTAATTTTGTGATTTCGTTGATTTAATTCAATTTTGAAAAAACCGAAAAGTTTTGCAAAGTATACGAGTTTAGTGTATAATACATGGTGGCATGGTAGCAGCAACAGTATATACGTAGATTATAGAGTAATATTTATGTGCAGACACACAGATCAATCTTAAACAATCACGTAAAATCAATTTATTCAATCAAAGCCAAAAAAAAAGAAAAACGAAAATGGTTTTCGTTTTCTTTTTCTAGCTAAATTAAAATACATTTACCAAGTTAAGATGAGATTTTTTTTTTTGTGTGTGTGTATGTGTTCGGTGTTGATTTGGGAATATTACATTTAATCGTGAAAATTATTTTAACGCTTATATCGTGATTTGCAGAAAAGCTCGTAATTATTTAGTCGTGATTATTTTGTTTAAAATTGTAGATAACGAAAAAGAAGGCCTTACCACTTGTAGTGTATTTTGAAGTCCAGGTTGCTAATTAATTTGAAGTATTCTCATCAACGTGATAAAATCTTGAAAATTAACTAATCTTTATCACGTCTGAACCATTAACTAATATCATTTATAAACCATTGCATTTATACCAAAATAATTATTTCTCCCAACGCCATAATTAATTCATGTCAAATTACCGTTAAGAACATCTCTACATTACACAAATTTTTATTGTCTAAAAATTACCAACAGCACCTATAAATTGACTGGTAAAACTAAAACTGCAAATAAAATTACTGCTAATTAATTCAATCCATTCCACCCCACTAATTCGAATGAACCACACATATTTACACACAAATAGATTACTGTGGAACAATACTGTATACGAAAGATAAAAATCTTGTTTCGCCAGCATTTATATAGTATACATCTTAATTCAAGATGCGAGAGGAGATCCCAAGCAGCCAAAACAGCAATAACAAAACATATTACAACATTCATTCAGTTTTATGATTATTGTTATTAAAAATAGAATTCATTTTAATTCGAACCATCTTCATCCACATTCATTAAACGAAATTATACTTTGTGCGTATATATACATATACCGTTGTTTTTCGATATCTTGTCGTCGTTCGATGTCTTTTCAACGCGCTTATTGTTGGTATTTAGGAATTTAAATGTCTACAAAAGTACTGACACGACGCATAATATTTGAACAAGAATTACCATAACTATGTATCGCATAACATGCGCTGGACAAATCCCTCCCGGGTATTATCATCATCAATTGTAATTTTTGCAAGTTTTATGCGTTAAATTAGGATTTGTAATTTTTGTTTGTTTTATTTATCCGTAAATCGATTCATAATACATCAGTATTATTGTGTATTTGTTGTATAGTTACTACCAGCGATATAATAATTTCGATTTTCTTCTCTTGGTTTTCCCAAATGATTATCAATTTAACGATTTATTTAATAACTAAACGAAATGAAAATTGTTACGCGTAGTTGTAATAATAATAAACATGACAACAAAAACACAGACCGATTACACTACAAAAAAAAAAAAAAAATCGCTTTGAAACCTCAAGAGGATATTCGTGTATTTTTTGCCAATTTTGTTACTGTTGTTTGGGGCTCAAGATAGTAATCAGAAAACAATTTTCGACAATAAAAATGGATGGATGAATATCCTTTTGCAAACTTTGGTTGTATGTGTGTGTATGTGTACTATATGTAAGAAGTTCGTTTGCCTGTTTGATAATGATTATTATCATTTAGTTTTGATTTTTTTTTTTTTTTTTGGGAAAATGAATTGGTTCGTATATGTATGATTATTGTCCAGGGATCAGAAATGGGATATGCTATGTGTGATGCGAAGAGCAATCAATCAACCCGCGCAGATTTGACAGGATAAAGAGTTTTTGAATTGAATTATTTTAAATCGCAAACATGACTATCAAGCGGTATCTGTATCAACAATTGAGACAGCTTCTGAATTAATTGACGTTCCAAATCAGCCAGTTCAGAGACCGTCTCGGCGTAATGTTTTGATTGGATCAGGATATAACAACCTCAATAATTTGGATACAGTCGAACTACGTAAATGGACCTTTTTATCGCGGCACCAACCGTTAGTGAAGAAAAAAATCATCCTTCACCTGAAAAATGAGCTCAATTTAACGAATGTTATATGCTTTCGGGTTCTCCCAAAAAATGCTACGGAACACGATCCCCCTTACTCATCATTTAAAATCAACGTTCCTGTTTCTTATTATACCAAAATTATGACTGCTGAAGCTTGGCCTAATGGGGTGTTAATCAAAAACTAGGAATGTAGGCTTAGTCGAGCTGTTGTTTGCTGCACTCGAGCTGTTGCCACAAATCATTTTACTCTCTGAAGTCATTGAACATCATGAGCTAGAGAGCTATAAGATACCGGGTTTTGCAATTTTTGGTAATTGCAATTTTATGTATAGAAGGTGTTTTTGTTTATCTGAGGGAATATATCAATGAAAAAAATGTGGTTCGTATTGATTCTAGTAGTGTTGACCTAATACAGATGAGTTCTGAATATAAGTCTGTTTTGTTTTCGATTATATGTATTTATAGGTTACATTCTGTGCGCATATCTGTTTTCATTGAGGAACTTAATAATATTTTACTAATGATCAAATTCAAAAATTTAATGGTTTTTGGTGATATGAACTTAAATATTTTCGAATTTCCACCGTCCTCAGTTGATTACATGCTCATTATCAAATAAGCTACGAAGCTAACATTCAAAATTTAAATATCACTGACCATTGTATGACCAGTACCATAATGCGGGGTGGCTTGAACGCCCACATGGCCCTCAAGTAATAATAATAATAATAATGACCAGTATTGTATTTGTACCTATTTATGGGTCTAATTCTCACTCATCCAAATCGAAATGGAATATCAAAATTATTAATTATTCGAATTTATTTAAAGTTTTAAACGAAGAAAGTTGGTCTTCTGTCTACTTCTTACGAAAATTAGGTAAAGCTAGTTAGAAAAAGCTTAATAATAACTTAAATGATTCGGAGTTTACAAATTTTAGATTTTTTACCGGTATTTGCCCTTCTAGATTAAAAGTAGCTGTTGTTATTCCAATTTTTAAAAAAGGCGATAGAAAAGATATTTTAAACTACAGACCAATTTCATTGCATTCTGTGTTTGGTAAAATCATTGAGAAGCTCGTCCATTCGAGAGAGTTACTAGTTGTTTGGACAGTACCAATTTTTTACATGACAGCCAGTTTGGCTTCAGAAAATACAGAGGCATTCAAAATGCTGTATTAGAATTCACTAACTTTTTATATGAAGGACTTGATCAGAGAAATGCGATTGCCTCTATTTTTATTAATCTTACGAAGGCATTCGATATGGTTAACCACAAAGTTCTATTGAAAAGATTTTTTATGCTGAGTTTCGCGAGGTCACTTTGTCTTGGATTTGCTCATACTTGTCCGAAAGATCCCAGGTTGTTAAGATTAAAGGTATTATGAATCAGCCTAAAATTTTAAACGATGGTGTTCCGCAAGGTTAAGTATAAGGCCCATTGCTGTTTTTGATATATTTGATGATCTGGTGTTCTTGTACAATCAACCTGAATGTAACAAAGTTACTCAACATATGCAATCGTACCTAATCCTCCTGAAGAACTGGTTCTCCGCGCATACAATGTTCTTAAGAACAAAAACTAAAGGTATGTTGTTTAAAATTAGCGAAGCTTTTTTAGTAGATCCTAATATTCTTTATCACTCTCGTAATTACGACCAAATTGCTTGTAACCATATAGAGACATAGTGAGACACCATATCGATGACCTTCGTAATTATCTCATAATAATGGTTAGGAAATTTTACTTACTACGTAGAGCATGCCCTTAGGGCTCGTATACCCGGATATCGGGCACCCGGGTACCCGGGTATTTTCCCAAATTTTTAACTAACCGGCTATTTGGGTAACGGGTATTGTAGTCTCGGGTATCGGGTACCCCGATATACGAGCCCGATACCCGACTGAAGTTTTAAGAAATACATATATACTTTGCATTAGTTGACTCGAAATTGTATTATGGCTTAGTTTGTTGGGATGGCACTTAATACTCCAGAATTCATCAACTCATTATTGCGCAAAAGCATATTGTTAGGATGATTCTTAATGCGCAGAAGACTTGTGCTTGATGGCCTCTATTTCAATCCCTGGACATATTTTTACTTACAAATCTGTTTGTGCTCAAAGTATTGAAAGCTTATTTTGCTATCATTGTGAATCAGTCAAAGGTCAACACTAAATACAACTTGACACAACAAACTTTCAAATCTCATTTTTAATTTTGGTTCCCAAAATGTTCAATAGCCTGCCGGATGAATTGACAATTTGTTAGAATTTGAAATAATTTCAATCTGGTCTAAAAACATTTTTATTCGAATGGGATAGTGTGAGTGATTTGGCGCAATTTCAAGTAATTGCAATTTTAAAATTTTATTTATTGTTTTCACTGCACTTTTTATTGTATTAAAATGAAAACTTTATTTAACTCTTGTACAACACACATACACACACGCACAGGACATCCACCACACCCGCGACTTAGAACGTAACGATTCAATAGTGCTGAGGACCGCAGATCTAAACTAATTTAAAGAAAGCAAACATAAGTCGCAATTAAGAAAAAACTCATTATGATTTGATTGCAATCTAGATAAAGGGTTCGCAAAGCCAAGACTAGTTCATGAAAATGATGGAAAAAATAACACTGCGCTTCTAACTCTGTGGGAGGGTGCATACAAATTTAGACAAGATAGTGAGTACTGAGTAGTATGCCTCACACAAGTTATTAATTAATTTATAAAGAAAAGTTTCATCAAGCATAGAAGGCTTCTAGTCTGAACTGATTATAGTTCAAATAATTTTAAGCCTGACTTCATAGTTGACAGGACCACTAATATAGGCATACACTTATGCATTAAAAATATGGGAAATTTTCGCTGTACCCTCTCAATTAGAGCCTTATAAGATTCGTATTAAGAGGTCCAAATTCGACTACACTATTCCAAACAACTACGCTCTAAGCTTTTAAATAAAGAAATAAAAATATTAGGATCACGAAATTCTCTATCACGTCTAAAAATAAACCCAAGTAGTTTATATGCTATTACACAAACAGCAGCTACATGGAGGTCAAATTAGAGTTTAGAATTAAATATAACATCCAGATCATAAATTTGGGAAACCCTAACTAAAACAATATCATTAATGTTGTATGGAAAATTTATGAGGTTAACTTTGTGTGCATATGAAATCGCAACACATTTCATGATACAAAGTTTAATTTATTTGCATTCGACCACACCGCAAGATTTTACAAATCAGACTGAAGTTTAGAAGAGTCAGCAGCCATTGACATTGGTTAATATTTTTAGATCGTCAGCGTAGGGTAAGTATCGTGTAGACAAAACGGTTGCCAAATCGTTGATAAAAATAGGAAGTAAAAGGGGGCCAAGAGTGGAACCCTGAGGCACCCCAGACTTAGCAACAATGGTCCATGACAAAAATCCATTGAATTTAACCTGGAGTTTGCGTCCCGAAAGATATGATTGTAGCCAGTTAAGAATTTCAAATTTCATCAAAATCAGTGTAATGTAAATACAGTATACTTATCTGCCTTTATAAACGTTCGTAAAAATATAGCTAGACCATATCAATTAAATTGGTAGTAGTAGAACGATTCGGGAAAAAACATGATGGGAAGTGTTAATTAAATGATTAACATCATTAAAGATGATACAATAAATACTGCAATTCATTACATTACTAGCATCAGATTTCTTATACAGTGCTGGTAAAAAAAAATTGGGCAAACAAATTTATTGCAAATTGGAGTCTTTTTTTGCTAAATTTACAAAACTTTTGAAAGCAATTTGTTTATTGTTTCATTTTAAATACATGTATGACGTAATTTTTTGAAGAAAAAAAAATTGACCTGCAATTTAGGGGCAGAACCCCGAAAAATGCCAAAATATTCAAAATACGTTGATTGGTGTTAAAGTAGTGTAATAAATTAAACACTTATTTTTTTTTTTGTTGTTTTTTATTGATTTATAGAAGTTCAATCTTTAATATTAATATTTTGTTGGACCGCCTTTTGCTTTTATTACAGCGATACACCTCCGATTCATTGAATTTGATAAATTTTTCAAAGTCGCAGGAAATATGGATTTCCAAATAGCAAATAGTCATCAACAAACTTTTTAAAGCTTCAATCGATTCTGGGCGCTTCCTTGCTACTTCTAGCTTCATTATAGACCAAATATTTTCAATTGGATTTAAGCCTGGACTATACGGGGGCCAGCTCAACACATCGATACTTTTTTTACGTACATATATTGGTACTAAGAAAGATTTCTTCCATTGAGAAGGAAATATGCACATTTTTAACGATAAAATAATAATTTTAAAAGTTTGGTTAGCTGAAATTTCAATTTAACAATGAAATAATTGAATAAATTATCAGAGCCAGCACCTTTTTTGATATCAAGTGAAGATATTACTTTTAAAACATCTTCTTCGGAAACTAAATCTAAAGATTGACCATTAACAAAAAAATTGGTGTGTTAACACAGACTCATCATCATAAATGGACTCGAAATGATCAGCAACCAAATTAAAAATATCGTTTGCTTCAGCAGCTTCAATTGCACCTAGTTTCATAAATGATGGGTAAACAGATCTAGTAGTAAGACACTAAGTATAGCTCCAGATTTACTTGAGGTTCTGTTTAATATGGCATTCAATATATTTCAAATAGTTTCAAGAACACTTGCGGATTTCATTTACATAATCATTAGAATATTTAAATTTACGAAATTTCTCTTTTAGACGAATTAATTTAATCAATTTATTTGAGTATCAATTTAATTGGAAATTTTAAATGAGAATTGGCTTCAAGTGACTCAAGTTCGCGCAATATTGTGCGATAGTCAAGTAATTTCCGATTGAGTGAATTCAACTGTTTGTATTGCAAGCATTTCAATAAAGATTTTCCACTCCTCGTATTAAAAGCAGCGGATGGTAAAGATCGAGTTTAGTTAGCGGACACGGTGTGCGGGAAGCCGAAAAAAGTTAGTCTAAAATGCCGAAAAAAAAACTAGCGTCATATATAAATACAGCATGCTCTACAGTGTCATAATCTATTAAACAGAAAATCGTACCTGATCATTTAACAAAGAATGATAATATCATTTCGGTGGCTAATTTAAAAAGGAACAAATTAAAGGTGATACAGCTTTTCACTTTTTTCCTTTATCTACAAAATGAACCCTATTATCAATATTTTGCGATAACTAATTTTTGTTTTACAACCAAAAATACACTAAAGGGGGTTTTATACGATACTACATGTCGTAAAACAAAGTACGATGGCAAACTAACGGTAAATTTTGAATTGCTTTTACATTGTATAACATGTTGGATAGATAGACTTCATTATTCATTATTCGTCAAGCAGTAAACAATAACATGTGAACAAGGGAAAAAATCAAATGCCCGAACGATGACTGATCGATGCAATTTTACATGACGAGGAAGAACAAACAAAAGGAAGAACAATAAAACGCAAGCGAATTTGGATGAAAGAGTGGAGAAAAGAAAGGCCGGTATTAACACATACTCGTCTTATTAGAAAGTTAGAATTAACTTGTCGAGAAGATTACAAAAATTTCTTGAGAATGGATCCAGCGGTATAATGACGAATTGTTGGCAAAAGGTACACCTTATATTGAAAGACAAAATACGAATATGAGGGATGCCATTTCATCCAATGAAAGACTATCTGCCACACTTCGATATCTGACTCCCACTTTAAGTAATATAGTAATTAAGTAGTATTATAGTAAAAGTTCTTCGAAAGAGTTACACTGGCTTTCTGAATCTTGATTTGTATCAGGACCATTTTCGATTATTTCTGATGGAATATAATTATAGTTTATGCAATCTTCCCATATTGATTTTCTGGTTTCGAAACCTGATAATTAACACGTTTGAGTATATCTTCGGTTGAGATTTGGTAACAAATGTGTTTGTTGGTACATAATTGGTAAAGGTAACGGAGTTTGAAGCTGGAGAATGGATAGTTGGTTGGTAGTATATATCTGCTGTCATCCATGGAAATTGGGGATGAAGTAAGAGTACTTGGTACATTCCCATATTGGTTTCCTGCTTTCGAAACCTGATAATTAGTAAGTTTGATTATCTTCGGTTGAGGTTTGGTAACAAATGTATTTTTGGGTATCAAATTTGTGCTTTCATCCATGGAAGTTGTGATTGTATTCCCATGCTGATAATTAAAACGTGTGAGTATGTTCGGTTGAGGTTTGGTAACAAATGTGTTTGTATGTAATAAATTTGTGAAGGTAACGGGGTTTGGGGTTGTAGAATGGATGGTCGGTAGTATAAAGCTTTCATCGATGGAAGTTGGGGACGGAGTACTTGGTATCGGAAAACTTCTATGCTTGTTCGGCATTTCAAATGCTTTATATGACCATTCATAAAGGTTACCTAATTGTTCTTGATGAAGAACCTCCATTATAATGATATTAGCAAACAGTTGCTGGCGTAGCTCTAATTTTCGAAACATCGTTTCCCAGGCGGTGCTGTATATGTTGGCTTCATTTGGTTTTTTTCTTGAATCCTCTAGGTGTTGCAATGCTTTGACGAGTAGTTTATTCCTTTGCGCTTGAATTTTGTATTCTAGAATTTTTATATTTTTAGTTTGTCAAAAAATGAGGAAGAGTGGAAAAATATAGCAGAAGACTTTTATGAGATGTGGAATTTTCGGAATTGCATTGGAGCCCTCGACGGGAAACACATCAGTATAATTAAGCCGCCGGGATTCGGGTCATACTATTTTAACTATAAAATGACATATAGTATTGTGTTAATGGCGCTAGTTAACGCCAAATATGAATTTACAATGGTTGAAGTTGGAGCCAATAGTAGAGTTTCCGACGGTGGGGTTTATCCAGGGAAAAAAATTTGTTATATGTACGAACAAGGTCAGCTTAGGATACCTATGCCAATTAAAGTTGCGGGTTTTAACAAAGAATTGCCGTATGTTTATGTCACTGATGACGCTTTCATTGACCGAAAATTTTATGAAGCCTTATAGTCAAACTGGATTAAGTAAAGAGCAACAGTATTTTAATTATCGCCTTTCACGGGCGAGACGCGTCGTAGAGAATACATTTGGCATCATAGCTTCCCGATTTAGAGTGCTTTTGACAACAATTCTTTTAAGCCCGGAAAAGACAACTGAAATAGTGCCAGCAATTTGCTACTTGCACAATTTCTTAAAAAAGGAAAGCCCTACATCCTATATCAGTAGCACAGATGTTGAAAATAGTACAACAAATGAATCCAGTCGGGCCTCATTGAGCAATTTACATGGTGGAAAAACAACAACTCATCGAATATTGCAAAGGAAACTCGCAATAATTTTTGTGACTATTTTAATACCATTGATAAGCTTCCATGGGACAAAAATTGATTAATTGAATACATATTATCATTTGAATAAATTAATTAAATTACTTTTATTAACATTTAATTTAAAAATTTGAATTACCTGTTCCGTATAATCAAAGCTGTCATTATGTTCGATTTCTATTGAAGATATTCCTTCCACTTGAATTTCTTAATCTTTCAAAAATGATATATCATGAAAATACCACAAAGATGGAGAGTATAATTCGTCTCTACTGGTTCTGATTTTTCACTTTTTATCACTTTTTAATTCCCTCCTGTAGCATCCTCGCATATTATTAATTTTTTTTTTTATGTTGCCAATGTGGCATCAGCATCTATAGTTTTTAATTTCTCCAAAAGGCACTAATATGCCTTATCTTTTAAATGTTTATCTTTATAAACATCACTTTTTATTTTCCATGTCTCTGGAAATTGTCTATATACTCGTAATTTAATAAACTCTTTCCAAAACAGAACATTTGAAATGCTCGCCATGAATAAAAATGTTTGTAAAAATTTGTTTGTTTTTAATTATGCCTTGCGAAGGTGAACATATGTCAAAAAAAATTATTGACAAAATTCATCGAGACCGACATACATTCGTTTATATGGTCCCACATACCCGACAAACCGTCAAAAAAATCAAATAAATTTGATTTTCATCGGACATGTCCATTAGACCGTATAGTTTTTAGCTTTTACATAATCGAACTTCCAATCTTGTCGAACATGTCGTCCAACATGTAGTATCGTATAAAACCCCCTTTAAGGGGGACATTTTGTCTCCAAATGTTCGCATATAGGGCAATAAATCGTCATCGTCATTTTACGAATTTTTTCAAATCAATTGAGAATACATAATTCACTCGCTGTTTGTACTGATATACGTGGTTTGGTTTCCACAATGCACCATCCGAAGATTGGCGATTGTCTATCGATTCCTCCAAAAACCTTTTGAAGGCAGTTCTCCTCCACGTTACCAACTCAAAAATTTTTAGGCAAATTTTTTTCACCTTTCTGTACACAGTGGCCTTGAGTTAGTATTGTTTCAAGCAAAGTAGGCGAAGTATTTTGATTTTCGGTATTCTATGATAGTGTATGTTGGTGAATACAGATTAAGAAAAAGTAAGGAAGTTGTATCATCTTTAATTTGTTCCTTTTTAAATTGGTCGCCTAAATGATATTTTCAATTAAAATTGAAAAATACGCATTTTTTCGTGATTTTTTTGTTAAATGATCAGGTACGATTTTCTTTTTAATGGATTATGACACTGTAGAACATGCTGTATTCATACATGATGCTAGTTTTTTCGGCATTTTGGACCAACTTTTTCCAGCTTCCCGCACGCCGTGCGGATACATACACATATTAACCATAATTGTTTTAAAATCGAGGGTAGATAATACAAGGTCATGAACTCTATTAAGAGAATTCTTAACATGATTATGCTGTATCCAAGCGAAAATACCGGATATGTTACACCGCGATTACTACTCCAAGTCATACCAGGTAGGTTATTAAATTCACCCAATATCGAAAACTTGTACAAAACTTTTCATAATGCTCAAATTTAGTACTATTCGGAGGAAAGTAAATTACTACGTCTATAGAACTATATACTTACCATCCGTAGTTTCAACCCTAATCCATATGTTATCATAAATGTCATCTATTCCATCCAGCACAGAAAAAATAATGGACTTTTTTAGTTTAATGGTAATGCCATCACAATCGACTCTATCAGTAATATTAAGGCTCCTGTCTTTGCGAACAAGGTAGTAACGTTCATTGATAAATTCATTGTTGTTGACAGAATCATTAAAGTTTGTTTCGGTTAAGCAGATCAGGGCTTAGATCGCAGTTCACGGCAGTTCTAGTGGTAGATGTCCATTATTAGTAATTAAACAGAATGTATACATATATGTAAAACAAAAGATCAAGTTAAATTTCATAAATATTTGAACTTATCTAAGTCAGTCATTGAGGTAATCACAAACAATTTTCTTCCCTGATCCTTTTTAGCAAGAATATTCCCATTAGTGGCCCAAACAAAATTGAAATTAAGTGGCTCGCATTTGAAACATTTCTTAGCCCTCCTGTAATACACGTTTAATTTTAGGTAGGTAATCCGTTATAATTATATTGCATTCTCGCTCATTGATCAGAAGTGTACATAAAATATTTTTATTTTGTATAAACAATGTATTCCATCGATTGTACTGTAACAATGTATTCCATTGATTTGCTAGGGGATTTACTAAACAATTATCTTAGGTTTTTTGTCTCTGCGACGCATGGTTTTTGAGAAATTATCATTTCAATGCAAAATGCCGCCTTCGCAAGGATCAGTTAAAATGATCAGAGGTAAATTATTGCAGAACAGAATAACTTGCATGATAACAATATTTTGGTAATAGCTGACATTCCCAGAAATATCTTTGATAGGTTACTATTTAGTAGGAATTTGTCCAAATAATTAAAATCCGGCACAAGAAGCATGTAAAAACGTTTCAAGAATTTTGTTCTTTGTCTCTTAGATAAATGCAAAACGTCCTCTATGCCTATACTATAGGACAGCGTACAGAATTTATGTGAGCAATACTTCAATTTTCATTAACAATTAAAAATTTCCAAGTGTCTCTTAAACGAAATCTTTTTAATTCAGTATCGGTTCATATAAAAGCCATTAAACTACCGTTAAACAAAAGTGAATAACATTTTTATTCATACCGCACCTGTATATTTAATTTACCTACACAAACCTCTATTAAACGCAAAACCGACAGCTAAAAGAACTCAAATTAAAGCTCAACTAAAAAAAAAATAAGAAGCCCACCTATACTAAATAAACCATTCAAGCAACTTTATTTTTTATATTCCAGAAGAACAATTTTCACA
This sequence comes from Tipula helvola, assembly GCA_963556165.1. NCBI lineage: Eukaryota > Metazoa > Arthropoda > Insecta > Diptera > Tipulidae > Tipula > Tipula helvola. The sequence goes on along the minus strand of OY744482.1, from coordinate 338,856,453 downwards.
TTCAATCCTTCTACGTCTATTTCGTATAAAAACCCTTCTCGCTGATCCAGCAGCGAGCGCGCTATGTTAAAATAAATTTTATGATTATTGCTTTATTGTTTCAAATAAGAACAATAGCGCGGTAATATCAAGCCAACCCAACAACAATAGACCATCAAATGAAACATCTTAGAAAGATATAAAAAAGTAGCTACTGCATATAAAAGTATATACAAGACAAAATAATAAACACAAAAATATGTATAAAAATAAATACAAGATGAAGTGAAGAACAAGTAGAAGAAATCATTTTCAGAAAATAACAGCGTATAACAAGAAAGAAACAAAAATTCTTTTTCCTAAATTTTTCCGCCGAAATAACAACAACATAAGACACAACAATAACAACAAAACATCAATCTGTTTCTTGCTGGTGTATTATTTTTTAAACCATTTTCTTAATTAAATCGTTCAATTTCAGTTTTATTTATCTCGTTCGCTTTTTTTTTTTTTTTTTGCTGGTACAGCTTAAGAATTTTCTTTTTATTTTCGCCAAATTACAATATTTCTTATTTAACCTTAAACCACTTTGTTTTCATCTAATTTTTATAATTTTCATTTTTTTTTTTCGTTCTTTTATGCCCGCGTATTATTTTTGTACATTTTTAGATGCCGTTGCCGCTTATGCTGTTCATGTATATTTGGTTACTCGTATATATGTATATGTACGTAATATTGTTGCTCGAACATAAAATCAAAATCATAAAATTCATTTCGAATTTCTCGTTTTTCATTCTCTTAGGAAGAAAAAAATCGTGAAATTACCATAAAATAGAGGAATAATAAAAAAAAACAAAAACTGCGCTGGAAAATGTTTTGTTGTGCTTAGGTTTATTTGTTTTAATGAAAAATTGAAGAGGAGGTTTTTATTTTTCATTATCAACAATAAATTTTCCTTTTTTGTTCTTTTTATCTTGTTTTGTGATATTATAATCTTAAGACAACAAAAAACTGCGAAACGGAATGTTTTTTTTATAAATGCGATTTGGTTTTTAATCGATGTTGTTGTTATAAATCGTGAAGGAGATTAATTATAAATCAAGAAGAATAAAGGATTGAGTTTTGTGATTCGTCATAAGTTCAATGATAAGACAACAATTAATTAAGCGTGATGGATTGTATCGGGTCCGGGACTGCAAGTCAAAAACAGAAACAAGTTTCGATCATTAAATTGCCCATACAATTTTTATGACCTAAAACTTTTTTAAAATGGGACTTCAGATAAAAAAACAGCATTTTCAGTCAGAAAATAGTTTGACTGAAACACCTTTTATACAATTGGACTATATCAGTCAGGTTTTTTGGCATACCATTACAACGATTTAATTTTAGAATCTTTTTAACATAATATTTGGAGAAAGCACTTTTCACTTCATTTCACTTTTTACAACAATTTTGACGGGAATTCGTTTCTAGATAAAATTGTATTTCCATATTATATTATTGAAGTTCTGATCTGGGTATTCTTTAAATTTTTAGGAAACTCCAGGATTTCTTGAAGTTCATAAAATTTGAAAAAATTCATTAAATTTGTTAGTTTAATGAATAGGTAGGAACTCAGACGCTCAGCTAATATCACAATAATCAATTAATTTGATTTAAATAAAAATACGAAATATTTTTTTAATTAAACCAAAAGTTTAATAACAAACAGCTAAAAATTAACACTTACCTATGTGATATTGTATTTTAAAAAAAATGCAAAAACAAATTTTTTGCCCAAGCAAAAGTATTCACTCTTTGTCAACTTGGTTGAAACTACTGGTCGGTTGGGTGATTCTCGGTTTTCCGATGGTTAAATTTTTGTGATTAGGTAAATTATTTTGTTTGTCTTTGGGTTTATTAAAAAAACCGGATTATTTGTTTGTCTGTAGATTTCCATCTCCTCCAATATATTCATAATGTTCACCTTTTGCAGTCTATGCAATATTTGTAAATTATTTTTAAGGCGAGGTTTTAGGGATCCTTGGCAATAGCTCCACGGCTCTCTAGGGACCGCGGCCCACAGCTTGAGAACCACTGGTATAAGTAAACACTAATTTAGTTTCTAAATTTCCCCCCATGAAAGATGGTTTGATATGAAAAATGCAAAATTGGAAAAGACTAGCTACAAATTCTGCCGACGATATTCAAAAAAAAACTTTAGAATTAAAGTTGACTTTTACCACTGTGGTGTTAATTGATTTACTCAAAAAGTGGGTCGCACCAGTAATACAACGTAACACACCATTAATTAAATATAAGTAGTATAATTACAGTAAGTATACGAGTATATCCTACCTTTAAGGCAGTTTTTGCCCGACTCGTTTATTTTGAACTAAGACCTCTTTTGAAAGAAAATGCTTATTACGTTTCGACGTCACGTACTTCATCTCAAACCGAGTCAATCTCTTCAAATTTCTCTGTATTCAGTTATAGTAGGGGATACCACCATATTTCCAAAAATAAAAATCACAATATAATTTCATGTTCATCCTTGCGCAGAAAGGACCAATGCTAAGCGGTTTTGGGGTGCTCTCTATTTTAGTAAGTGAATAATTATTAAAAAACACAAATTTTTCAAAAATGCTTCAATTTCAATGAATGTTAAAATTTCAAAAAATCTTCCAAGCGGGCGTTTTCGGGCGGCAGCCCCCATCCTCTAAGGTATAAAACGAATTATGATAAGTCAAAAATGTCATTTTTCAGGAAAGGAGTTTGAATTTTTTTAGTTTGGAGAAATGTATAGCAAAAAAAAAATGAGAGTATATTTTGTTGTTTTTAACCATCAGCGAGGATTTCGATTTTTACGAAAAATTGCCATAATATAAAATCATATTCAGAGAATTCAAATATATGATTATTTGAGAGTATGATATAGTCACTTATCATACTCTCATTTGCATGGGACGACTTGATTTTTGGGGATTTTTTTGTTTTTTTCTGATTTTTTATTTTGAGTAGACCAAATATACACGAACACAAATGCTTGAAGCAGTTGTCGATATTTTTTGTCAAAAACTATAAACATTTCAAATTCTGATTACTAAACTGTTTAATTTAATTTGGATGATAGTAAAGCAAAAAAAAAAATCACAAACTTTTTAGTTTAAAACAACAAGAGAGTCTAACGTCTCGTCATTGAAAAGATAAAAAAATTTCAAATTGAAATATCAATCGTATCTGCTCCAGATTACCAATTTTATTATTGAAATTCAAATTGAGATGCAGAAAATGATTGAAAATTATTTACATTCGATTTGGGTCAATTAATTTCCAGCTTATGTAATATGAAACGATTATTCCAAGTTTTTCCAACGATTGTTCCAAAATCAAAAAGTTTCAAAAATTGTTTCAGATACAGTTCTGACACAGTACAAAACCGTTGCAGACTCCAGTTTTGGCCGCGTTTTTTGAAACTTTTATGTTTTATTTATACTATACCTGGGAACTTATTTTAGTTAGTTTCAAAAAATCCAAAACTTTTATTACAGTTTAAAAGCTTTGTATGTTTTGTTGTAAAAATACCAATCAGTTCTTTTGCAACTGTAAAAGAGCTAGTTTATTTTAGTTTCAATAACACGGAAACTAAAAAACCGAGAAAAACTTATTTTTAACCGGTTTTGCAAAGAGCTATAAGGTACCAAAAATACTAAGTAGAGGGCTATTTGTAAATTCGATTCGAACGTTACTGTGTTGCCAGATCGGGGGATTTTTTCCCGTTTGCGGGATATTTCGTATCAAACGGGAAAGCGGAAAAAACTTAAAAAGTGCGGGATTTTTTAAATGTGTAAAAGAACAGAGACAGAGCAGAATAATTAATCCCAAAATAAATTGCAACATACAAAATTGATTGTGTATTGTATATTTTATATATACACCGCAAAGAAAAAGTAGCGCAATTCTTAATGGGTAACTAGACCCAAATACCTAATAAGTAAAATCTTAGTCCTGTGCTGAGATGTTCTAACATCACTTTTTTCGATGTTCGATAGTATTCATGTCTCTCTTTTCAAGAATAAAATTGTATACTATTTCGATTTTTGAATTAAGCTTTTCTATTGCGATCTCAGCATGCTCGCATAAAACATCATTCTACTTCTATTTTCATTCATCACTCTTTATCACAAAAAATTTTGTTTGCGATATTTTATCGATGAGAAGAAAAGGAAAAGTATACAGAAGGCTGAGATCGCATTAGAAAAATTGTAATGAAAGAAGAAAATAGCGTACAGTTTTGTTCTTGTTACAAGAGACAAAATACTATCGAAAACGAATCGAAAGTGATGTTAGAACATCTCAGCACTGGTTTCCACCGAACATTTCGTTGTAAATTTTACAAAGGGAAATTTTTTTATTTTTACGATTGTGTCGGTATTTCGTTTGTATATGTATTTATAAGTTTTGGGGTTTAATACAAACAATTATAATTGTATTACAAATACATTTACAAAAGAAACATCGATACAACCGCAAAAAAATAATATTTCCCATTGTAAAAAATACAACGGAATTGTCGGTGGAAACTAGGACTTAGTTGTGTTGGTTTCCATTTTTATCTATATTGAAAACGGTTCGAAGGGTAAACTAATTGTCAAAGTGTCAAATGTGATATAAACGATTTTTTTTTTTTGTGATTTTTCCCCGTAGTTTAAATTAATTAAATATTTCTAAAGTTCACCTGTAATTAAAATTTATGGAACGATCAATTAGTGGTAATGAACAAATATGTTCGGAAACAGATCATACTGATTTAGAATATGTTGATAAGCATAATACTCCAGAAAAAATCGTGCAATTAAAAAAAAAAATGAAACATCAAAAAGTTAAAATTGTCCAGGAATTATGGTTACAAAACAACGATTTTAAAGGTTAGTTGCTCTCAGTTAAAAACGACAAGACTAAAGCTTTCTGTAAGGCCTGTAAATCATCAATAATTTGTGGCAGTAGCGAATTAAAATATAACAGAAAAGGAAAAATAGGATTTACAAAATCTTAGTGTAGAAGATTTTTGGAGAGAAATATCGGCGAAAAAAAGCATAAATGGAGAATTAGTTTTTCCCAACTTAGGCAAAGCTGCCAACTATATCTTAACCTTGCCGCATTCAAATGCGGATTTTGAACGAATATTAAGGTAAAGAAACGGAACCGAATTGGGGAAGAATGCTTAAATGTTTTGTGCGTTTTCAAGTCTGCAATGCAGAATAAAAATATAAATTGTGTGATATTCGAGGCGACCGAGAAGCACTTATCGTTAATTATACAAAAATTAAAAATTTAAACATGATTAACGAATGAGCCTACATTTTATTTAAGTTAATATACTTAGCTGTTGTATTTGTACTGACGTTCCTATTTTTCATAAAACGAATAAAAAATGATTTTGTTATATTTTAATTAATAAATATTGTTTATTTTTGTTATGTTTTTTGTTTTTAAAGGTTTTTTCAATAAATAATTCAAATTAAATATGTACTATGTATGTTTTTATTGAATGCTTGGTGGAAATTTTTGAGGGATTTTTTCCTTAAAGAAACGGAAAAAATCGGGAATTTTTGATACGAGGATAGGAAATTCATTTTTAAAAATCTAGCAACACATTGGGAATCTTATTTGAATTGAATCAGATTCGTTCGTTTCTTATTTAAATCAAATATGAATGTTATAGTTCGGAGAGTCAAATTCGTTCGAATTCAATTCACAAATAGCCCCCCTGAATAAGTTCGACCACCATTTTTTTAATTTATAAAACACATAGAACTCTGCTTGGCTTCTAAATACATAAGTAGATTTATTTAGTAATACATTCATTTCTACTATAAGCATAATTTATAACTACAAAAATACAATTCCGGCTTAATACCTTAAGTATCAAGCAGAACGCACTGACTTAGCGAATTATATTCAGTAAAAACTTCCTTTCCTTTTTTTTTGTTGATTTTTATAATTTTTGTACTAATAATGGTTTTCAGCAACTTTTTAACTAGTTACAATAAAACCAAGATGAGCGCAATTTTATCGTTTTTTTAAAACTATGGTATCAGATTGCTACTTGGGTTCTAAAACAAATTTTATTATTTTATCAAACTGTCTTAATTGACATCACCATTGAACCCCAAAAGCGCTTAAAAACTGAAGAAAATGATCGAAAATGCAATTTGGTGTATTTACCAAGGAATTACATTCTTTTATATTTCTAATTAAAACTTAAAATTAAATATGTAGAACGAAATGCAAAATGGTCCCATTGGTATAAGTAAGTTGTCTTTAAGAATTTATTACACAATAAAATAAGAAAATTTCCCCCACCGTACAACATCATGAGCATGACACATCTTTGTCATTTTATGTGCGGTTTTGAAATACGATAAGATATTTTGATGTTGGGAAATTCTTTATTTTGTTGAATTAAATATTACGACTTTTTGTGGCTTACCTTTTTTATTTTTGCCAAATACGTACATATAATATACAACGTATACGACGTACGACGATCACCCAACACCAAAACAATTGAATTAAAAGATGTGTTATTATTTTATTATTATTGTATTTAAGAAATTTAAGACGTTTGTATGTACGGAAGATTAAATTTTGTTTTTGTCATGTGTCATTCGTATTTTTGTGATAGGATTTATTGAAGGGAATTAGACCAAAATAATAAAAATTCGTAAAAAGCCAAAAAAAAAATTAATTTTCTCCATTAACTTCAATTAAAATTGATAATAATCATAAAACTTAGCTTTTAGCTCATTTTTACTTTGATGCGATTAAATTTGCTTTTGTCAACGTTTCTAATTAGAGGGACGATTTGATAAAGTCAGTGTTCAATTTTTGTGTACATATATAGAGTACAATAACCTGAATCAATCAAAATATAGATGTTCGTCTTTCATACATCATCAAAAAAATTATATAATCCGTCAAATCCGTTGTGTCTGCGAACATACATATATTCGATGATCAGACATATGTAGAATTAAATCCTCATTTCCACCGCTGAATAAACCAGGGACAATCAATTTAAATTAATTTTCCATTAAAATTCAATTTTACTTTTTTATTTTTGTATGTTATCGAGCTGCTGTCGTTGTTTTCGTATGCTAGCAAAAAAAAAATATGTCTATATAGCAATAACTGAGTGTAATCAAAAATTCATTCAAAGTACACAACAGTTTTTTATTGTAGCTGTCTTGTTATCAAAATCTAGTCATATGTCTGCGATTATAAAATATCGCAAAAACTCCGTCAAACAAATAAAATCGGAAAAAAATCTCCATTAAAATAGACAATAAACCGTATAAAGTTTAACTAAAAAGTTTACCGCAAGGTTATAAAACTATCGAGCATCGTCTAATAGATTATAGTAAGAGGAAATTCAATCATCCTGCGGTGCGGTGTGAGTCCGCCTGTCGAATCGTAAAATCCACAAAAAATATTATTCTAATTCGGTTATCACTATCAGTTTTGGTCGTCTACCATTTTATTTCATCTTTTTATGGTTATTTTTTTACGAGAGTTTTTTGTTGTTGTTTACTTTATTCCGGGATAAAAAAATAAGGATAATGATCAATAAATCAAAAAAAAAAAATAAAAAAATAAAATTTGTTGTCAAAATTGGGAACGTAATGCGAATGTAAGAAAATGTATATAATGAGGGCACACTGACGTTTATAATATTAGGGGATTTGTATAGAACACCTATTGTTAATTTTTTGTTGTAATAATTCGAAAGGATCAATGTCGGAAAATGATTTTATAGAAATTAGTAAATTAATGAAATATGTCGTCCACTTATGTTAAAAGAACGTCCAAATGTTGATGACATTATCTCGTCGTACGTATAACTTTCGGTTGAGTACTATTTATTGTTATCGATTTGCTCTTAGATTTTGAATAAAAAATTTACTCAAGCTATTTATGCAATTAAGCCAAAAAATTAGTTACCAAAGCTATGGAACACTAGCAAAGAGTATAGAATACAAAGAGCGGAACCGAAAAAAAATTTGCATCGCTTGTACCAGTTACAAAAACAAAAAATTTTAATAATTTCAGTTTCGTTCAGTTTCATTGCTCTTGATATTATTTAACATTTTGGTTCTAGTATTTCAAAGTACTAACAATCGTGGTGAGGGTTATACTTTTAGTTAAATTTTTGGTACTGTTCTTTTTGGTAAACGTCGGTGGAGTAAAAATATAATTAAGTGTATTTCAGTAGGCAACTAATTTTGATCATACAGTTTCATCCTCAAATTAATCCTTTAGTTAGACTTTAGCCTAATCTGAACTCTGTAAAATGTCAAAGTTATAGGTGAATTATAAATACTGACTATGCTTATTGCCAAGACAAAACTTCTGCCTGGGGAATTAAGTTGATGTGTACTTGTTATCTGTTCCGTATCTTGCAGCTTCTACAGGTGTTCGTGTTACCTCTACGCAGCGACAACCGGGCAACTAGCTTATCATTATCTTTGACTCGATGGGTTAGGCCAAAACCCGCTGCTAAACAACTGGGATGTATTATGTAGCCTTATCTCTGCACCAATGAACATTTTTTTCTCCGCCACTCGTAGGATTCTTATGGAAGATCTACATAAAAACAATCTAAGTCCCGTTCTGAAAGCTAAGATATGAAGCGGGCATAAGCAAAAATATTGCTGGTCCCTTTAATGCAACAGCTGCTGGGGGAACGTTACCCTATAGGCTCGGTTCTCAAGCAGCAGCAATTAAGAAGGACATAAGCTATCATAAAACCAGTCTCTCTAACTATTTGTATAAAATAATCAAACCCGTAGGAGGGCATTGGAAGCTGTTGCGAGGTTGAAGGGAATACCGTTGGCAAATCGAACGGATAAAGAAAATGAGACGTTTGCTTGGGATATGATGGTCCCTGGCAATAAGCAAGGCGGTTACCCTGGGAGCTCTCACCCCAAAAGTCAGATAAAAATTCAAGGTTGCAGGAAACCATGCCTTTCAGCGAAGTTAATTAGTAATATATAGTAATAGATAAGCCGCAGGAGTATTGCGCCTAAAGCGCGGGCTTGAATCCCTGCCAAATCGAGCGATCCAAGTGATGTTTTGGAGATGCTTCGAATGGGCAATCCGAATATTTCAACCTCGAATTGGAAGATAGCGAAGTTGGAGTAGTCAAAGGCTGTATATAGTCCGAGCTATACTTAGTATAAATGATGAGTCGATAGAGGCTTTGGCAAGGACGAAGGGTAGGATGAGCTTCGGTTTCGGGTCTTTCACACTAAAAGTCTAGAAATAGGATGAGGCGGATGAGTCTGGGGCTGCACCGGTAGGAGGAGTGACTCCGGGTGATATCCTGCCTGTTGGTGATGGCCCGTTGGTAGGGTAAGAATGTGTCCGAAGAGTGATTAAAAAACTCTAGTTGAATTCCGAGATGTTCAGATCCTTGGGTACAATTTGTGAATTACAGAAGGAATCAATGTCAGATTCGCCTTCGATCGGGGAATCCTACACGACGGTGGTTAAGGCGATGGTGTAGATTGATTCTGAGGCTGTTGCAGATCGGTAAGTTTAGAAACAGGAGGAAAACTGACTGGGATACCTTCAGAACCATTCTACGTAATTCATTGCCAATACCGGTTGCAAAAGCCCCTGTATCTACACATGAGCTGGATGACTTAGTAGAATCTGATGCTTTTCATGTATCTATCTGACGCTTTTCATGTATCAATGTTGGGAGCATCTCTTCTGAGTAGAGCTTTGGGTAAACAAAGGCCTCTTGGTGGTCGAAACAGCTTTAAAGCTCTCGCCAAAAAAAATCAAAAGGTTTTTTTAGAAAAGCAAAAAAATGAGAACTGATGCGGATTGGGACTGCTATAAGGAAGTCCTCATAACTTACAAGTATGAAATAAGAAGTGCCAAAATAAGTGTCTGGAGGCTCTACTTTGGTAACATATAAGAGTCCTTCGACTGAATGGTTCTTAGACCACGACTAGTGCTGAATCTTTGGAGTTACTACTGATAAACCACTTTCTGGAGTGCTTCGAAATGCCGGTGCTTTTATGGATACAGGCGTTGAAAGTCGAATAATAAGCAAGAGGAAGTTAGTGTTGGCAATTGACAGCTTACTGCATTGACTTGGCTCTACTCTGGCTGGAAGTTATCTTCAGTGCCAGCCTGAAACTTTATCACGTTCCTAGGATCTGGACTGATGTAAATGTAATATTTATATCTAAGGCGGGAGAAAGGTCTCATCGCCATCCCAAAGACCTTAGGCCTATAAGCGTATGCTCTTTTCTATTAAATATACTGGAAAGACAAATAGAAACTCACATTAGAGGTTCGGAAACCGCTCTACACTCGCTGATTTGTTCTACTGAGAAATCCTTATAATTAATGAAATACTCCTTCGTAATCTTTCTGGATATGAACCGCTCGTTGGCTGGATCGATCAAATGATAAGATGCAGGATCGTGAAGGCTAAGCTTAGTGCCTCCTACATTAGCAGATTTTTAGGTGTGAGCACACTGCAAGGTGGACTTTTGTCCCCTTTCTTTAGAACTTGATCATAAATGATCTGTTAATTGATCTGGAGGGGCAAGGTTTTAGGGTGGTTGCTTATGCAGATGAGGTTGCTATTGGTGTTCTTGGTAAGTATCGGTATACCTTAAGAGAGCGCATACAAAATGCGTTTGGGTTTCTTTTTAAATGGGTCAACAGTTGTGGACTCAATGTTATTCCCTCCACATAAAACTGAGGTGGCCCTCTGCTCTAGGAGAGGCTAGAGCATTAGCTTGACCTTTACTGATAAAGCAAAATACCTGGGTGTTATTTTGGACAGCAACCTTAGCTCAATATTTTAGAAAGAGTAAAGAAAGCTACAATAGTGCTCTACTCCTGTAAAAACGCTATTGAAAAAATATGGGGTCTTGAGCCCCACATCGTATACTGGCTCTATACCTCAGTGATAAGGCCCATACTTTTACAAGGAATTGTTGTTTGGTGGCCAGCTTAAAACAGTAGTGGCTAACCAAAAGTCGCTGATGAAAATGCAGAGAACTTCCACCTTGTGTATTAGTGGTACATTTAGGAGTACACCCACTCAGGCATTGGAGGTTCTTTTTTATCTCATACCCCTAGATATTCTGGACATTTAAATGGCAGCGAGCACAGCTATAAGGCTCAAATCTATTTCTATGTGGACCTGTATTAATACAGATCACTCATCCATTTTGTGTATCAGAGACACCCCTATAGTACCACCGATTACACGATTCCATTACCATCTTTTGAGGAAACGTTACGTATTGATATTCCCTCCAGATAGGACTGGCTGAGTGAATAGTTGTTGAACTCTGAAGTTTTGAACTTCTTCACAGATGGTTAAAAAATGGATGGTAGGGTTCGTTGTGGTGTTTTCTGTAGAAAAATAAATGTGAACCTCTTTACAACTATTTCAGTATTTTCAGGCTGAATTAATCGCTATAATGGAGGCAGTGGATTGGTTGAGGTATAATGTAGTATCTATAAGGAATATTCGTATTTTTACGGACAATCAGGTCGCTATTAAAACGCTACGAGCTTATTTCCTTAAGGCAAAGGTAACCCAAAGCTGTCTCTCATCTCTTAACAAGATGGCAGATCAGCTCAACATCCACTTAACGTGGGTGCCAAGCCAGGGCACTTCAGTATTGCAGGGTATGAAAAGGCAGATTAACTCGCTCGGCAGGGCTTGCTACATGCAAACTCTTGCTTCAGGAAGAAGCATACCGACATATCATATCGGGTGATATAGAGAAAATGTATCGGTGAGCTTGAGTCCACCCAGATGACACACACTTTCAAAGAGTACTGTGGAGAACCAATGTAAATGAACCGATTAACCAATATGCATTGAAGACACTGACTTATGGTAAAGCTGCAGCTTCTTTTTATCCACAAAATCCAACAAGCAAGCCGCACAAAAAAATACCAGACAAATATCCCGAGGCAGTCGCAGAATTCAAATAGATATGTAAGTTGACAACTTGATGGCAGGAGGCAACGATGAAGATGCACTGCTAAGGAGCAAAGAGGATATCGTCAACATACTTGATTCGTCCGGATTCAAGCTGCGTAAATGGACTGCCAACAGCTCTAGGATGCAGAAACTATTATAAAGGTAAGGTGCAATGCTGGAAAACCCCAAACAGCTTCAAATATAATCCAAACTTAGACACTTTCTTCTTCTTATTTGTTTGCCTTGCAGAAAGAACCAATCACAGCAAAAGAATAATACTCTCCGAAGCTAGCAGGATCGTCGGTCCCCTGGGAAGGTTGTCTCCGATAACAATAAGGATAATACTCTTTCAGAGTTTATGATTACGGGACTTAAAATGGGATGATCAACTACCAGATGAGGTATGCAGTAGATGGATCACCCTTCGCTAAATGAAACTAAATGAAGTCAAGAAACACATCATTAGTATGAGTTACACGACTTCTCCGATGCCAGTAAATGAGCATACTTTGGAGTGGTTTATGCCAAGTCAAGAAATTCTGTTCGTAAGGTGTTATGGTGCGATAGCAAGATTTTAGACTGGCTGTTATTACACCCGAGGAAATGGAATGCTTTCGTGGCCACAGGATTTGCATAATTGTAGATCAATTCCCACGTGAATAAATTTTTGTTAAGGAAGATATTATATGGTGGAACGGTACAGGCTGGCTGCAGTTAAAAGAAGACGGGTGACCAAAGCAGAGGCCATGCTATCAAATGATATAGAAGTCGAGAAGAAATGTAAAAACCTGAACAAATTATTAAATTCTGCTAATAGCTTCTTCGGCGATTTACTCAAAAGGAATCGTTTATACGGAAAACTGAAGAGGATATTGGCGTTCATGAAGCGTTACATAAACCAGCTCAAATGAAGAAGAGATCAAAGAGGGAGTGTTGATTACCGAAATAAAATTGAAGAAGGGCATCTAAAGCTCCCGAAATAACCATCCTAAGGTACATCCAATGCCAGTATTTTGTAAGAGAGTTAAAATGTTTGCAGAAAAAGCAAGAAGTTATAAGTGAATTAAATATACCAGCCACAAACTAAACCAAACCGCAGTCAAATATCCATAAAAATTTGTGTTACGAAGATTATTCGCGAGAAGTCTACAGTGACATTTGATCAAATTTAACGAATTAAGTAAAACCGAAATCCAGCGGTGCGTCAACACTGCCTCCACCCTGCACATGGGTGGGTTATTTATGGGGATCAGCAGTATAAGCCACGAAGTCATACTTACGAAAATCAGTCGGCGAAACCATACTTTCTATATGAAAGAAATCATTACGTAATAAATTCTAGGTCTGCATGTGGAGATGAATTAGACATTTTGACACTTGGTAATTTTTTGATTGGCCGAAGTTTTGTTGAAATCTCAGGACCAGATTTATTAGCCAAGAAACTATCTTTGGCGTGCTGGAAACGGTAGTGGTCAAAATTAAATAACATTGTCGAAGTCGCTGGCAACGCGATTACTTAACCAGTTTATACAAACAGCAATACCAATTTCCGATGAATATCCGTCAACGTCGTGGAAGAGTCACATCCCGGTGCCGATGGTAAAGTGCGAGTAGTAACAATAACAACAGCAAGCAAATTATTGAAGAGGTTGATACAAATGTTATACCGGTTGCCTTTACAGGGTATATTAAATCCAGTGATTCAAGGCTGGCGGAAAAAAGTGCAAATTGGGGTTTGGGAAGGGGTAATGTGCTTGCTACCAATTCTGTATTAAGTCGATCACACCCTAAACTTACATCTAGGCCATCCGAGGAGACATATAAAGCAATCATCTGCGTAACTGCCTACAATCATCGGGAATCCGATTTTTTACCGTCTACCATTTCCACCACATCAAAAATTGTGTAATGTGGACGATATGCTTCCTAAGGACACACTTATATTTTATTAATAAGTTGACCCTCGTTGACACTACCAATTCTTCTATCATTTAAAATAATTAAAAATTTCCTCAACAATTCTCAGTAATAACATGTATAAAAATAATATTCTGTTGATATCATAAATGCTAAAATTTATAATTTCAACTTTTAAGAGATTCCAAATATTAAATTAAAAATAAAATTGTTGGTAAATACTAATAAAAGTGGACAAGTAAAAGACACTTGAAATTGTTCATTTCTATATAATAAAATTATCAACAATTCCATGATGAACAAAAAAGGATACACACAAGTTGTGTAGACAGGGAATGAGAGGAATGAGAAATGGCTGAAATCAAATGAATGAAAATGTGAAAATGGTCAACGTATAGAACAAAATAAAAAATAACAAAACATTTACTTCATCTTTCTGATGAACTCGTACTGGTCATTGACCAAGATACAAAAACTCGAAAAATTGAAAAACTAAATTTCTCTTTTCTAGTTTTCCAGTTTTTGGTAGATCTGTCTAACAATTGAAATGGAGAACACAACAATTTTTTTGTTGCTGCTACAACATTTTTTTCATTTCTGAATATATGTTGGTACTTCGATACCTACATCTATACAATGTAATTCTCGGAAAATCAGTTCGATAACATTTTAAAATGGATGTATTGCATAAAATAACTGAAAAGGATACAAGCTTGTAGTTAATTTGACTCCGAATACGCATAAATGGCTAATTTTATTTAGTAAAAGTTGAATGAAATTGTTGATTAACCGATCGATATTTTTATAAATGGGAAAATCTCTCTAGCCACTCTCTGTTATATACATATCTAGTTGAGATATTCCACAGATAGTAATGTAAACATAAAATTTCCATTATCATTATTGCAAATTTTTTAGTTCATAATTTACATAAAAATATATTTTCATAGATTTTTTTGTTTATTTTACATATCGTATAGTAGATAAAATGATAAAAACAATTGTTTAGTACATTATGTACATATCTATAGTGGTGTCACTTACAATACACTACCGACACTCATAAGTCGATAACGGATCTAAGTTCTACTACACAATTTAGTCCACATATTGCTGTATGATAATAACAAAAAATATTTGGCATCTTAAATATTCTTACACACCGACCCACACTGTTACATTTCGTGATTATGGCTTTATGCTTATATGAAATAGGAAATTTTTATTTTGGTTTAGTTAAGTTGTAAACATAAAAATCTATGAGGAGGATATTTGAAATGAGTTTTAAATTATCTGAAGTCATTATCTGGTTTTATGCTGACCATATGTATGGTATAATGAATTTATAAACAAGTTTTGATCATCTTTGTACATTGTAAATATTTAACACTCAGTTCAGGTTCACCTATCATTGACGTATTCCAAATTTTCACCAAAATTGATGGAGGGAGGTGGGGGTGGACTCTGGACTATTCATTAAAACAAATTTTATATTTTAATTTTATAAATGAGACTTACATTTACTTCTAGTTTCTATTAAAGAAATTTTGTCTAAAGATTTTGAGCGAAACTCATAATTATGTTTGTCCCGTATAGTGATTTGGGAAGCTCTTTAATGAATCAGTTTTGTTTCCGTTCTATTACGTTTACATTGATGGCAAAACAAAAATGAGTTAAATGATGTTGTATAGCCTTATCCAATTTGTCTACTAGCATTTGCTCTAACACAAAATGGAGATTTAAATTACAATCTTTAGTTTCGACCTGTAATCCATTACGTTCTAGTTAAATAATTACATCAGTTAAGGGTCGTAACTCGTTAAGGTCTGTTAAAATCAGTTAGTATTAATATTTTTTTTATACTTAATCTTAAGAAAGCCTGCGACAAAAATTTTGTTTAATTTTCATTTGTGGTGAACTGGTATGGTTGGGACAAAATAATAAACTCCACAAACAAGTCATCGAAATAAATTTGGTAACGGATTAGAGTTTTGCCTTGAAATTTAGTAAATTTTTCTTTCCAAAGTGAACCGTTTATGAAATTTGTTATATTTCGATTTGATTCTAATCTTTCGATATTTACTAAGGTTAGTTCCAGAAAGCTCTGTGATTTAAAATATTTCTTTATTTGGAAAGGAATATCAAACAGAATGGCCTTTATTTGACTGCTGTCTAAAGTTGGAATACCGCTAATAAATACTTCCGTTAAATCGTTGTTAATTAAATATGCCCGGGGCTCAGAATACCTATTTGTTGAACAACATGTTTAAGAAATTTAAATTCTGAATTTAATTTATAAAAAGGATTATGCATAAATTGATTTAAATAACCAAATTTGCATTCTTCCGAAATAACAGTAGATAACGGTTTCAAACAATTTTGTATAGGTTTCACCACAAACTTTTTAACTGCCTCTTGATTTATCGATCCGATTCAAGCTTCTAATGGCACTCTGTTTCGATACTAGTGCACCCTTTGACAGGCTATCGCATTATTTTGCGAACAGTGTTTGCTGGACATGCATACATAATAAGCGTTCTGCTCGATGAATATCACTATAGGATGAATTGCTGGATCAAACTCGTTCTTTAAATCTGGTCGAATTTTTATTTTTAGAATCTCAATATATTTTCGAGTCTTGGCTAAAGCGTGACATGCAGAATAAAAACTGACATGATTTTGAATGAGACTTGCTAAAAAATCTTAAAATCTTGAGCAACAACGCAATTTAAAGCTACGGGTGCTATATCCTGCGGATGGATGAACATTTCAGTGTTTGGACTAGTTTGGTTTGAATTGAATGTTAAAAAATCCGGTCCTATCAAATTCCTCTTGACTCACAGTCGGCTGGATTTTCCTCTGACCTTAAATGACTCCAATGTTCTCTGTTATATCTGTAAATATCAAATATTTGAGTTGTTCGGTTAAACGTTTGCCACCTCCTCGGGTGAGAGGACAGCCAACCCAGCCAATAGGCTCAAGCCACAATTTTTGGAAAATAATTTTTATTTTTATGATTATCGGGCTTAGCATGCCTAGAAGGTTTAAAATCTTACTTGCCTCTGATAACCCCAGCATGTTCTTCGACTTCTTGTTTGATGTTGGATTTTAATGTTGGCAGGTTGAAGCCGAATGATTTGAGGTAAATCAACTCTCTTTCGCTCGACGTGCGAGTCATTAAGTCGTCCACATGAAAGCCAAGTAATATTACTTACTTCTGGCTCGCTGCTTCCCTCGATCTCTAATGCCGCCTACTTCGGACTTCTGGTTGCAAGATAAAGCTGAAGGCCCAACGCCGTATGCTACCGTGTTCAATCGATATTGTTAGGTAAATCAACTCTCTTTCGCTCGACGTGCGAGTCATTAAGTCGTCCACATGAAAGCCAAGTAATATTACTTACTTCTGGCTCGCTGCTTCCCTCGATCTCTAATGCCGCCTACTTCGGACTTCTGGTTGCAAGATAAAGCTGAAGGCCCAACGCCGTATGCTACCGTGTTCAATCGATATTGTTTAGGAGTCTCCGCAGAATTTTCTCGCCATAATATATTTCTTTTGTATTTTGGTGAACCCAAATCATCCGATACTTCTTGCTAATATCTCCGGGAAATACGAATTGATGTTGACGAAATCGTAGTAGAATTTCTTCAAGTGACGATTAAATTGTATAGGGGCAATTTTCAGTATTTCATTTAGAGATATGTTATTTTTTGATTTGGCGCTGGCATCAAAAAACAACCCTTGTCTTGGTTGGGGTACTGTTCTTTATTACTCCATGGTGTGGTAAAATATTTTTTATCAGTTTCACGAATTAGTGTCATATGGCCCAGTATCTCATATTCCTTCATCAATGCGAAATACATATCTCTAAATGTTTCCTGTGGTTGTAATGGAGAATAAAGCCTCACAATCCTTTTCTTCAGGTGTTATGGTCGCAGCTGGTATGCTATCGACTTCGCAAAATTTGTATAATAGTTGATTAAGGTCGGCACTTGAGTCGATACAATTATTTAAGGCATTAGGTTCTAAGTTTGTGTTACTGGTTGCTATTCCTACGGCTATCTAGCCGAACTTCGTTTTATGGGCTGTTAATTCATTTAATTCTCCGGTGGCACAGCATGCTTGCTTTAAGCTCCGGAGGTCCCGGGTTCGATTCCCGGCGGGTAATGAAAAAATTACGGCTGGTTAATGTTAGGATCAATGAATTAATCACTCATTATCCGTTAAAAAAATAATGATTACGAAACTTCATAATGAAGCGGCCAAATCCCTCTACGGGATGTAGTGCCAGCGAAAAAAAAAATTCATTTCATTGTATTTTCTCTTCAGCTTCTAAAACTTCAAAAAATAGATTCACTCCGAGTAATGCCTATTTCTCCTGGTTCAAATAAATCTGGGTCAGCCAAAGCTATTTTGTCTAGAAACTTTCTATCTCGTTGATTTGTCGTACCTTTTGCTGCTAAATATGTTCGCTTGGCACGACATATTACCAAATTTTTTGTTGAATATGTTTCATCTGTGTTGGACAGTTCCATCTGCACGGAACCTCGTGCACGACCTACATTTGAGTGACCTAAACCTCTTGTTTCTATGTCATTCTTTGATGTGGCTAATCTTAGCTGATTTATGCAGTGCGCGGAATATATGCTGTTTGCCGTTGTAGTCCCTGACTTTCACTAATACTGTGAGCAGCAACGAACTTCTCATTTCTTAAACAATTTGTCGTGGGTGATGAACGTGGTTCACTTGAATTAGTATTTAATGTTCTATCTAATTCTATATGAACGTTGGTGATTGAGGTTTTAACAAATGTCTGTCCTTTACTGTCCGATGCCTCATCATGATTGTTATTGTTCACCGTAGCAGATGTGGCGCCCTGCAAGCTGTTGTGACCTTCGTTTGTCGTTTCCCGCGATTGATGATCGTGTAGCGTCGTGTGGTGTCTACGACGGCAAATTCTACAACGCAATTTTGAACGACACTGATACACCGAATGATCCTTGTACAGTCAATTGAAGCATCTTCCTTTCTCCCTGATGTATACAATTCGGTCGGGTTGCGTCGTTTTTAAAAGGTCAGCGCAATCCTTTAATCGATGCGAATTTTCGGCTTTGCGATTTCTCATACCAAATATTTCTAAAGCATCAATTCGGTCTCCCAAAAATCCATCGTTCTTTGTTTCACGCGCCCAAAGCGATCTTGATTCATTGTCTAATTTACTTAGAATTATAAAGATAAGCCATAGGGATCGCGACTCTCTGAGCTCGCACCCAAAGCTTTAAGACCTCGGATAACATCCGCGGAGGTACAA
This sequence comes from Tipula helvola, assembly GCA_963556165.1. Lineage (NCBI taxonomy): Eukaryota > Metazoa > Arthropoda > Insecta > Diptera > Tipulidae > Tipula > Tipula helvola. Next base: position 338,837,238 of record OY744482.1, on the reverse strand, counting down.
ACGTGTTGACTTAATAGCACTACTTGTTGTTACCGGTTATTATACCAATAACGTAACATTCATCGGTGATTGGCATGTGCTAAATTAAATCTTCGACCTCACCCTACAAAGGACCTGTTAAAAATTGCAGTTTTTCAGCATTGGATAGAATGACTACCATTCAAAATAGTTTCCGCTAAATCTGGGCAACGAAAGTTTTAGTGACCACCATTCACCTGGTCAGTGTTATTTATACTCGTGCTATCGAACGGTGCTCTCGAATTAAATTGTATGCAAGGCCTGTGGGCTGACACGATTTTATTAAGCTTACTAGACGCGTTGAAATACATATCTTTTATCTTATGAACCAATAGCACAATTACTTGTTATAAAATACTTTGTATACTTAACTAGCCTTTGATGAGCAGCGAAATCCGGCTCCGAAGGACCAATGTTTACTTCGCAATTTATAAATTCTTCAGCGTTGAAATAAAAACGCATGAAATAAATTTCGTTTATAAATTCGTTCAGTTTGTTGTTGCGTTTTTACCACTCAAGTGAATGATTTTATTATTTTTCATTTTTGTTTCAGTGGATTTTTGAATAATGTACTAAATTAATATTTGCCTAACCATACCATAATTTTTAGTACTAATTATAGCAATTTTAGGTACAATGTTTGTTCACAGATGTCACCCTTGGCCAACAATTGAAATGTCATAAGTTTTAATTTTGCTTTGTCATTTTACATTAGGTGAATATTATTATTATTTACATTACAAAAACAATCTAATTATTAAATTAATTTCAGAAAACGAAAGAAGAAAGATCATCAATTTACGTTAAGGATAAGTATCTACAATTTAATTATAAAGTTTTTAATATTAATACATAATTTGATATGATTTCAGGTTAACTACACTTATGACAACTGATGGCCAGTAAAATACAATTTTGCGCAAAATAAATAAAACTACATCGAAATTATGTTTTGATTAGTGGAAATATCTAAAATGTAGCAAGTATCCGGAGGGGATCACAACACTGGATTCGAATCACGATAGGGGCGGGATGCAAAATGGTTTTATTTCATACTATACCGAAAATCAATGTTTACGTGATTGATTTCAGTCCGGGAAATGAATCATTACGTCAGAGAACAAAAGTGTCCGGAAAACGAGCTATTACAGTAGAGTAGACTGTAACACCAAACAAAAACAAAAAAATAACTAGGGTAACTTGATAATTTGAAAATCATTTGGATTGATTTTCTCTAAATTTCAAACTCATGTTTTTACTTTAAAATTTAATTTTAAATGAAAAAATCGAATTAATGTCCCATAAAGTATGAAATAAAACGTTGTACGTTACACGTACGTTAAATGATCGTTACAGTACTCGTTCAAAATTCTGAATTTCTGATAAACGTCGAACTCGTACTGTAACAACTCATTTATTACCGCCCTTGTGACGTAAATAACTATTACATCATCTGATTACGATCGATGATGAAGATGAACACAACTATAACCGCCTAATTAATTATATTTTCTCCCTTTCTTCTTTTATAAAATTACGATTTGTTTCATAATACAAATTCCATGCAAGTTGATTATATTTTTTTTACATAGAAATTATATCATTTTTAGCCTTCAGCTAAATATTTAGCTCGACGAAATTGGGCAGTTAAATATTTAGCTATCCAGTTAAAATATTCATGTACATAAAAACAGAAATAAAATTAGCATGCGTTTAATTTGTATTATGAAATAAATTGCAATTTAATAAAAGAAGCAAGGGAGGAAACATTATTTAACTAGAGATTGGCTCTCTTTTGTGAAATCGGTCATAAGCCTACTAACCTGATTCTCCGATGAAAAGGAATCAGCTATGTGTTTTGATATTATATAGAAATTTTCTGTGGTTAGCTTTATATTATTGCGCATATAATGGTCAATAAAATATTGCACTAAATTTTTTCTGTTTGTGCTGCCTAAGGAGTTGGGTTTGCGGTAAATTTGATGATGTTCTTCTAAATCTGTCAGACGAGGAGCAAAATGTTGAAAATGATGAAAATTATACAACCACTTAAATAATACCAAATGTGCCTAAGAAAATATCGATATTTGAAGAAGTAATGAATGCAGATGTACCTATAAATGATTTCGAAGATGTACAATATCAGCCATCTGAAGACGTTCATCATGTGCCTCCTGTAATTCTAGACGAAAATGTTCTAATCGAATTTGTCGATGAATACTCTAAACACAATATTACAGAAAAACACAATATTAAATTTAGAAGACACACGTTTAGTTCTCGCAAATATAATTTTCAAGAACCCCAACTTCCAGATTAAGCTGTGTTTGAGGCAGAATTTGATGTCACTAATAAAACTGCACTCAGTTATTTAAAAAAAATGCATTCCATCTGATTTATATAATCGAATGGCTGTTTATATAAATCTATATGCAGAGCAAAATAATTAGAGTACCAAGTCATTTAAGCGTACCTACTCAGAAAAAATGATGCAATTCATAGCGTTGCACTTGCTTATGGGCACTATGCAATTTCCGCAAATTAAAATATACTGGAGTAAATATCTAAACATCAATTTTGTAGCGAACGTGATGTCGCCGGATCGCTTTTTCAAGCTCCGCTCAAACTTTCATGTTGTCAACAATATGGATATCCCGAAGGACTGTACAGATAAATTTTATAAAATGAGTCCGCTTATAAACAGCGTTTTGGATTACTGCAGAACAGTGCCTGTTGAAGAGATCGTTTCAATAGATGAGCAGATAATACCGTTTCGAGGCCATATTAGTATTAAACAGTATGTTAAGGGAAATCCTAATCCATGGGGGATTAAAGTATATTTCCTATGTGGCAAAAGCGGCTTTCCATATGACTTTTTCCTGTACCAAGGAGCTAACAACGAATTATCGGTTTACGAAAGTAGTCGATTTGGGCATGGTGCTGCTGCAGTGCTGCACTTATTAAAGGGACAATTTAAACGGGCATACAAGAAAAAAAATTTGGCGACAAACATTAGCATCAAAAATAATAAATTGGCATCACAAATAATATATTGGCACCACATATGAAAAAACAAACAAATATTTTTGAAGGACATTATTAAATACTGTGGCGACAAACATTGACATCCAAATTAATAAATTGGCAACAAATATAATATTTTGGAACAGAAAAAAATAATTTTTAGAGTAAAAAAAAAAAAAAAAATCGAGACAAAAAATTAAATTTAATCGATACAAATTATTTAATATTTGATGGGGGATCGATATAAAATATTGCAGTGTCATTAATAGATTCTATATAATCCGCTCCTACGTGCGGCACGCAGTGCGACATGTTTGCCTATCCTGGCTCCTACGTCCCTCGAAGTTTAAATCTAAGGCCCCTCGGAGGGCTAAGCGGGGGGGAGCGAAGCGACCTCCCGCGTGCCCGTGAGAGTTACCGAAGCCGTTAGCCATTTTCCAGAATATTTTAAAACTAATTTAATTTTTTTAATTTTTAATTTATTTATTTATAACTTTGTTGCCAGTTAATTATTTTTGTCGCCCAAAATGTTTATTTCGATGCCAAAAAATAATTTTTGTGTACCCTTCCAATAGTGCCAAAAAATTATAAATGTTGCCAAATTATTATTATGATGCCAAGAAATTTTTGTTTGTTGCTCATTAATTTGTGCCGTTTTATTATTTTTTTGTATCTCAAATATTAATTTTTTGTGTGCCGGTTTATTGCCAGCCCTTATTAAAGAGACTTATCGACCATCAGCTCTATTTCGATAATTTTTTTAGTACATATACCAGTTATTCGAAATATTAGAGCAAAAACAAACCAATGCTGTTGGAACTATTCGAATAAATCGTTTTAATAAACCAAAATTTCTTCCGCATGCTGCTTTAAAAAAGAAAGGATGGGGTAGTGCCGACCAACTTACAAGTCGGGATGGGAAAATCGCGATAGTCAAATGGCAAAATAATAGATCGGTCCATCTTGGGTCTAATTTTGTAGGAAAAGGAGAGGAGGCTATTGTACGAAGATTTGACAAAACAGGACAGAATATGTAGATAACAACGGGATGAGTGGGGTTGATTTATTAGACCAAACGATATATCTAAAAATGATATAATGCTGGAATTCAAACAAAATTTAGGAATAACTCTTTGTGATCTTAACATGGCTCATAATCCGCGGAAGAAATGTAGACCATCACAATCACAGAATAATAATGTACCCGAACCAAAAAGAATTTATATAAAAGGGGAAATTCGACAATTACCTGATGTGCAATAGGACAGATTAGACCATATACCCTCTCATCATGATGCAAAAGAGGCTACGCGCTGCAAAAGCAAAAATTACAAAGGGCGGTCGCGCATTATGTGCTTGAAGTGCAAACTACATCTTTGTTTAACAAAAGATAGAAACTGCTTCTATAAATTACACACTAAGTGAAAACAATATGAACTACTGAACTACAATGAAATCCGGTACCGATGTATAATGAAGTCTGAATTTATGTTTTTGTTCCTTATATTTTATATTTTTATGTTATGTTTATTTATACTTTTTATTTTTACTTTAAGTTATGAAAATGTTGAATTATTATAAAAATAAATATTTGTTATTTTGATTTGCGACACTTCGAGTACGGAAGTACACAAATATGTACATTATCCTACAGGACAGCTGAAGGGAATCATTTTCTAAAAATGTGATTTATTTTACTCTGTAGGTCAAGTTTAATCGGGAAACCTAGGGAAATAATTTTTTTTAGCTTTTTTTAGCCGACTCAAAGAGTTAAAAACATATTTTCGAACAGCCGTCTACATAGTCTAAGTTCATTAATTCTAATGTGGTCTTGTTATATATATGCAGTTTCAATAGACTGTAAATTTCTTGTGATAGTCCCCCAGGACAACATTAACATTGTCATTTAATTGATAGTTATCTAGTAGTTCATCGAGAACATTTGTTTTGTGGCGAATATTTTCCGGCTCGGTAGGGTCTGTACAACAGGCCAGCGACATTTTCGAAAACTTCCCTAAAAAAAGAGCGTTGTTTTAAATTCACTATAAACTTAGAAATAGACTTAGAAAAGTCAGGTGACACATTTGTTTCTGTTTGTTCATAACTTAACACTTAAATGATGAATAAAACATTATTTAATTTTAACTTACCTACAAATAACAGTAAGTACTTAAATCCAGTATCTCTAAACCGCGTGTATTTTTGTAACAGTATACAACGCCGCTATGATCAAAAGTTACAGTTACACATATGTATGCAGGTATTGAGGTGTTCTCTTATCTCAACTGTTTTAATCCATCGCAAGTGATACTATTTGCACAGAAATTATACACCAATAAATTAAGCACAAATTAAACCCTAAAGCACTTTAATTCGTACTATTGCTGTACAATTTCACTAACTCACTCTAATTATTTTAAATTCAATTTTCTTACAATTGAAACAATTTTACCAACTTTAATTCAAATGCTTGCTGTGTATTAGATTTTCAATGCCCATCATTTCATGAAGGAGATAAAACTTATTTTAAAAAGCCGTAAAATAGTAAGTTAATGCCTAGTTGCCTTTTTTTAACAAATAGCAGAAGTTTCTGACAATTCCAAGAATACGGTTTTTCCCGTTAGATTTAGTCTTTTTCAACCATGATGGGCGTGCTAATAATATATGTACCATTATACTTAATATATTTTGGTGTAACCAAGGCATTATTATTTATTAAACTCTTCTTAATTTTCAATTTAAAATCTTTATCTCTATTAATATTTATCAAAATGACCCAAGACAGACCGAGATAAACTCCCATCAAAAATTCATAATTCTTATATGTATGTAATAGAAATACAATAGAATATTGAAATCGACTAACATAGAAATAAATTTCTGGTTGTTTTTCAACATATCAACTCTTGTCCTAAATGCTACGAGTATATTACACAATACGACTCTACGAGTATAATTCGAATGAAAATTATGGCATAAATAAAACATAAAGTAAAATCCTTTCAATAAAATTAATCCAATTTTTCAATACTTTTATTTTGGTTGCTCGTTCGTTTCTGTAATCCTTTCCTCCTTATACTACATTCCATATTTTATCCTTTTTCTTGTATTTCGGTGTATTTTTGTTTAAACAACAGCACAACGTTATAATAAACACTGTCATAAAAATGTACTATGTGTGTATCTCAATACACAAGCCACATCGATTCGAATGTCTATCTAAATGTATATTCGTCGAACTATTGTAGAGCTAATGGTTCATAAAAAACGAATCTCAATGTGTGTAGTATGCATGTGTGTTTATTGTGTACACAAGTTGCGGAAAAATCGAATCATTTTCATTCAATTTTCTTTATGTTCGATGGATGTTAAATTTCTATTTTTATCATCGGGCGGGGAGGTTGATTATTTTCGATATAAGTATCCATTACCGTAATGAGTTTTGATTTTTAGCTTTGTTTTTGCCAGTTTTTGCAGCGATAGATTATTCGTATTCGCGTTGTATCCTTTTATTAGCAGACAAAATTCTTTAAAATCGCATCCGTGCCCTTTAAAATTTAAACATTAATGTTCACAATGCCATTGAACTGTATTTACCCCATAAAAAAAGATCAATAACATTAACATGAGCTACAAAGGCAAATTTAATAGGTTTTTGATATTTAACTCTAATTTATACTGTTTAAACAACCAGGTGATACAATTCGTACCCAGGATTACCATTTAAATCATATTTTCAATAAAAACCATCTTTTGTATAAAAAAAAAAAATTAAAATTAATAAATTTTATTATTTTATAAGACATTTAAAAGTAATAAAAAGTTTTCGTTTTCTTTTTCTTCTCACTGTATACATATACACATACCAATATAATTATCCTTGAATTACAATAAAAACCCAAATTTTGCCCTAAACTGAAAAAATTGAATCAGCGCACAAGGATAGCAAAAAAGTTTATGATTTTTTTTCAATTCGTTCTCTATTGTTAACTATTTTTTTATTTTTTATTACGAACTCACAAATTATGCAGACAATGTTGTGATAAAAAAAAAAAAAATTCTGTAAATTTATGAGATGGGAAGAAATTATAATGCCATAAAATTCCGATGGGTTGTTGGGTTGCTGTTAAAATTCAATGGGTGTCAATGCTTGCGTGTTATTAATTGAAATAATGAGTTGTTCGATAATTTTCTTAATCTAACACAATGTGACCATTTAACATAAATTATTATGGTATAGGTACAACGAAACACTTTTCCGAAACAACAAAAACAAATTAAATTACAAAATCTTTTAATTTTTTTAAAATACTTGAAGTTATTCACAAACTAATATTGGAATGGGCCGATCTACCTAAATCACCTTCCATTATCACAAAACTAGTTTGAGAATAACTTGGTATGTCTAAAAACTGGACAGGTGTCAGATGAAGATTGAGTTTTGCTTTATCTGAGTGGTTGGATGAACTTAGATATTTTCCTAAGACGTGTGGCATAACATATTGCTGAATATGCAGCTCCAGTAATCTGTATACTACTCTACCCAGGACATCGATTTTAGTCGCAAAATGAAAATTGCGTTGAGAATTACCGGAAGACAATAGTATTGGTAAATATGTGGGTGTGTCTGAGTATTCGAAGCGCTATTTTTTAATTTTTAATTTAACTATGGTGCAAATAAGAGATATAACACGATACCACTAGGAAGGACAACATAATACAAATAAGAGAAATAAGCTCAGAAGAGAATGGTCGAGAGAATGTTTTAAAATGATGACTGCCCATTTTCTTTTATACAAGCACACGAAACCCAGAAAGAAAGAAGTTCGACAAAGAAAGAATAAATTAGAAACGGAAACACTACAAACATCGGAAAAGAGCTTTGTGAAACGATGTTTAAAACAACAACTACAAAAAACGCGGATGGGAGATTTGTTGTTCAACAGCCTTCAAGGCAAGTCCATTAGGAGATTCGTACAGTGTAGCGGAAAATAAGTCGAAATATCGATTTCAAGAGAATGTACATCGAAAACATGAAGAATATGAAAGTCTTGGCCCTATGAAATTGTTGCTACCTGAAGAAATCAAGGTCAAAGGTAGAGAAGTGTATTGGCTAGTTCCTCCTACGGTATCAGTTTAAACGACAAATTATTGATCGATTCGAGGTTGCAATAGACATTATGGGCCATTTTATTAAAATTTAGATCGTTTAAGATTGTAATATGTGCCAATATTGCGAAAATGTATCACCAGTTATTAATAGATTCAAGGTAAACACCCTTACAGCATATTATGTAGCGGAATTCACATTCTAAACCATTTGACCACTACGAATTATTAACTGTAACGTATGGAATATCTTCGATCGATGTATTAACCGGGGATGAAGAAGGAGCACTGATTTTAAAAAATCAGTTGCTTACGGTGTTTGACGAATGTGGATTCTCGGTTATGGATTGACTCAAATAACTGAGGAAGGTCCAGTGGCACAACGATTAGGGTTGTATTGGTAACCTCAAAATGATTATTTATCTTTCAAAAGGTTGAACTTAGAAGATAATAACACTCGAATTTTTGACCCTTTGGGGTGGTTGAGGCCTTCCACTGTGTTGATAAAAGTTTTTATGCAAGGTCTTTAAAAAAGCTATCATGGGATGAAAGGTTATCTCAAGACCATATCAAAATGCTTGGAAAAATATTCAAATTCTATTTAAATTATTAAATAAAATAGGAATTCCCTGGTATGCAAGTGAAGTGGCCTATTCTGCAGCCATTTATGTTCGTGTACAAAACAATAATCATTTCTCACTAACTCTGCTGACATCGCAAAGCAAGGTCCCTCCTATCCAGTTTATCAATCTACCAAGACTAGAATTGTGCGGAGAACATCTGCTCACAGAATTAGTAGATCGAGTAATGAAGGCGCTTGAGATTTCAAATATTAAGGTATATATGTTATGTATGTGGAGTGATTCGATGGTAGTCTTATCATAGCTATCAAACCACTCTCGTAATTGGAAAACGTATATGTAGTGAATCGTGTTGCTTCAATCCACCAACTTATTCCAGAGTATATATGGAGACACGCAAACGGCAGATACAATCCTGCTGATGTAGCAACTCGAGAAATGTCGACGTGCTGATCAATCCGTGGCCACCAATAATATTGGCGGGACAATTGTTTTATGCGAATTATTTCCCAATGACCCTGGTGGTTCATTTGGAGTACCCTTTCTTGTTTGGTTTTTGGCGCTATTACTCGTGGTTGATCAGTCTGTAACAGCAGAACGTTAGTACTTACATTCAAAGACAACCTCCTATGGAAATAAGGTAACAAATCGATGTCATTGCAATCTAACTTTTCAGGTCAACCCTTCCTTACAAATTCCAAAATTTTCCGTAGATACTGATGCAGGAGTGTATGTTGAGCCACTCATTTTGCATTAACCGAAAATTCGTCCAATAACGACATGTAGACTTGTTCCACTTCCAAACATGGCTCTTCTTTCTCGTCAAAATTTTGACGGACCCGTTGGGAGTCTCGACAAAGCATCTGCATTTCCGTGGCGATCGGGTGGTCTATACTGAATAGTGTATTTGTAACTAATTAGCGTTAACTTGTTTGTTTGGGCTGAAAATCATTGTCAGCGATTTTTGTTATGTCACCAGTTCGAACTGCCGACCATATAGATACTGGTGAAATTTTTTAACACCGAAAATTATCGACAGAGCTTCCTTCTCGAGGCAAATGCGATAGGCTGTTCGGAGCCGTTTGGATAAATATAAGATATTACAGCGCCTATTCCATGTGCCGATGCATCTGTGACTAACACAATATTGCAGTTTCTAACGTGAACTAACTGTGTATGTTTAATAATTGCTTGTTTCAGTTGACTGAAAGCTCTTATCTTTTCATCTGTCCAGACGAAATTAACATCCTTGGCCCTCAACCGATTCAATGGATTGAAATTGAGTGTTAATCACAGCGAGTTCCTTGGCTTCGTTATCCAATGGAATTTGCAAATAGGCCTCCGATAAATCTATTTTGGTGAAAAATTATCCCCCTTGAAGCTTATGAAACATCTCTTTAACTTTAAAATCATCACAAATTCTGAGCGTCCCATTTTGCTTCGTAACTAAGACGATTGGTGCAGCCCACTGGCTAGTATGCAGCTCTTTGAGAATTCCCAAAGAAACTAGTCTTCCAATTTCGTTTTTACCGCAGCCTTCTGCGAGAACGGAATAGGAAGAGGCTTAAAATATTTTGGGTGTTCGGTTTCAAATCAAACCAGGCTACATATGCATTACACACGGAAAAAAATAAACTGGTCCTCAGCTAAGAAAACGGACTTTTAATTCAAGAAAATGTACTTTTTCGTGATTTAAAAGCTAATTTTCTTATTTCTTTCGAGTTTTTCTTTATGTAAGAATTGTGTTTCTTGAAATGAAGAAAAATTCGAAAGAAATAAGAAAATTAGCTTTTAATTCGAGAAAAGGTACATTTTCTTGAATTAAAAGTCCGTTTTCTTAGCTGAGGACCAGTTTATTTTTTTCCGTGCGCAATCCTAGTTGAGGGTGGCGGCCTCCGATATTAAATGTTCCTGGGAGCCCCCGCTTCGGACTACTGATATTTGCTTAACTGATGGTCTAATATGAAACCTTAAGTCTATGCCTTCACCATAGAACCAATTCAAACCCAATATATTATTTCCCGTGTCACTATCAACGACTAGCAGGGATAACGTTAAGTCAACCTTATTCCAACGAACGTTCACGCGAATGGTTCCGAGCACGGACAGTTCAATTCCGCCATAAAAATTCAATATTTTCAAAGCTGGAGAACAAGTTGAGCTACCGAGTTGGCGATACCCGAACAAGCCGACTATAGGGAGACTGTTGCCCTGGTATCTATGTATACTTGAAATTCCATCGGTGTTTTGTTTAATTCCAGTTTTAACGTAAAACGGTGGCTTTGCGTTCCGGAATAGAACGCTGGAACCAAATTGTCGTCTGACTTATTAGCCCTTCCGACGCCTTGGGGATGCCTTGTCTTTACTGAATATACGGTATGAGCCGTTGGCCCTGAATTACGATCGAAATAGGTGTAGCTGAGTCAACAGACTTTGATTGATTTTAAGACGAACGAATGATTAGGAACGAATACCAAAGAGAATTATATAACATGAATTTGGTAACGTCACGTTAATTGTACAGTAGAGGAAATTAACATACAGTGGAGAACCATATGATATCGGCACCGATATAACAAGTGGCATATGAACATGAACCCGACAATTGGAGAAACACTTGAAGAACTTCATTTGGCGAGCAGAACGAAATTCCTTAACACTAATATAAAGACCGATGAACTTCATCCAATTTGTATTCTATTTGAAGCAATGTCAAGTTGGACCAAGGAGCATCAAAATAAACCCTCGCAAGATTCATTAGTATAACGGAGCGAGAAAATGCAGAACTCAAAATAATTCAGTCTGTTCATTATACTCAGTCTCTTCAGTCACTCACAAAATGGAGCCAACTACCAGCAAATTCGAGACTAAGAAAATTATTACCGTTTATTGATTCTTCCGGTACGTTATGAGTAGGTGTTAGTTTAGATTTTGAATTCAAGGCCGCCCATGCTATTAGGAATTAAGACTAATCCAACATTGATGCTTTAACCCAAGCACACTTTCTTACTCCGGGCCCAATTTACGAAGTGGTAAACATGTCAAGCATTAATCAATGAGAGCGAGTACAAAAACTAGTACAAACGTTTTGGCGATATCGTTCTATCAGTTATTTAAATACACTATAACAAATACGACAAAGAACCAAGTGGCATGCTAGCAGTAATAATCTTGAACTGTAAATCACCATCTTGCCATTGGCCTTTAGGTCGCAGTATCGAATTGCACAATGGAAACGATTGACTAATCCGAGTTGCTACGGTGCAGACCAAATCATTATCGTTCAAACTACCAATAACAAAAATTATCTATAAATGAATCTCCTTGAAGTAATTCCAAACTTTTATCCCAGGAAAATTTGAAATTACCTCCGACAACACAAGCGTAAAAACTCCCAGACTTTTACTCGAGAGAAAAAATTCATCCCATAAGAATTTTTTTTGTATAGTTAAAAATAAATATTAAAACACCTTCTGATCAGGATTATCCCTATGTCATAGAATTTTCCCTACGTCAACAAATGTGTTGACTTCTTATAGTAAAAAAATGAATAAAAAAAATTCTTGGGCCTGGAAATTTGCTATATCGGTTTAGTAGGGGGTTCCATTGGACCTTTCGGTGAATTCTGAATGCGGTTCGCTTGTTAGAATTTTTGCTACATCAGTGTTGCCTTCCCTTAGTTAAAAATGAATAAAAGAAAACATAAAAAATGTTCTTCTGATCAGGATTATGGTAGGCCTGAAAATTTGTTATGTGTGTATAGTAGGGGCTTAACCGATATAACAAATATTCAGGCCCACCATAATCCTGGTCAGAAGAATTTTTCTATGTTTTTTTTTACTTTCTTTTACGTAAGTAAAATAAAGTATAGTGATCATGAAAGTTTTGAACCTTGAGATTATTGAAGATTTATCTGTTTTGAGGTCCCCTGAGTCCGAAAAAGTGGGTTTCGAAATAATTTCTGTCGGTCAGTATGTGTCCCCTTAACCAATCGAACTGAAATTTCAGATGTAAGGGTTTTTGATAAATTGGAAGGACTCAGTAAATTTTACTCCAAATCGACTAACCGAAAGTGGTCACTCCCTTGGTCCAGGAAATTTATTTTTCAAATATCTTAAAAAGTATAAGGTTTACAAAAAACTGCTCAATACAAAATGTTTCCAAAAAATAATTTAACAAAAAAAATTAAGAGAAACATGAAAGAAATAAAAAATCTTAATTTGTAAGAAATTTGCATAATAAGTTTCTCAAGATTCGCTGTTCATAAAAGAAAATCGTGTGTGGGCCACACCTCAATTTTTTTTATTAATTTTTGACTAACAAACCATGTGGTAGTAAAAGGAAGCCTCTATTTAACCGACATATCAAATTTCCAGGCCCACCATAATCCTGACCAGAAGAATTTTTTTAAATTTTTTTTTATTCATTTTTTACTATTGGAAGGCAACACATTTATTGACGTAGCGAAAATTCTATGACGTAGGGATAATCCTTATCAGAAGGCTTTTCTTTGTATTTTTATTTTTATTTAGTTTTAACTATACAAAAAAAAATCTTATAACAAATAAAAATCCTGTGATGGATTTTTTCACTCGAGTAAAATGTCTGCGATGGATTTTAAAGTTCGTACACTTTAATGGTGTAGAAAAAAAAGTCTGGGACGGGTTTCTACGCTTGTGTTGTCAGAGGCAATTTCAAATGTCCCTGGGATTAAAGTCTGGAATAACTTCAAGGGGGTTTTACATAAGTATTTTTTATTCAAAGCCACTATGGCTTTGACTACATACAGTAGTCAGTGATCGTTATCTTATCGTGATAATCACGACCAATTGGTTTTCTTGGTACTTTATGCTTCTATTTGACGTTTTTAAAGCAAAGTACAACTGGGAAGTGTGTTGTTAATAGTGTTAAACTTGATCCCGTTATTATATAAATATTTATCATTGGTGCTTGGACTACAAAGTTACAATTGATGAACTCACTAAAACCTTTCATACGGCATGTGTCTCAAGTGTATTGGGTCAAATTACCCAGTCTCCTTTAAGTTATCTATGTAGAATTGAAAGTAGGGTCCCAATTCAAACAATAAAGATTTAACTATTATTCGAATATAGCAACGAAAACAAATTCAAATACTATATTCATCTGGAGCTTTATTAAACTTCAAAAATATAAAATTGGTGTTTTTACAAAATAATAATTCTGTCTCAAGTCTAAAATTCTTAAAAATGCTTGAACTAACAATAATTCGTAAATATCAATGACCCAAACCCACCACCAAGACACCATTCCCCAAACTTGTTATAAGTAATCCATTATCATTAAAATGTTATTAAACTCTCAATTCCATATTGCCATGGCAGCACACAACACCGAAAATAAAAAGTTAAATCGCCTTTGGTTATTTATTCAATTAGAACATAGAACAGAACAAAACAATGTCTCTCATGTACCAAAATAATCTATTCCTATTATTTTATTGTACATTGTTTGCAAAAGACATTTTCTCAAAAAATAAATAAAAAATATTCCAACAATTTATTCTTTATGAGTGTTGGGTGTTTGATTATGTACGACATATTTATGTGTATGCAAAAAGGATATTAATACCAAATACGACACAACAGTACACAATTTACATTAACAAAATTGAAAAATAATTGTGACAAATGTCTTTTAATTTTTAATAATATTCAAAAAAAAAAAAAATTAAAAATTCAATAATCATAATTCATAATTATGTTATATGTATGTATATACAAGTACATCCATATCGTCCTTTCATCCAAATAATATTGTATCATAATATACAAACACCATCCTAACGTTCTCATCCATAATATTTCCAAGTATAAACAGGATAGGAATGGTACCCGAAATGAAATGACATAACATCATAAATTTTAAGATTCATTATAAGACAAAAATAAATTATTGAACTCATTTAATCGAGTTAAGCCATATTACAAATACACACAACAAAATGAGAAAAACATAAGGATAACCATAAGAAGCATAAGGACGAAAGAATATTTCATTTTACCAAACTTTTTTGTTTTTTATTTTTTGCTACGCTGCTTGCTACATTTGGAAAGACGAAAACTTTTTTTTTTTGTTTTTTTCCTTCAGAAGTTCCTTTCCGTTTTCTTGTTTGAATACATACATGAAATTGCGAAATGATTTAAGACTTTGGGAGTTATGAATATAGTTATGGGCCCGTTCTGTTGTTGGATAAATAAATTTGGATATATTTTTATTACTTTTGTTGTTGTTTACGGTATATGCGTTTGCTTGTAAATGATGATGGGTTGTGCGGGGAGAAAGAGAGTTTAGAATTTATTTGATAAATTATTAATTGGATTAATTTTAATGTGTTAAGTCAATTATACGTGCTGTCGATAATGAAATATATATTTAGATTGAATTTTATGTTGAACATTTTGTAGCATAACCTAATTAATTCATGATCCATGTACATAAATCCTTTTAAATGGAAATTTATTTAACTGAGTCGAGGAATTTTATCTGAGTTTCTGTCAAATAGTAAATTGTTTGAAAAGACAGAGCTACTATAGATATTCAATTTCCATCGGAGACTTAGGATACGCCTCATATTGAACCAACCCCATATTTTAGATAGCCCATCGTTAGCTGTTTTTGGAGAATTTGAACCCGTTACTTATATGTACCTATAGAAGAATCATAAATTTTTATTAATATCACAAAAGAAAATATTGTAACTGAGATGTTAGGAAGCGATACACCAAATTTCAATTTTAATGGATAAGAAGAATTCGCAAATCTATTTGGTATTTTGAAGTACTGAGAATCATAATAATGAAACTTTTAAGCTCAAGGAATATTTTGTTAAAAAAAAAGGTTATTAACTCTTCGAGGTTGCACTGGGACGATTGCGTCGAAAGCGAAATTTCACTGGAAATTCTTGAAAAACGAAAAAGGGGGCAAGGCTTGGCTATTCTCTCTAAAACAATTAGTACAGGTATGATCCTATACACGCGTCGTTTGCCGGCTCTCCACCAGTTAGTTCCTGAGCAACAGCGGCACAAAGTGGTCGACTGGACAAAAACGTCCCAGTGCGGCCAGCGTGAAAGTTTAAGTTCAAATTCAAGAGTGGGGTGATTTTTTGTCAATACCTGGTAAAATTCTATCTAGAGAGCCTGCTTGTTTTGCTAATACGCAGGTACATTTAAATATTTAATATCAAACTTTAGGTGTATTAGTCACTACGAGAAACTATATAAAAAAAATTTAAATTTAAATGTTTATCACTCACACCACTCAATGTGTTTATCACATACAAACACGCTACTAACGCCGATTGATATTTGGGCATTTAAAAAAAAAACATTTTTAAAATTGAAATTACGATCGTTTCGAATGTTACTCATTTGTCAAATTTTTAACACACACTAACTAAACGTACATTAAAAAAATTACGTTTATACAATTTTTTTTTTGATTTTATCTCTTTCGAGTTCAACCAAAAAATTTCGTTTTTGTTTAAACTAAATTTCAACATGTATAGAAATGTGTCACATAATACCTTAATGTTCTCAAATCAAACTACACAAATGTATGTTTGGATCAGCACCAACAGTCATTTTTATATATAAACCCACTTTTGAATATGGGCCGGGAAACGGTTATAAATCTGTGACTTGTGAATCTTCACTCTACTTTAATTTTTCTAAAATCGACGCCTACTTTTTATATCGCTATTCCTTATTCCTTATATAAGAAAAGTTTCGAGTCGATTTTTGGTTTTTACATGTTCTCTAAATCTGACTTCGAAACTTCTACCAGTTTGTCCAATGTATAATTTGGGGCAATTATTACTTGTATTCGTATAGATTCAATTATTACTTGTATTCGTATATATTACGTATATTGTTATTATATTCTACCGTGATTAGGGTTTGCAAACCGGGTTTACCCGGTCTCAAAAACCCGGGTTTTTATCAAATGTGATGAACCCGAAAACCCGGGTTTTTTACTTAAAACCCGGATTTATTTTTCAAAATATATTCTGTTCAAAATACATTATAAAGATCTTAATCATCTTAAAGAACTCTTACAAATTAACTTAGGTCTATTGAACGATTTTCGAAATTTACTATCCTAATTAAATTAACGATTGAAGTATTAGGACGGGAGGATCCCACTTTTTCTTTAAGAAAATATGAATTTAAATATGGACTAAAACTGCTAGATGCGCTCAAACTAATAATTATGGAACGTAAAAATGTCAATTTAACATGGCTGTCCGTAAAGTACAAAATCACATGTATTGGAGTACGGAGGAATTTTTTTTAAAAGATTATTTAATATTAAACATCAGCAATCGCCGATACTTTACCAAATGTATGTTGCGATGTCTCTGTCAAACTATCAATGGCCGAGGAATTAAATTAGGCCTCTTTGCTGCAATCAAAACCTACCCTTCAAAGTTCTAATTTATTTAAAAAGAGTGCGCTATTTTCGAGTTTTTAGGTGAAAGGACCAACAACTTAAATACCCTATATGAGCTTTACTATCAAAATTGCCAACTTCGACTGAGGCAGAACTTGTATTCTTAATTATAGGTAATATTTGTGCTAAAACCAGAACGCACTTAGGTGATAATGCCATACAAGTTTTAGTATTTTTAAAACATTTTTTACGATAAAATTTTGCATCAAGGACTTATTTAATTTAAACAAATTTAACGTATTTTTTAATTTACTTTACGATTGAACTGTTGCTGTTGGTAGTTCATGAATAAAATTGGATTTCTGACTTCTTATTTTAAATGTTTTTGTCATTTTAATGAAGTTATATAAAACCCGGGTTTAAGTATTTTCCAAACCCGAAAACCCGGGTTTTAAAATTTCCGGGTTTTTGCAAACCCTAACCGTGATGTATTTCGCCGTTTATTCGTTTTGTTTCTTTAACGTCATCGTCTTATTCTGTTGTATCTTTCAAAAGTACCAATTGTTCATTTTGACAATAAAGTCCATGTTATATCCGCTTTTTTATTGCTATATGTTTAATGGTATTCAGTTCTTTCTTTTTTTTAGGGAGATTTTCAAGTCACATAGACACAAATAAATGAATAAACAACCAATACGTCTCTATAGTCTTGATTGTTCATCGGGGTCGTATTGAGTCTGTTTATTAAAAAATTGAACGCCCCCACCTTATGTTGGTAAAGGCTTTAGATGATTTGTCTATGGCGTGGTCCGTTTGTATGTCCTCTTTGTACATTTTGAATTTATGCTTGTTATTAACTCTTGTTATTGTCAAAGCTCAACAATTAATGAATTTATTATTCTCTGCTTCTAGGGTAAATTTTTTTGTTCTGGTGTATATTGTTTATGTTCTTGTGAAGATAGCTGAGTTGTCTCATTGTGCCTTGATTATTCGGTTTTTGTTGTGCGATTCCGTTACTATATGCTGATTTTTAAAGTGGTTTATGTAAATTTGGCTAAAGTTCCTGAGAGAGGATTTCTCGTTGTATAGAATTAGTTTATGAATAGAATTTGTTGTTGCGTTGAAAATAATTTTTGCAATCAGAGTGATAATTTCGTCCGTTTTTTCGTTCTTGGTTCTGATTTTTTGTAACTATTAATGAAGGAAGTAATTAATTTCTTTAGAAATTTTGTGCGCTGGAAGGATTGTGAAGTCTTTAATCGGTGTTATTGTCATTTCTGTTTTTTTAAATTTTCGTAGAAATACTTGCAGCAATACGTGTGTTGCAGAAATCTGGACAAAAATTAGGTGTTACTTGCCTATTTGAAGAGATATCAAACTAAATTAAATCACCGTTTTTAGATTTCTATGTTTCAAGGTATTCGAATGCGTTAGAATAACAAATTTTCTTGACGAGTTCAGTTATTTTCTATTTGATCTTTCACCGCCTTAAATAAACATTTTTATTTATTTCGTTAACTTTCTCCAAAAATTATGATAAATTGATAAGAAAATAATATTTGATTACAAAAAGCATATAAAATAAGCAAAAATATGCGACATCATATTTTGGTATAATAATTGGGATTTGTACAATAAGCCTAATGCTTTTAGAATTATCAACCAATTCCCAACCGTAAAAATATACATTTTACTAAAAGTTCGGGCTCTACTTAAAATGTTTCTTCTCAGTTTATGCCTTCAACAACCTAAATTTCGATTACCACTAATTTAAAAAAAAAAATATTTGCATAACTTTAAAAGCTTACAGATGTTTCAAAACTTTAAAAGCTTACAGATGCTTGTGAAATTACCACTACAGCTTCAGCCTTTTATAATAACCCTCCACAGCATCAGATACCATAACATTACCTTGATTCAGCTAGTACATGGTAGCATATTTCGATTACTCTAAATAATCGGTGTGGCACCTACTTAGTTCGTACATTTTTCTAATGTACCTAAGCAAAGCAACCTTGATTATCCAAAACCATAGTCTAAAAAACAAAGCTTAATGAAAACATTGGCTAAGACGAGCATCGAATCATGGATCTTTTTCTCTACTGCGCGCCGACGCGACGGTCCGAACTACCCCTGTTCATAACGTGAACTTATTGAATGATGGCCTAAATCGTCACAATATTTTCATAAATATTTTAATTTCAACGTATGTACCTATATGAATGTCGTTTAAGTAAATTGTTTTCATTTTCTTGTAATAATTAAACCAAAATTAAAAAAAAAGATCCATAACAGCAGAATTCTGGTCAAATTGAAATAAAAGCTTACTGCAAATTGTGTGGTCATTAAGTCAACATACATTACATAGATGGCAGTGATGGCAGTAAAAACTTGGTAAAATCGTACCAAAAATTGCCACTTGTGGCACTATTCTGGTTTTCCCGGGGAATTGCGAATTGGGAATTGATGTATTGTCAGTTTTTAGTGTATTTTGGTTTTCTTTTTTCCAAAGCATACTAAATTTTGGAGAAAAATAGCTTTTTATTCTTTGTTCTAATTTATATACAAAATGTCAAAAATATTTTTTTTGTTTTTCGTAATGACATTTTTGCAGTTGCATTTTTACGACACATTTTACTCTCTTTTAGTATCGTAGTATGCGATTTTTTATGTTTGTTACATTCCTAGTGTTCACTGATGACCAATGGATAAAAAAAGATCCGGTTATTTTTTATGTTAAAAACGGACGTATCCAAAAGATCGGCATATTTTTAGCTCTACTTTTAGTTGGATTTCTTTGGAGTTTTCTTCACAACTAAAAATTATTTCTTTTATCGGTGGAGAAAAAACAAAATTTCTGCGAATTGAAAAATTTAAATTAAAATAATATAAAAGGCTTCGATTTGAACAATGATATTAATAAATAATATTAAAATAATAAAAACTACAGCAGAGGAGAGAGCGTTCCACCCTGTGGACAGACTTTAGCAACCTTGATTCGATCTATAAAACAAAAGGCTTTAGCAATTATAACAAACGAAGTATGTACTATCAAAAGTAGAGAAAGTACCCACAAGAACTGATTATTATTGAGAGACCTTCCAACCTTAGTGACAAGTTCGTTTAGAGCAGTTTCACTGGACTTACCAACTCTATAGGCATGTTGCACGTTACTGAGACGATAGTTTTTAAGTCTTAAGAAAAATGGAAGACAGACTAATTGAACGAAATGACTTAGGGTTTGTATAATCAGACTTGCCAGCCTTTGGGATAAAAAGAACTTTAATCTTGCTCCAGCATTGTGGAGCAATGCTAAATGCAATGCACGCTTGGAATAGATGAAGTAGATGCTCCCGAATGTAGGGAAAGCCGTACTATAATTCATCAGGAAAAATCCCTTCTGGATCCACAGCTTTGTAAGGTGCAATGAAAACATACTTCAATGAAGAACGTCGTGCATGATACCCCAATTAGGGGTTAAGTAAATTAGACCAGTTACAGTCGGCAGGTTGTTAATTTCCTCACAAAAGTTAATTCATGATGATCTGTGAGCTTGCCAAAAATGTTTTTTTGTAATAGTTTTAAGCCGCTTAGAAGTTAGCCCAATCAGCCTGAATCATCTTACAAAAAAAAAAACGGATTCCACTTTTGATTGTTATTTCTTTTCTGCCCCAATCACAAATAAGAACATTGTATTAATAAAAAATATGGGAGTCGTAATAATATTCAGACAAAAAAAAAAAAAAAATCGTGAAAATCTATTTCCCATGAATTGTACCATAATTAAACAAGTTTTACATTTTCCAATCTCGTTCCATCGGGATGGATAGGGTGGGGGTATATATTTTGGAAATATCAAAAATAAAATAATTTTATTTAATAAATCTTTTAAACAATAAAATAAAAAATATTTTTTCTCCTAACGTCTTAAAAGCCTCTAGTTTTAATACTGTTTTTGGGTATTAAAGTTGGCCTTTTTCTTACTATTTTAAAAATGTGTGTGTTGCTAAGCTACACTTTTAATCCTAGGTGTAAAAGTAGGCACTTTTAATACTAGGAGAAAAATATTATAGTGAAAATCCAATAATATGTATAATGTATGTATATGAAATAATTATTTTATTTTTTTTATTTTTCGTTCATATCATGACCTCCTTAGTTTCACAAAATATTTCAACAAAATTAGTTTCAATTTTGAAAGTCATGACCTCCTTAGTTTTGCAAAATATTTCAACAAAATTAGTTTCAATTTTGAAGTTTTAATTACATAATTTGTACTTACTCGTATAATTAGTAATGTAAAACCGACAAGACATAAACTCTTCGTTGGAGAAAAAATAGTATGTGTTATTCGGATTAAAAGTGACTTTGTTTGACTCGCAATTATATTTGCTTTTGCTCGGCTACGCTGCGCTTCGCCTCGCATGCAAATATAATTGCTCGTCAAACAAAGTATCACTTTTAATCCTAATGACACAATGTACTATTTTATTCTTAAGTGATTTCGTCTTATTGTGTGCTTGCACAGTATATCGTTTCGTTTATTATTTTAAGATAAATTCTGCATCAGTGGTTTTTATTATCTGTTGTTGTATAGTATTTTGCTGTTCTAAAAATTATTATTATGATGAATTCCTATAAAGATTGAGATAAAAATGATGATTATTGTTAGATATGAAAATGGGAAAATTGTATGTGTGGGATATAATATAAAATTTTAAAGAGCAATAGGATATACAGTACCAACGAGTACTAACTTGTAATATTATTTTTTTTTTGTAGGGAGGGGTTGGGTAATAATTTTATTGTAACCAAATAAACCAAAACAGCATAATAATATTTATGCACAACATTATTTTAAAATCATACGTATACATAAGTACATAGAGAGCTATATTATAAGGATATTATTTTATTGTTCAAATAATATTATTATCGAAATGAAAACGGAAAACTGGAAAAGTAATGAAATTTTTTATATACGTATGTATGTACATCGAAAATGTGCGGGAGCAATAACATTACGACTAACGCAGAGTATTAAAATTATTGTAATTCGGGAAAGTTGTTTGCCTTTTAATGTTTTTCCGTTTGAGAATTATATTCGTTTAATCCTGTATAAGATATGTGATATTGAATGTATTATAATCCTGAAATTATTTGGTTGGAGAAAATTTCAATCTCATACCACAACCGCAATAACACACAAAATAAGGAGGCGCAACGTTAAACCTTTTTTTAGTCTTATTGAAGTATTGTGTAGAACAACGATCTTCCAGTGGTCAATTCAATTTCTAAATGTAGAAACTTAGTCTGGAGCCGTCTTAAGCCTTCGTAAGAAAGGTCTCTGGTTGAGACGATGAAGCATATGACGATAAGCGGCGATTTTATGTTGAAACAGGTGATGTGATGGGTTGTGAATAGTGTGATAAGTTTGAGTTTTTTTTCTGAATATTTTGAATACGTGTCTATGTTTTTAATGGTCAAATCTAAAAAAAATAAAGATTTTTCTGTCTCTACTTCCAGCGTGAATTTGATGTTTGTGTGATTGTTGTTAATATGTCGGTGTAAATGGTCCATTTGTCTGATGGAACCTCTGATTAGTATTAAGATATCATCACATATATGTGCCAGTAAATTATATTATTTAGAAGTTTGTTCTACGTGTTTAAAATGTATTCCTTCTCGGAATAGGTTCGAAAGGCCGAATGTCGAAAGGCCGAATGTGTTCAAAGGCCGAATGTGTCCAACGGTCGAATGTCGAAAGACCGATTGATTCGAAAGGCCGAATGTCGAAAGGCCGAATGTCGAATGGCCGAAAGTGTCGAAAGGACGAATGTTGAAAGGCCGAATGGGTCGAAAGGCCGAATATGTCGAAAGGCCGAATGTCAAAACGCCGAATGTGTCGAAAGGCCGAATGTCGAAAGGCCGATTGTGTCGAAAGGCCGTTTGTGTCGTAATTGATTTGAATTTTTCATCTTTTTATGAATGAAAATTTTCAAAATTTATATTTTTATGCAACAAAAAATTTATATTTTATAACGTTTTTATTAACTCGCTTTCTTGTCTGTCTGTTTGTCTGTACGGTACAAATTTTGCAATCGATTTTAAACTAACTTCCCGAGGAGCTAGAGACTTGAAACTTTAAACATAGCTCAGAACTGGATGACAATCCAATATTCAATAGTTTGCGATATATTTCGACTCCAGGTGGTGCTGTAAATTACGTTTTTCGAGATCGTTACAATAAACCGACGTCATATAGTATGCTGATTTTTTATGCATTCAAAATTATAGTACGGAAAAATTTAAAGTATATTTCAATGAAAACCTGATAAAACTTCAGAAGAAAACAATTCGATCAATAACTTGGCGCCTCCAAGTTATATTAATTATTTGGCGACAGGTTCGATAGGTTGCCGAACAAAAGTTTTTTCTAAGTTTGTTATCCTCCAAGAAACCGAATACATAATCATTAAATATTCAAGTATCCGAATACATGAGTACAAAATAACCGAGTACTAGAAAATACATCAGCACCCTTGTTGGCAACACTAAAAAAGCATAAAATAAATTAAATAAAAAAAAACTTTTTAATATATCACGTTTTTAAAATGGACTAAAAAGAAGAAAATAATTTTTCCTTGCCTCACAGTACAGAAAATTCTGAGAATTTACGATTGTAAGTTTTCAGCAACTATGAGAATATTTAGAAAATTTAAAACGAAAAACGTGGAGCGCAATAATGGTATAATACAGTTCTAATGGCTACATAATACATACTAAAGAAAGCTAACTATGGTATTAAAAGAATTATAGTTAACATCACTTGTCAGGGAGCATAATTAAATTGTTAATGAACCATGTATCAAAACTTCGTTAGATGCGCTCCACGTTTTCCGTTTTAAATTTTCAAATATTCTCATAGTTGCTGAAAACTTACAATCGTAAATTCTCAGAATTTTCTGTACTGTGAGGCAAGGAAAAATTATTTTCTTCTTTTTAGTCCATTTTAAAAACGTGATATATTAAAAAGTTTTTTTTTATTTAATTTATTTATCAATATTTTTGTATAAAATCTTTAATAGTAAATTGCCCTAAATATTAAAATCTTCTTACGTTTTTTTTGTCATATAAAAATTAATTAATTATAATAAAAAAAGAAAAATAAATAAATTTGATCACATTAATATACTACATACACAGGACCTATTAGCACGTATTTCCAATTTATTTAAATCATTGTACATTAAGAAATAAATTCAATGGTTTTAAATATTGATGTCAATCAATTAAGTGAAGGAAAATTTAATGAAAATTCGGCCTTTCGACCCAATCGGCCTTTCCACGGATTGGCCACGTATCACTGTTTTTCAAAAGACTGTTTACAAATGACTGTCTCTAAAGTCTTTTCTCCAAAATCTTGTTTTGAAAATACTGTTTATTTATCTTAATAATGTTTTTATTAATCCGCGCGCAAGGTTTAATTAACTTAAATAAACACTATTTTTATGCGCTCGGATTCATAACAACATTATTAACATATGTAAATAAACAGTTCTGATGAAAATAAATTGAATAAAAATGACATCGACTAATTTAACTTAGAATTGTAGAGGCTAACGGCTTCGGTAACTCTCACGGGCACGCGGGTGGTCGCCACCCCCCCCCCCCCGCTTTGCCCTCCGAGGGGCTTTAGATTTGAACTTCGAGGGACGTAGAGCCGGGATCAGCAAACATGTCTCACTGCGAGCCGCACGTATGAGCGGATTATATAGAATCTATTAATGACACCTACTAAAAAGAAAAATAATTGCACTATTTTGTTATAAGTCCTCCGCCATTTAAAATGTAAAATGATAAAACTAAAGTAATAAAAAGGGAAAATATGTATACGCTAACATAAAAACAATTTTTTCTTACCTACTCAATTATTAAAAGTGGCGGCAAAATATGCTTAGAAATAATACCCTTGATCACAAAAAAATAATCTATCGCCTATCAACAACAGTTATTATAATAAAACACACAAAAAATATAACCGATACATCAAATAGCAATAAACAAAAAAAACACAAAAAAAGACACACATATTTCGGACAAAATTTGTCCCAAAATAATTTGAGACGACTGAAATGGTAGAATTGGCAGTATCCACTGAATTAGTTTAACCAAGAGTACGGCAGCGCAAAGTTTCAATCGAGGTATCATGGTTTTGTGCAGGGGGAAATTTTAGATTTGGCGCACAGTAACGTGACAATAGCGTTTCCCTTTGCATCTGTAGATCTGGTGTATATGGAAGCGCCGTACGCCTTCTCGCTGGCATCAGCGAATCCATGTAGATAAATTTCATTCGGAATGAAATCATTTCATTCGGATAATATCTTGTCTATGATTCTTTCGGCTTTTTTATAGGCAAATATATTATTTTTGATGCATTCCAATATTTACGGTTTGGTAAACCAGTGAAATAAAGAAGCATTTACTCATAATACACCTACTCCACTCAAAAGTAGAAATATCATTTACCCCCTCTATACCCTTAAAGAAAAAACAAGAAAATTTCCTTCAGTTTTTTCGGTAGTTTGGTTTCGTACTGATAATCTCAAAACAAAAAGTTCGATCTACTCATCAGGTAGCTACGACCAAACTACAAAAATAAAACAGACAAATTTTCAAAATTTCTATAAATATCTTGTCTGTAGTGAAACCATTGTATATGTAGATGCTGAGGAAGTGATTCATCCCAGCCGATTCGTAGATGCCATAGTTGTTGAAGAAATATTTTCCCAGTCAAAATTACTGGTGCAATAAGACCAAGTGGATCGAAAATCCGCGCAACATCTGATGTAATGGTGCGTTTTGTTATTCTTTTTATTTGTGCCAAGGGGTTTCCAAAATATGCCCAATGTCTTCACCGGCTCGCACTCATCGAATATGAGTGTTTTTTCACGATCGGCGTAGGGTATGCCGTGCAATATTGAGGAGTCATTTGCCATCATTTGTGAAGTCTCATTCCAGCTGTGTCTAGCATATTAATTAATTGCGATTTTGGTTGAAGAATTGTATCTAGGTCGTTGAAACCAACAAGGCAATCATCGACGTAAATAGAATTATTAATAATAACTGCTGCTAGTGGATGTTCTTTACCTTCATAATAAATGGAGCGGCCGCCATGCCATATGTGATAGTAGTGAGTTTATAAATTTGTAGTGGGTTTGCTGAGTTATTCCGCCAAAAGATGTACTGGACAACCATTATTATGAATTTTCGCGTTAATGCAATTTAAAAGAAACAAGGCGTTTAGTTTAATTCTTTATTATAGTAACTCGTTTATTTTTTATTAATTCTAATTACACGACACACTTGTTTTATGAGCAACGGACAAACACTCTCTCACTTTTGTTTCGTATTACATCGTATTTTTCTTTACCTTTTTTTAACCAATGAACTAATATAAATTCATGGAAGAGAAGGTGGTGCCTGATGAGTGCTCACGACACCACAAGTATGTTATATAAGGACATGCCAGATGTCGTAGGTGCCGACGCATCGAAAACTACACGAAGACGTGTTGAAGAGCTATCCGGCTTTAAAACACAGTGGTGTGGCATGAATTCATTTTCAGCAACAAGTTTCATGTGCTCGCTTGATTTATAATCGTCCATAAATTCAACGTACGGTAAATTTAAACTTGAATTACGATCAAAAGGTTTTTCCAGACTCAAGAATCGGCGCTGAGCCATTAATTTTGACTCGTCTAATGAATTGACTGGTGCAGAGAATGGTAGCCTTTCGCGAAACCTTCCAGTTATGGTACGTTGAACTGTGGTATGAAAATGTGCTTCACACCCTTCTTCTTAGGGTGTGCGCCTTAGTTGATCTGGGTATTCGTTAACTTCTTGCTTAAAAAATCGATCGAGCTGCGAATTCAAATCAATTTCAACGTTTGCAGCCATGTTACAATAAAGGTTGGTGGTTAAATTTGCAGCAAATTTGCCGGATACTATCCACCCAAGCACTGCATTCTGGAGATATGGTAGATGGTTAGCTACCTTGATTTGGCCAACTGACAGTAGTTCGAAATATAGTTCGGCTCCTATGAGCATATCAATTTTTTGCGATATATTGAACTGTCGATCCGCAGGTATTGGCCAATCATCTACTTTCATTCTAGCCACAGGCTGCATACCTGTAATGCTTGGTAGAACATGAGTGTCCATCGTCGTGGTATGTGAAGAATGACACAACTGCAGTATCACATTTGTCTTCCAGGCGCTGAAGACGGTGGTCTCCTATTCCTGTTATTGGAGTACAAATATCTGATTTCTTTAGACCCAACTGTGAAGCAAATGAGTCGGTAATAAAGTTAAGCTGTGAAGCCGAATCAAGGAGTGCTCGGCAAGATATCCATACGTTGTATTTGTCCAAGACCTTAACAACTGCAGTAGCTAGAAGAACATAGGATGCGGAATGTGTTGAAGACATGTGACTTGATGATTGATTGTCCGTATTAGACTGTAGTGTTGCAGTTGCATGGTTAGTTTGAAACGTTGACTTGGTTATTTGAAGTAGTTCGGGATGTTCAAAGCGGCTATGGCTGAGGTTGATGGTGCAAACTTATTTGCAGATTGCTCCTTAATGGAGCAGTGTATGATGCTTGGAGTTGTAGTGTTTGCATAAATCATTGGAGTTACATTCCGCTGTAGTATGTTCAATTTTTAGACAATTTATGTAAACGTTGCGCTTCAGGGCTTCTTGACAACGAACACCAGGTAACAGCCACAGAAATTTAATACATCTGAATATCGAGTGTCCCATAATTGAGCAGAAAACGCATTTATATTGGGGTCTTGTAGAAATATAAGAAGATGGTTTTTGTCCTGGCAAATGATCTATCTGACCAAACCTTCAAAGCGATGGCGTAATTAGCAGCTGTTAATTCCAATGATTCAATCGTGTGATACTGAACCTTGCCTAATGAGGCGCGTAAGTACTAAAATTCAGTAATGTTATCCACATTTTCTTGATTATGAACCAAGCTCATAAATGATTCATGAAATTCCATCCATTTTGCATAATCCCCATTAAAAATTGGGACTTTAATTTTCCGTAACTTCAGCAATGAAGAAAGTTTTGTAGATTATTTCACATTGATGGTTTGAACTGACCAACGATGATGGCCGAAGACCTTGAATAAGTACCGAAATTTGCGGCTTGAGGTCAAAGTAAATTGTTTCCATGTCCGCACGAAAAAAATAAAGGAAATTGAAGAAACATTTGAACAACAGATTGATTTATATTTTATGCTGTTGTAATCATTTTCAACGTTCGCTGCCCAGATATATTGACAAAAGCTTTAAAATTGCTTTATTGCGAGCTGTATTTAACAAATAATTTCGTATTTGAATTAGCAAAAACTAATTTCAAAAATAGTTGTTATCTACGAGTATATAGAATGAAGGATGAGGTACGGAGAAGTGCTACATTTTAGTATCCTGAACAAATAGCAACTATACATAAAACACAATCAACTGGTTTAAAAGTAGATTTTCATTTTATTTAACTTCTGTTTTTCATCTAATATTTGTTTTTATTGTCTAATTTTCATTTTCATTGTTCTGGTCCCTTATTATCACGTACTGCCCCTTAGGCTAAACTAATCTCTTTTTATTGTCATTTCCCAAATAACTACATACATATAAACACAATACCAAATTATGTTTTATTACACATTTGTTTGTATAGAGGAACAATTTTATAAAATGTTACAGGGGGATCGATCCATCCCTCTGTACAAAAGATTGATGTTTTGACAGCGGTAATAACTCAAAAAATTAAACTTTTCACGACACATCCTTTAATCCAAAACTTAAAATAAAAACATAAAATTTAATTAACACTTAGTTGTGTTAAAATTCATTACAAACTTTATAATTTCATACAAATTTTATGAAATAACATTTTTTTTGGTTTAATATGAAAATCTCAAATGTCAATGTTTATTCTGCTTCACCTTTTGCATATCTTATGTGCTTATATACAAAATACACAACATACTCGTATATAAGCCATATACCCTTCTGTTTTCTTGGAACCTAAATCCCACAAAAAACCAAATTTAATATTCATCATCAACAACGTATAACAAATTATCCGAATTTTATATCAAATAACATCAAAATTTTGATGTGGTTAAATATTTTTTTCTGTACATACGAGTAAGACATGGGGGTGTGTAACAACAGGCCAATAAAGAAATGTGTAAGGATTAGAAAGACGGAAATAAAATTAATATTTGCTTCTCCTACTTAGACAAGTAAGGTAAATATTATGTTTATTTCGTATGTACGGCACGATTTACATATGTTATGTCTATATATACATCTACGAAATATAAAATTACATATTTCTAAATCCTTTTGTTGTCCATGACCAGTAACGGGATGAGGTGCGGGAGATAATAACATTTTTTTTTTGTAATTATAATAGAAATGAAAACTAATTAAAAAAGTTTTCTATATTTTTCCGGGCTCTGTTTGATTTTTAGGATAAAATGAAAGACGAATATGTGGGATAAAAGCCGCAATTTAATGCCGATGGCACCCGTACCAAACCAATTTCTTAATAAGAGTATAATGAGTAGAATTTCCATTAAACTGAAATGAGGTCGAATTTTCATTTTAATATTTGTATAGACGTATAATTGATAGAAGCTGTTTTATATTGTTGGAAAAGCAATTATATTGATTTAAATTTTCAAATTTAAGTGGTTTTATTAGCATATAGAATTTTAGGGGATTTCCCTCTCCATAAAGATTAGCAAAAACTGGAAAAAACAGTTTTTGATTCTGGTACTCGATGCAGTATGTCTTTCTATTGACTAATTCATTGAGCAATCATATTTTCGTGGTATTCCAGCATGATTTTGGCTTGACATCTTTTATAAAGATTTTATGTTATATTGTTTTTTATTTTTCAAAATCGATTGTGTATAAGAGATTTTATCCAAAGAGTTCTCAGAAATTTAAATGATTTTAAAAAAATATTTATTTACCCATCAATACGAATATAGTTCGCTTCAAAGTGTTCCCCATTTGATACATACACCCTTACATCAGGGGCGTCTGCAAAGTGCCTTGAGACAGATTCATCTGGCGCTCAATTTAAACAACGCCAAAATGATACTCATAAGTATATACATACTAGTAAAGTTTATAAAGTAGAAGTGATGATTAGAAAATAAACAAAACGTTTCACGTATGAAGCAAACGATGAGCCTATGAAAGATTCAGTTCTCAAATTTAAAATAGAGATGTATAATAGTAAGTATGCTAAATCAGCGATGTTAAAATTTTTGGAGTTGCGAGCTATTATGACTAATTGAGAATTTAGCAGAAATAACAGGAAATTCGGTTTCAACTATTTCCATTTTCAGTATATTAAAATGAATGTGGTTCTAAATGTAAAGTATAGTAATAGTGGAGATAAATACAATTTTGTTTACCGGCACCTTATATTGCTTTTCAGGCTACCAAAAGTTTGCAAGCCACCGGTTGCACATCAGTGCTTTAGAGAAAGCATTTAAAACCAAAAATTGTAAATAAATCTCGAGACAATTCTATCCTGAGCGAGAAATAACAAAGATAGGTATAAAGCTTTTAAGCTGAGTTTAGCAAAAAGATCCGAATATTTATGACGAACAACCAGTCGCCTAAAAGGACATCAGTTCATTCTTCAACTCATTAGAAAATGTGCTGTTAGCGGTATCCACATTATAAATATACCGCTTACAACATATTTTCTTGTAACAAATTTCTACATTTTGTAGGTTACCACTTAAAGACTTATTGTTCGTCAGAATTATTTAGAACTTTTGTAAAACTCAATTTGAAAAAAGATAGTTTTCGTAGAACACGTTAGTTTGATATTTTATTATATTAGCTTTACTCAAGAAACCCATTACGTCACGACTGATTTTCAAAAAACGCAGGACAATTCACTTTTGACTTTTTCTGAGAAGCTCCTAAAACAAGTTACTTGTGCGGTATAATTCCTTATTATATTTCTATAAATTTTTCTTAATTATAATTTCACTTACCCAGATTTATATTAATTAACACTCACTATTCACTTTATTCAGATTATTATTTTTTTTACACAAAGATTTAAATGATACGTCTTGTTTTACTTTTATTTTGGATTTTATTTATAAATATCTTTCTTTTTTTACACTTATCTTACTAGCAAACTTTGAACTGTGGTAAAAATATTTTCTAATGTAACAATTATAATTTTTATGTAAGGAAACTATTTCAGATTATACAAATGTTACAACAATGTCAAGTAACTATATTAAACTATCAGACTATCTTATAACTACTACTCTTACTTGTAAGAATTTCCATTATATATCTGGAAAAACTTACAAGCTAAGCGGAAACATATCATCGCGGAACATAACATTTTTAACGCGGAAAATACAATTTTAAAGAATCGCGGAAATTATGGAAAAATGTTATGTTGATGAATATGCTTGTTTTACGATTTTACAACTTTAAATGGCCTTGACAAATATTTACAATTATGCGCTTATTGTTTGTAATTTAATATTATGCAAACGCGACTTACTAATTATAAACTCACCTTCAAAGTTGTATGATCGTGAAAATTAGCTTATTATGAATTAAATTTAATAAATAAAGAGTGTTTCACAACATCCTGGAAAACGGATATTTTAATTTTGAAACCCGACCATCGACCACAAAGGGTTCTGCATGCCAAAATTGTTCAAAACAATTTTTTTCATAATTCTCATCGAAGTGGGGCCCCAAAAAATTATTTTGCCGATATCGCTAGAAAGTTTATGACGACGGTGCTGCCTTGGGGGTCCGTACCACCCGCAAAAATATATCGAACAATGGGTAGCTAGAACTGTAAAATTGAATTGATATTTTTCGCAAAATGTAGCAAGTTGCAACTTTAATTTTAGCAGAAAGGATCAGTTAGGGACCCGAATTTTACATTTACATTCTATCGAATTTAGTTTAAAATGTTTTTTTCAAGACGAAACCCAATCGAGAAAAAAATTTCGGGCTACTCCATTAGCTCATTTCAGGGTTTATTAAAATCCTGAGAACACTTCTGAAACACATTTTTTGATATATGTATGTATAGTAGTTCTGCACAAAATTCCTTTGATGATTTTCCTCATGTTACCGCTCGAAGTAAGTTTTATGCTTTTACCCCAAGGCTAAGTTTGAAGAAAAGTATTCGTGAATTATGCCAAAAGCAACGCTTTGAAAAATAGACTCTCCTCAAACAATATTATTTAAAAAATTTAAGAATTTCACGAATCACATGAATTTCAAAAATTTCAAAATTTAAAATAATTTTAAGATACGAAGAATCTTAGAGTTTCCAATTTTTAAAGAAATTAATAAATTTATCAAATTTCGGTAATTTTAAAGAAATCTAAAAATATTTAAATATACATATTTAAGATTCCATGAATTTTAAGAATTTATGATTATAAGGCTCAAATATAAGGATTTTAAAATTTAGAAGTGATTTACGAATGATTTGATTTTATTTCATTTAAAAATATCAAGAATGTAAGTGTTTTATGCACGTATTCAATAGTCGCATTTCTTGACGAATATTGATAGAGCATCCCCATAGAAAAAACTTTTGACTTTTGACTTTTGCCTTTTACTTTAACTTAAAAAATGGCAAACCCAAATGATAAGGAAAACAAAAACTAAAGGCAACTTTATTATAAGGGGTGGGCCAATGAGTTTTTCATCTCAAGAGTGGTGAATAATATGTAAACGTAAAAGAAAAAGAAAAAAAATTATTTCATGTTGATCCAATTGATGTCTGTCATCTACAGTCAGACAAATTAAGTCATATATAGGTACGTGGTGGCACAATGCGTTAAAATTATCGAAGCCTATTATGATAATGGGCATTCAAAATGAAATAAATATGGCGCATGATTTTTACATGATTTTTTTCGACCAACTGAGCGTGAAATTTTGAATATCGTGTATAAGATGTGAAATCATCAGAGTTGTTTGTACAGGCTGTTCAGCCGAAAAATTGCTACTGTACGTGATAGTGTGGCCGACAGCACAAGCCCATTAACTTCGCACGGTGTGCTGGAATTTGGTTTTAATGAAATATTCTGTCACTAAAAAAAATCTTAGGGAAGGAGTGTCCTGAGCGCAGAAAAGTTAAAATTAAAATCATTGGGAGTGCCGTTGTTTTGGCGGCGCTTTTGAAATTTAAATTAATTTCACAATATGAATGCTTATTTTATACGTCGTTTCTAATATAGAAGTTTTAAATGTATCTGAATTATCAATTAATATGATTTTTCCAGCTTCTTATAGATAAAATATATTAATTTTTAATAGCATTTCCATTCACATTAGAACTTTTCTTAAGCTCCTGGTAGTTCGGTTTCGTACTAATAAAAACTTGGTCTACTCATCAGGTAGCTATGCAATCAAACTACAAAAAATCACTGTTTCCACCTTTTACGTGTAGTACTAGGTAAGAATGCAATGATTTAGTGAATTACTAAATCTAAAAACTCAAGGAAAGCTCTCTTTTATGTGTGTATTTAGCCCACACTAATATAATTGAAATTTCTACTTTTTTTTTTGGTAGGTGTATTGCGAGTATATAGCCTCTTTATTCGATTTACTGACAAATCGTAATAATGGGAATGCTATTAAAAATAATATATTTTGTAACCGCAAAGATCATATTAATTGATAATACATACAAATCTCAAACTTCTAAGCATTCATATTGTGAAATTTATTTAAATTTTAAAATTGCCGCCAAAAAAACAGCACTTCCAATGATTTTAATTTCAACTTTTCCGAGCACAGGACACTCACTTCAACAAGGTTCACTATAATTTTTTTTTAGTGACAGAACTTTTCATTAAAACTGATTTCTAGCACACGGTGTCGGATGAAGCTGAAAGAGTATTGTTACTACTACTGTGTACTTTTTATGTCACCTGATTTAACTTTATTTCACTGTACTTTTTTATACACTTTGATTTGCTTTGACTTCAACTATTTAAATCTGTCCACTTGCCACTGGTGGGGGCTATGACAACAGATTTATCTCCTTGTTTAACGATTTAAAATAAATCAACAACTGTTGTCTACTTGCCATCGGCCGTGTTTATATACCAGTTTGATACTGCTCTCGAAATTTCCTTTATTGCATGTCATAAATCGTCTTCATTCTTGGTTATTCTGTTTATGACCCATAATCATCTGGAAATATCGTTTATGGCGTGTCATAATCATCAGCATCCATCATTGTCGAAAAGCGGTGTGTTTGTATTTGTGTTGTTATTCATTTCATTCTTCAATCACTAAACAACGCCTTCCTTTGTATGACATATCTCAGACGTTCTAGTCATTCGATCATTATGAATTTGTACGTCGGTATATAAATATGTCTCGATGTCCACAATAAACAACTGCAATAAAAACATTGGCCACTATGAGCATCGAGCCATCGATCTTTCTGCCTACTCCACGCGCCAACCATCTGAGCTATCGGTGAACTTGTTATATGATAGCCAAAATCGTCTCAGTATTTTGGGTTTGTAGAACATTTTTTTTCAATTGGCGGGACACGGATATGAGCTATCTGAGATCTTCGAACAAGAATGCCCAAAAGCCCAAAATGCTTAGCTGTAAATTCATAATTATTGAATAAAATTTTTGGGAGCTCTGGATTTTATTTTTTCGATTTCGGGGGCCGCAGTATGAAAAAGTTTGAGAAGCACTGACTTATACCACCAGTGTAAAAAGAAATAAGGAGAACACTTGTTTTAAAAAAGAGAAATTATCGGAAGTAGAATTGGCAATGTTGCTTTCAATGTTCTTCGAAATGATGGAACGAAAATGGGAGTATATCACATTAAAGACATTAGAACTTAACCTTACAAAATGCCTGGCTAATGAGAATATCAGGGTGCCTGGGAACGTCCCCACGGTTGTAACAATTTTTAGAATTGCTTTTTGCACATATTCGTTTTTTTTTTGGTGTTTTGTTGAGTTGTTTTCTTTTTCTGTGGTGACACGACATAAACTATGACTCACTAAATTAAGTCATTGGGCTGGGCGAGACAAAGTTGGTGAAAGGAACAATATATTGTACTGTATATATTGCAAGCAGAAGTCTAAACTGACCTATCTACCTACGATCATAATTTACAACCTCTTCTAGACTGAGCGGGCAAAAGGTCAAAGCTTCTGATTTATAATGTGACTGTGGTCTTCTTCAAGAGTACCGAATGTTACATTTTTTTTTTTATATTGAACAAGTGAGCTTCAACTTAATTATTGCAAAAATTACAGTAACGAACTATCTTTATCACCACCATCGGACATAAAATATCGTTTTCTATTCCAACCCTATCGATACATTCGGGTCTTAACTGTTACTGACCAAAAATAAGTAAAAAAATAGCGGTTATAATATTAACTGCGCTCTTTTTGGGTTTTCAAAAAAATGTTTTTTGTTTCAAATTAATATAAAGATGGTGACGAATCAAAATTGAAATCAACATTTTAATAAAAAACTGGGTATGCAAGTGTCTCAGTTTTAGATTGTCCCGAAAATCGCCAAACTGAAGTTTAGAATATTAATCTGTGACAACTCAATTTCGTTTTGAAGAAGCTTCGTTTAATTTACTAAACTTAATAAACCTAATAGGTCGTAAATCGCTGAAAACGCAACAATCATACAGCAGATTATCGAAATTTGAACACTTTAAGCCTTACGACTAAAATCACAAATTTATGTTATGAAATACATAAGTACACAAATAATGAAAAACCAACTGGAAGTTCATATAAAATTTGCATCCTTATTTTTGTTTAGAACAGCTGAAAAGAGTTCAACGTCTCGTTTAAAAAAAATTATGTCATGCATTGTTTACGAACAACTGTTTTCAACCAGCAATGTAGATACCATTTCACTGTTTAATTTATTCAGCAAGCAACAACAAACCAAACCGGAAAACTTTCCCCCGAATACAAAAGAAAAAATGAAAAACTATTCTTCTGTGTAGTGTTTTAATCAAAAAATTATTTTTGTTTTGTGCAATTTCCAGCCATCAAATTTCGTTAAAGCAACAACAATGAAGCAACAAAAAGACAGCATCGAAAAAATAATAATTTGTGAAAAGAAAACTTTTTTTTATTGTGCTTTCCTCCTCCCATACACCACTGTACTATCCCTATCCCGTCTTAGAAATTCGTAATTTTTTTTTTCGGCGTTGTGCGGTTTTTATTGTTTT
Source organism: Tipula helvola (assembly GCA_963556165.1). NCBI lineage: Eukaryota > Metazoa > Arthropoda > Insecta > Diptera > Tipulidae > Tipula > Tipula helvola. The sequence continues at coordinate 338,800,737 of OY744482.1, read as the reverse complement.
ATACATTTGTGAATTCTTTTGTACACAATTCATCTTATATTTATTTATGTTTGCTTACGCTACATCCTTATATGTATATTGTTCTCTTGTATATTCTGCATGTTGTTTGTTGTACTGTATGCTATCTATGTACAATATCAACATATACATACTACATAATTTGGAATGGAATAAAATGACGCGATTCTTTAATATCCCATGATTATGATTATGATGATGATGATAGAAAGTATTGTTATGTGAGCCGGAAATCTATCAAAAAAAAAATTCTTTTTGTTTTATCCTTGATATAAAAAAATATCTCCTTGCGCCATGATTGTATTTGTTTTATGTTCGGTAAACAAACAAAATACGAGGATTGACAGTAGATAGAACAAGGAGATGTCTATATGTAAGATTTATTCTAAATGAATAAATTCAATTGTTTTTTTTGTTCTTATGTGTACTCCTTTTTCTTAGCAATAAATAGAAGACAAAACAAAAACAAAACGGGATTATTTGTAAATTGTAAAGTAAACGAGATGAGAGAGTGAAGTGGAACAAAATGACGTGAATTATAATATTCTGATTTAAAAATTAAAATATGGATTTTTTTTTTGTTATTGTTTAAGGAGGTTTTTCATCTTAAATTCGAATAAAAGCAACAAAAAGCAGGAGTTTTGTTTGATCGTAAGTTTGATACCGCTTAAGCATAATACGATAAATATGATATTCAAATCTTTCCTTTGAAGGTTAATTAATGGTACATATTATATTTATTACCATTGTTATTTTTAAAAACCTTTTTATAGAGAGGTCGATAAATTCTGTGTCACTTATAAAAATCCGAAATTCAATATTTTCCAAAATTATTTTGCGTGAGTGTGCGTGCGTTCTTCAAAGCCACTTTGCACACCGTTTATTCTTAGAAATTTATATTACTCCTTAATTCAATCTAGGCTCGGCTATGGAGTTACTTGTTGGGGTGGACCGTATTACAGTAACATAAAGCGACTCTTTATTAATTTGTAGTGACCGCACGCGTTATTTGTATTCCCAATAAAAGGCGTGCAACATCAGAACGCGATTACACTACAACATTTATATCACCGAACTTGCCTGATGTGACTGTGGTTGTATACAAAGTTAAACTTACGGTAGTTATTCGCTTGGCTTCTCAACATAAAATTATTAATATAAAAACGGATGACATATACGAATCGCGCCAGCAACATAAAATTGTATATGTACTTAAATTAAATTAATAAAATATTAATAATAAATATAATAATTATATTCTTAATAATAATTGTGACGTTTTATTTAACTTGAGAAGTTAACTATTAAATTTGGAAGTTTAATTGTGCATGTAGTGAAATCTACACAAAAGTAGCGGCACATGAAGAGACAAACATAAGTGCCCTACAATTGGTGACCCCGACGTCTATAAAATAGTTTAGTGAAGAGTAGTTATTTTGTCTAAACTAAAATATAAAATAAACAATTACCGGTAATGGTATAATAAACTATGTTACTCCGAATTCTCTGAATGTATGAATTCGATTTCAACACAAGTTACGACAAGTCAAAAACTATTTGTTCAAAAACTGTTGATATATATTCAACGGATAACGAGCAGCAGAAATTAGAAGTGGCTACAGTCGGAAATATAATCCAACGTGGTAATTGCGGCAATCAAGACAGCAGCACCGGTTCGTCGATTACTCAAAAATAGGCGACCTTCGACCACGTACAACCATCGAACAGCAGAGACGAATAAAGGAGGTAGATATCAGGTGTTACAGCAAATCGTGCTCAATTGTGTTTGTTTTTCAACAACCTGAAATTGTTGAATAATTTTGCTGTATTCCGTATCTATTTCAGTAACCTATTTCAGTGACAGTGCAAGTTTACTGGTGTTTTTATTTAGTCAGCAACTCATTTTACGGATTTATTACATAATACTCGATCGAGTGATGCTGAAAAAGAAGTTAAACAAGAACAAGATGTAGTTATTAAATTCCAAATCAAAATACCAAATTTTGTCAGTGTAATGGTTACCCTGTATATATTTGTTTTGTACTGTAAATAACAGGTTAATTGTAATGATACTAAGCGACAGAAGTAACAATCGAATGATCATGCAGTCGAGAATTGTTACTTGGAGATTAACCACCTCTTATACTATTGTAATATAATTTTATATTTAATTAACGATATTAAAAACTTAAAGTTGAATAAAAACAAATAAATAAATAATTTAATATATCGACGCTAATTTAATAAAAGGGCCTAAGCGACAAAACGTAAATTGTGAACAAGAAAAGAAATACTGTGAAGGGTATATTTACAACAAAACAGGAACAGCAAATATGTTTTCAAAATATTTAACGTCATAAAGAAGCATTTTGAAACACTTTTTTTACTAAAACTAACCCCAATTAAGATTTAAAAAGAAAATATTTATTTTCAAATTTTTTAGATGCTTTGAGTTGAGTCACTTGCATTGGAAAAAATGTAGCGAAACCATAAACTTGTGCCGTTCGTCCTATAGAAAAATGGTAAAAACAACGGAACCAATTTGTTTATCTTTTTTCTGTTTACAGTTATCGAAAGAGAAAAGAGCGGAGAAAAATAAACAATTAAAATCGTAATTTCAGAAAAAGTGTCGCTTGAGCCCTTTGATCGAATTACACCCAGAGAAATATATATGGAGGAATTGTACTTAACATAAGTATGTATATTAATGATAAATTATACTTAGGTATTAAACGTTCTTTTCAAGAACAATTTATGCCTAATTTTATAAATTATTCCAATTTTTTAACTGTTTATTCCTTAATAAGTACGTATGATTCTTAAAAAAATATTCTCAATAATTCATGATCTATGATTATCATGGACAATATTGCAAAAACGAAAATACTATTATACAGTTACGGTAAATTATAAAACATTTCATCCTTTATCCAAACAAACTAATGCAATATTTATACCTAATACACTTAATCTATTCTACAATAGTCGCTTTCACACGTACCATAATCCTATACCGAACTGGATTACATAATCCGAAAAATGGTCATGTGAAATGTGCAAATCTAATACCGAAGTGGATTATCAAATACACTTTATAATTCGGTATTTTGTAATCCACTGCGGTACTGAATTACCGTGTGAAAAGAATGACAGATATTAATCTCAAAACTGAATAGATGTTTAATGCATTTTCATTAATTAATATCTTAATATTTTTTTTAGTTGAATTTGGAAAGTTTATCGAAAATTATTTATATTTTGTTTAATGAAATTCATATTTTAAAAATATGTAATTGATTTTTATCTTGTTTATAAATATATTTTTGACAACCACTTTGTAACATTCGAAACGAAACTAGTTGCGTTTCTGTCAAATTAGTAATCTTCGATGCGTGTGAAAAGACATATGAGAGCGGATTATCAAATCCACTTCGGTAGTAGATTATGTGCGTGTGAAAGCGACTAATATTATCTAACACGAATATCGTCCTTTCATCAATACATTTACTCATTTTAACATATAGCAACATCACACAAATCCACCTTAAGCGCGCGGCAAAAGTGTAAATGGTTCTATCAACAGGATGTACTTAGATTTCTACTGTAAGATCCACTAAAACAAAGGAGGTAATATAACCAATCACCTGTAAGAGAGAATGCATTTTTTAAGTAACAAAATAGATTCTTGGTCTTCAGAGCACATTTTCGTTAAACAATTAAAAAAGTGTGGTCGTGTTGTGTTAAATATTAAAATATAAAATTATAATTATAGATAAATTAATAATTATAAAGTGAAATTATTTCTTGAGCAATTGTGAGATTAGTGCCAAATTTATATTTCATTTTGGATTAATTGTTTAAAGTACGTATTTATAACGTGGTGTTACTATAGTAGTGAAATTTGTGATTTCGTTCAATGATGTATCGTTCAAAAATTGTGTTATACATATATACTTATGATCAGGGCCGGCTCTACAGTGGATTCAAGAGATGCAAAACATCTGGGCGCTTTTAAAAAAGGGCGCAAAAATATATAAGTACATACACAAATGTTTTTTAATGTTGCAAGAGTAATATTTCGTTGGTTTTTTCGAGAAATTTTTTGATGAAAGCGTTTTCCGTAGTAGTAAAAAACCGCGACAAAAACCACAATAAACCAGAGCTGTGAAACCCCTTAAAATATTGAGGGGTTCCGGTTCCGGTTTGGTTATTGGATTATTATTTTATTTCGGTACAGTTTCGGTTCTGTTCTTATAATAGAACCCATATTTCGGTTCCGGTTCCGGTTCGTAAAGGGTTCTTAAAATTTATATTACAAAAAAATAATTTTATTCCAGAAAATATATTAGGTAAATATGTATTCAGTTTTTCATAAAATTTTATTTAATTTAAACAACTTTATTAAAATACACTGTCTTTAATTGCAATTAAAGAAAGTGTATTTTAAACTTAAAATTGTTTAAATTAAATAAAATTTTCAAAGTTTGTGATAAAGCGTGTTTATCGGGTCGCAAGATGTCGAATTATATAGTTTTTCATACAATGCTATATATGTACATTTATTTCAAACAAGTTTTAATTTTATTAAAAAAAATATAAAAATATGATCATTCAATTCAGTGCAGTCGTCAAGTGCAATAATTATATTAATTAATATGTTATTTAACTTTTTAAATTAAATAATGGATTATTTATTTAATCTCAAAACTAAGATATCGTCTAGGGAACGAAGTTTGTTGCATTAATTGTAATATTAATTACGATAATATAGAATATATGGGCTACATCACACTACCAAAATATATTTACCCCCAGAAGAATAATATAGTACTGCTTTAATTTTTTTAATTAATCGTGGAAAAAAATTATTAAATAATACATACAAAATGTTTTATTTATAATATAAATACATAATTAGAACCCCAGAACCGTAATTAAAGAACCGGTTCCCGGGTTCTTTTACTGTTTATCAAGTAATGATTATAGGGTTCCGGTCGGTTCCCGGGGTTCTTAATTTAATGACGGTTCCATGGGTTCCGGTTTTCGGTTCCGGTTCGGTTTCACAGCTCTGCAATAAACACACAAAATCAAGCTTCGTTGGGTTTGATTAAGTCTTAGGTGTGTTTTGTTGAAAATAGTACATGTATGTTGGGTAGATCAAAATATCTCATGTGTGTATAGTATGTTGGGTTCATTGTCAAACTTAGTTGAATGGAGATAAAGTCAAACAAATTGTATCGTGGGGTTGCCCTAATTACTTAAGTAGATAATTTCAATAAAAAAAATTTATTGTGTAATGTATGTAGGGTGCGATTAGAAAATCAAAATATAAATTTCCAGTAAATGTTTTAAGTTTTGAAGTTTCGTTTATTTTATGTGTTTTATTAAACTATGGAATCACCGACCAAACGGCAGAGTGGTAAAAGCTGCGGCGTTTGGATCCGGAGATACCGGGTTCGAATCGCTATAAGGGCGGGATGCAAAAGGGATTTCCCCTCTCCTGTTGAGAGTGCAGAATCCATGGCCGACCCAGCTTTCATGTCAGTATTATAGGCTGGTGTGAAGCAATACAATGTGCAGGTAGTCTACGCAAAACAGTCCTATAGCTGTACGTCCTCGATTTGGCTACGGAGTAGGGTAGGATGTAAAAAGCGAACTGCGGAAGACTTGGGAGTGCCTTGAGCCCCAGAAAAGATTGCAGAGATAGAAACAAACATAAACTATGGAATCAAAGAAAAAATTATACGGTGCAGAAAATCGAGAAAGAAAAGCAAAAAAGACACCCTTGCAGATAGGGGCGCCTTAATTTCGTTTTGCATCGGGGCGCTACTGATCCAAGTGCCGGCTCTGCTTATGATAACTGTTTCCTTGTGCATTAAAAATACTGTTTCAAGTTGTATCTTCAATTCAAAATTTTAGTTCTGATTGCAACAGGACTTTCGATTTGTAATTTATTGGCATAAAGTCCATATAGCGATCAATTCGTACAGCGTTATATGAAACCGCGCTATAAGAAACTCAGAATCAATGAGACCCGCTCTCCTTGAATTTTTATGTTGTGCAACGGGTACGGTTTTTTAAGTTTTTTGCTTTAGGGCTGTCGCAATTTTCGCTCCGTGTTTATGGAAAGCGCTTTACAAGAATACCGCGTTACTTTAAGCCAATAAATTACAAATCGAAAATCTTGTTTCAATCAGAACTAAAATTTTGAATTGATGATAAAACTTAAAATATTTTTGATACACATGGAAAAACTTGCGTACAGACGTATTCAAAATTATTTGTGCAAACGAAATTTTCGATATAACGTCTCACTTACATATTATAGAAAATAATACATTTAATTAATTTTTATTTAAAATTATTTGGACATCCTTCGGGTAAATTCTACAAGAAATACAGGGTCGTCTCCAAAAATTTAAGAAAGGTTGGGTTTTTGACTGACGTTAAAAGACGGCGCAGCATTGTTGTGGTCAATGAACCATCGGGCGTAGATTTAACAGGTAATTTATTATTCTGAAAATAATTATTTATATATTCACAACACAATTGTTGGCTTATGAAATATCGCTCTTACTTAGATGAAGAGGAGAGTCCCGACGTCGACAAGGATTGGCTTAAGGTCCACAATTCGCCGTAGAAGATTGTGGAGCAAAAGTGGTAACAAACTTTTGGCATACGTTCCAAAGACCTGTCAAAATTAAAAAATATTACATCTATAGTTGATCAATGGCCATTATATACAAACACTATTGGATTTCGTATTGTATGTATTAATAATAAAGTTCAAATTGACCAGACAGTTTTTCTAATTTTATCGTTATTTCATTGTTTACAATTTAGGTTGAAATTGATTTTGAACGAGAACCCCCAGAAAACAACACACAACTGTTTAATACATAGGCTACATTCAAAGGAAAAATTACACCAATTTTAAAGAAAAGATTAAAGGATAGGTCAGCTTTGGAGTTGCTGAAAATCCTATCGAGTAACGAAGGTAAAATTATCAACTAAAATTTTTATGCTTTGCAGATGTAACTAAAATAGCGTTGACCGTTTCGAATTTTCAGATATTTAGAATATCCAGATTTATAAGCCGTTGCAATTTCTATAGTAACAACAGAAATCGACTCCATAATCGGGTAATAACAGAAATCGGGTCCATTGAAGCAGCTAAGTTGTATGTAATTAATTGTAACAACTTCGCATTTGATATTATAAGCCATCACCCATTCAAGAAACATATTGAAAATGCATTTGAATTAATTTCAGCAGTTCGTTACAAAGACACTTTATTCAAAAGTGGATTTCATATTTACGAATTATCAAAACTGTATGTAATTCAGAATATGCTAATTTTTGAAAATAATTTGATGCTTATTCTATTAGAAAGTGAAATTATTGCGTATGGCTCGATCTTAAAAATTTATAAAACTGGCGAAAGAAAGGGGGAACATTTTTTTAAAAATATTGACACGCATATAACGAGGAAACCCTTTCAATTGCATATCCATTGTCCACTGCGATGGAAAGATTTTTTTTTTAACCTAGATACTTTTAGTAAAACTAAGATATTATTTTTAATTTTATGTTTACTATAAATAAATTATTTGAATTGAACTTTTATTTTCTAAAATTATGGTAGACAATAAGTTCTATATACATCTATTTAAAGTACGTACATTGCAATATTTAAGTATAACAGAAAAATGTAAAAGAAGTCAAATTATTAAAGTATTATTAGAATATTTTCTATGTAGATTGAAGACTACTATTATAAACTAGTATAAGAATGTAAAATTAAAAAACATTGTTAAATTTATATTTATAAAATTAGTTTACAAATTAAGGAAAAATTATTTTAAGTTCTTTTAACTCTATATTTATTGATAAACAAAAAATTCAAATATGAAAATAATAAAGTCAATTTATTCTTACAAATGAATATCCTATGCCTTTTATTTAAAACATTATACATTTCTAAGGGATTATCTATACGAACACATTTGTCACATTTCATCCTCAATCAAGCATAATTGATGCAAATAATCAATTGTGGAATACATGATTAATAATTGGATAATTAATCATAAAAAATCACAAGTAATACATGAATAACCTATCTCAAATTAGTGGAATATATTGAACATTACCACCGACGATTTATACTTCCTATGACATCGAATATTCAAATTCGAACACAGATTAAATAGATATGTTGCACCATTCATACTTACTGTAGAAATTCATAGTTCCTAAAACGAATAATGACTACTTACTCAAATTTGCACAAATCCTACTTAATACTCGATTATTATTCCTATGTTAGGTACGGTTGAAAATAGAACATAATTTTTGTATAGATTGTGCCTTATATGCATATTTTATTCAATCATTTCTCTGGGTGTAGCGTCGATATGTATTATAATAAATAAATAATAAAAATATAAAAAAAACTTATAGTGGATGCATTATAATTATAACAATGGTGGCAGCAGTACACGAACCGTAACAACAAATAATCATATGTAAAACTAAGATAATGAACCATAAAATCATAATTTTAATTAATACAATAAAAATAATTAAAATACAGTGATAATCCTGAAAATTAGTTAAAATAATACGTGCAGAACTATGTAAAAAAAAAATCCAATTAGCCATTTGCCCAATATCGATTTTAGTTCATTTGTCCCCTCGCTTGGGCAGCGCTGACTACTTTTTTTTTTTTTTTACATGCAAAAACAAGTAAAATCATGTTTACAAATACAAGTTTCTTGTCTAAATTAGTGGATGTCCCCCTACTTTTTTTTATAATTAATAAAATTCAATATGTTGTGATTAATAATAAATGTCAAATTTTAAAATTAATTTAGTCGAAATATGTAAATAATTTAATGAAACATTCAAGACACATTTTGACCATATAAAACTACATATGAAATTTTTTAGCCGCCAGTCAGCAAGCGTTGCATTTATATTTGGGAAAGTCACTAATTAGATAATAAAAATCAAATAAAACAGTAATTCAGTAAAATTTCATACAGTTTTGTTAAAAGTAGAATCGTTATAACACGAGTTCTTAACAATAAAAATTATTTCCAAGCAATCAAATCCTAAAAATAACATTGCGATCACAAATTCCCGATAGCCGTATAAATTCAACTGTAAATATTCAACTATAGAGCATATTTGGCGTACCATCATAACATGCGGCTCAATAAAGCAGATATGGAGTTATGCAGACATCAAGCATCAAAATATTAGTAAGAAATCCAAATTATTATTTATAATTAAACATTAGTTTTTAGAACGTAATTTAGTTTTGAAAATTATTTTCTGTTTTTTTCGTTCAAAATTATTCCAAAAATTTCTTAAAACTGTTTTTGTAAAGAAGATTTTTGTTTTTTTATATTATTATTGTGTTGTCAATTTTTATGCCGTTCAGACAGTTAAGAAACCGAATAGTTTATCAAGTTTCTTCTTCAGATAGTGATTCTGAGAATTGTGATCTTTCCCGTTTATTTTGTGAAAATAACGAATTAATACAAAAAATGCCGTTCGACATTTAGCGGTAATATGTATGATTTTCATAAATTTTGTATGTGTAGTGAAATTGTATGGAATTTTTTTTTGCTAAAATAGCAAGCCTGTTAAATCAGTCTATTTTGAATCACGTGTACGAAATAAACCAATCAAAATAACATTACACTGATAATTTCCCTAGGGAAGTTATCACTCTAATGTTATTTTAATTGGTATATTTTGTACACGTGACTCGAAATTGACCGATTTAATAGGCTTGCTATTTTAGAAAAACATACTCTGGCTACTAGATGAAAAGAATTTATAACTTTATTTTACAATAAATACTGTTTCAAAATGGCACTTTGATAGAACAATTTACAATCTAGCAGCCTTACTACTAGAATAAAATAAAATTGCAAAAAATGTTCTCGTCGAATACCCCTCGAGCATTGATAAATACCTCATAATTTTATTATATTTTCCTCAAGCACGTTGCTTTTAGGTAACACGTGCTTTCGAAAAATATAATAAAATTATTTCGGGAAATTATCAATGCTCTTCCGATATTACTGCTGAAAACAACAGAAAATAAAAATGAGCAGAGTTTATGGATTTAATTAAAGCAAAATTAGAAGGCCTTGCATATAAAATGGTTCAACATCAAAAGTTTGATAAATAGGACGATCTTAAGCAAGCTTTATGCTTGGGACATAACATCGGCAAACAATACCATAGTATCATTTTCCAAATTCTCTACCAACCAACTCACTTTAACCTTCACCTTGTCGGTATATACCCGGGTAAATATCGTGATTTTGACAATTGAATTTCTCCGCGGCTTTTTAACTAATTTTGAATCAGCTCCGACTCAGTGACTCAATGTGCATGAAATTTATGAAAAATCAGTTATTACGAAAAATTATGTATATTTAAGTAGATTTTTTAGAAAATTTTACAATTTTTCGACCATCTTCACAGTATATACCTGGGTAAATAATTTATTGTTCCACATATTTTGTATGAAATTTTTCATAAGTTTTATTAAATAGTCGACTAGTTTAATTGTTATCTGTAAAGCTGGATTACCTGGTGGTATCGAAATCTGAATAAAACGCGTTAAACTTTAGAAACGACAGACGGGCAAAGTTGTTCGATACAGCGGGTAGGAATTTTTGTTTTCAAAGTTGCCAAACTGCTATATAATTTGATCTTGCGTCCAGATTATTTGTTTTTTATTCGGATTTACCGCATTTTATTTGATAAATTCATTTTTAGCCTTCTTATTTGTATGTCTACAAATTAAGTCCAGCATCGATGCGCCAAACAAAGTGCAAAATGTGTCCACATCGTCCAAAATCTTGATGTTAAGATTGGGCCTAATTAAATATGGCTCGCATTTAATGTCATACGCCATTAACCCTTGTAAATTGTAGGAGTTTTCCTCCGTTTGGTTTCATCTTTATCCATGGTAAACCGATGGTGGCACAGTGGTTAGCATGCTTGCTTTAAGCTCCGGAGGTTCCGGGTTCGATTCCCGGCGGGTGATGAAAAAATCACGGCTGGTTAATGTTGGATCAATGAATTAATCACTCATTATCCGTTACAAATAATGATTATGAAACTTCAAATGAAGCGGCCAAATCCCTCCATGGGATGTAGCGCCAGCGAAAAAAAAAAAAAAAAAAAAAAACCGATGGTTGACCGACAGAAATCTATACTGATCATCTTCCGAGTTTGAAGCTAAATTCTCCTCTATCTTTTGAAAATATTTTTGCCGTTCCTCATACGAGAGTCTAATGAATAATGAAAGCGTTTTACTTTTTAATTTTTGCTTGTTTTAAAAAGAATCCCATACGAAATTCACACAATGTACATTTATATACCTGGGTATTTGAAGTGAAGATTAATGATTTTTAATTGCCGACAAGGTGAGGGTTAAATGATATAAGCCCCGCCTACCTATTTCATACTTTAGTTGAAAAAATTCTAAAAAACGCTACTATGGTCCTTTTTTCTGATACTATGGTTTTTTTATCCGATGTTATGTCCTAAGCTTTAGAGTCAAAATTTATTTTTCGAAGATCTCAAGGAACTGTCTCTGCTGAATTAATATGCATTTCTCAGCGTAATTTTAATAACATACAACAATATGTTCATAAGGTAGAAGAACTCCTGAATGAATTAAATGATATTTGTATATATTATAGCCAAGGCGTAGAATCGTCAGACATAATTCGAAATATGAACGAAAATATGGCTTTAAATTCATTTTCAAATAGCCTCAACGAACCATTGCGTACTATAATAAAATCGCAACGTTTTAACAAATTAAACGAAGCAATTTCGTTATCTATTCAAGAGGACATTAATCAAAAACCTACATTTAAAAATAATTTCATCATATGTAACTATTGCAAGGTTCCTGGACACGTTATAAGTCAGTGTTATAAGCAAAAAAAATAGAAATTCTCGCACATTTGTTTCCAACCGCAATTCTAATACCGTAGATAATAGAAAGGTACTACTTACAGTTCATTCTGCAATTACTGCAAAAATCGAGGTTATGAAATTGGTAACTGCAACCAGAGGAAGATTAACAACCAAAAATACCCTAAACCAACTAACATAACATCAAATATTAAACAAATTGATAACATCGAATTTCGCAATTCGGAAAATTCAAACGGATCCAATTCAGAACTGAGCACTGCTGCTCGGGTCCAAGACATATAAATAAGTGTTCGAAATAATCAAATCAACCCAATCAAAGTTCCGTTAACTCAGTACTTAGTAATCCATTATTTTTGAAAAGTAATAATGTTGACTCAAATTTTGAACAAAATCCAAACAAAATGAGTTCTGCGATATTTCCGAATAGTTCTATTTCAATTTTAAATAAATTAAGTAATACTCCTAATCAAGTTAGTCTTACAATTGATATTTTACGAACTGATAAAAAGCATTACTTTTTAGTAGATACGGGAGCAGATATTAATGTAATAAAGAAAAATTGCGTCCGACCTGATACTTCCTGTTACCCTGTACAAAAAATTAAAATTAGAGGTATTACAAATCAGCATATTACTACATTAGCGTTATTAAACGGTACAATAAACGTTTGTTAAAAAGCTTTTATTGATAAGACATTTCATATGGTACCGGACGATTTTCCGTTATCTGCATCAGGAATTATAGGGAAGGATTTTTTAGATAATATCAATGCATAATCGACTGTGGGACAAATACAATTAATATAAAATATACTAGTTCCATTTATAGAATTCCTATGGTTTCCAACCTGACACAAGAGCATAACACACAATCAGAATTATTAATACCACCAAGATCAGAAATATTTGTGCAACTCCCTACATATAAAATGGAAAATAATACTAGCTATTTCTGTGAATCTTCTGAACTGACTCATGGTGTGTTTCTAGCCATTTGTATTGTTAAGCCAAAGAATAATTTTTCTACATTTAGTATCGTAAATAATAATGAAAATTCGATTACTTTACAAAATATTGAAATAAAATCACATTGTTTAGATCAATACAATTTATTCTATCTTAATAATTGGAACGACTCTTTGAATGAACGTCTTCAAATATTAGAAACTAAAGTCGACACTTCTCATTTAAATACTGAGGAACGCCAATCTATTATTGACATTTGTCGTAAATATAATGATGTATTTTACTTACCCGGCGATAAATTAAGTCTGACTTCCGAAATTTCCCATTCAATTCCATTAGTGGAAAGTGCACAGCCACTTAATAGGAAACCATATCGTCTTCCTGAATCAACTAAACAAGAAATTAACTCACAAGTCACTCAAATGTTAAACGAATCGATTATTGAACCCAGTCTAACCGCATGGAACTCACCATTGCTAATTGTACCAAAGAAATCAGCTAGTGGTGAAAAGAAATGGAGACGCGTAGTCGATTTTCATCGCTTGAATGAATTAACGGTTAATACTGTATTTCCGCTTCCTAATATTGGCGAAATATTAGACCAGTTAAGCCAATTATTTTTCAACTCTTGATGGAACCACAAGATAAGGAGAAAACGGCTTTCACCACTTGCTATGGTCACTATTATTTTCTGAGAATGTCCTTTGGATTAAAAGGGGCTCCCAACACATTTCAGCGCTTGATGAATCATGTTCTTAGTGGACTCAATGGCCTTAAATGTTTTGTCTACCTTAATGAAGTAGTTGTGTACGGCGTAAATCTGAATGACCATAATGAGAAGCTAGAGAATGTTCTTTCGCGATTCCGAAAATTTAATCTAACATTGCAACCGAAAAAATGTAATTTTATTCGAACAGAAATAAAGTACCTCGGACACATTATTACACGGTCTTAGGTCAGGTACAAAACCGGATCCGCATATTATCGAAGCTATTTTAAAATATCCAACCCCTAAAAACACAAAAGAAGTGATGTCGTTTCTCGGAGTTTCTGGCTACTACAGACAATTTATTCCAAATTATGCCAAAATCGCCGAACCTTTAATTTCTTTAAAACGGAAAAACGTTAACTTTAAATGGGATGCTTTTACCGAAGAAGCGTTTTCCAGGTTAAAATTTGCTTTGTGTATAAAGAAAGAATTGCTGGTAATCATTTGGGCAGTAAGAAAATTTCGTCCTTTTCTGTATTGCAATAAATTTAGAATCAAAACTTACCATAAATCTTTGACGTATCTCTATTCGACAAGTACTCCTACATCGAGGTTACTACGATGGAGACTTGAATTAGAGGAGTATAACTTTAAATTAGAATACAAATCGGGTAAATCAAACACTAACACAAATACTCTTTCTAGAATTGAAGTAAATTCTACCAACTCCGAAACAGATATTTGTGATAATTTCGTCAATATTGTAACTCGCTCTAAAAGTGCTAAGGAATATTATGTTGAGAACCAGGGCGAAGATTCCCTGTCCGATATTACGTCATCATCAACCTCACTAAATAAATCAGTTCAAGTTCAATCAGGAAATAGTATAATGGAAATAAACGATCTAGATGAAATTAACCAAATGGTGCTCATCAAGGAATGAGTCGTACAATCAATCGATTCAAACGTTACTACTATTTTTCGAACATGCCAGCTCTAATAAAAAATTACACAAACAAATGTGATTTTTGTCAGAGAAATAAATATGGCCGCATACTAAGAGTCCCCATGAAAATCACCGATACAGCCAAATATCCCCTTGAGAGAATATTATTAGATATTGTTGGTCCAATAAATCCTCCATCGCATTCTGGAATGCGCTATATTTTAACAATACAAGATGATTTAACAAAATGTTCAACAGGTATAGCCATACGTGACCAAGAAGCAGAAACGATAGCACAATCTGTTATAGAAAAATTCGTATGCATATATGGACTTCCTGAGGTAGTAATAACTGATCAAGGATCAAATTTCATGTCATCTGTATTCATAAAAATGTCCAAAATCCTTAAAATTGAGCGCTTGAATTGTACAGCATACCATCCACAGTCAAATAGTGCTTTAGAGCGATCCCACAGAACGTTATAGGTGAATATATCCGCACTTTCTCTGAACAAGATAGGAGTAACTGGGATAATTGGATTTCGTATGCAATGTTTGCGTACAACAGCACTCCACATACAACAACAGACTTTATGCCATTTGAGTTGTTATTTGGTAGAGTTCCGAAAATCCCATCATCTATATAACCAAAAGACCTGAAATTTTGTATAACTATGATGGTTACAATTTGGAAATGAAATATCGATTTCAAACTTCTTGGGAATTAGCTCGCCAAAATATAATAAATAGTAAGAAAAAATCAAAACTGCATTATGACAAATTTGTTCATTACACACCGTTCAATGTTGGAGACAAAATTTTATTACGCGATGAAACCAATACTACTAAAACGAAATCTTTATGGACCGGGCCGTTACACTTCAAAAAAATGATGATAAACTCACAAATTTAGTAAATAACCCGTCCACAACAGCATCTTGGAAACTTCAACCAATAAAACTACCGAATTCCGAAACAACTATATGGTGTGAAATCTATATGGTTCTATGGTGTGAAAGTGCTACAGGAAAACCGTCCGTATATACCTTTAGATGCCCGAAATAACATCATGTTAGCACTACATAACCTGTCACATCCAGGTATTCGCGCCAGCCGGAAATTAATATCTAGCAAACTTTTGTTGCAGAATATATATCAAGATTTGGAAGTTCTCTTCAAATGACTTCAGATCGAGGAACACAGTTCATGTAAAAACTCTGCTCAGAACTAGTGACACATCCAATACATACAACTTCTTACCATCCATCTAGTAACGGCATATAATAGACCGCATATATCGACAAATCAAAGATTCCTTAAGAGCTCGCACAAAAACGCCAAAACCCCGGGCTCCACACCATACACCAGTTTACATATAACAAATCCGAAGGATAGGATAGGATTACTGAGCTTAAAAAATGTGATAACAGATTGATATCGTCGACATTCTATATACATTTCCAAATAGTGAAAAATGAGTTATGAAAATGTCGCTTATTAATTATGGCATTACAGGCTCCAATCTACACAACTTCAAATTAAAAAAAAAAAAAAATTTAATTCCAAAAGATACAAAACAAGAACAATCAATTTTTCAACGTGTTGACTTTTTAATTACAATTTAATAATTTTAATTTTTTTTTTTTTCCGAAAACCAACTTACCCGTAAACTCCCCGCGAATTATTTCATTCGACTTGTGTATAATTATTAATAATAGGACATTTAATTATCAAAAACAAAAAATAACGAGGGTGTTTTTTGCGTGCAGACTTAATAACAAAAAAACACAATAATAATTAAAAACGAATAACTCGTGGAGAAAAAAAACTTAAAATGACTGTTTTGTGAAGTGAAAACTTTGTATTAAAATTAATTGATTTCGTTTTTTTTTGTTGAAAAACAAATGAATCAAAAATCGGGAAATGTGTTGTTACAATTTTATTGAGATGCAGGGAATTTCAATACGTAAACACGACTATATAGTATAGCAAAAGACAATGGAGGGCGATTATAAGGAAAGTAATTTGACACTGATTGGGATTAATGAATTGTGCTTTTACTGCTGGTGGTGCGGTTTTTCACGAATGCCTAGGATTATTGAGATTAAAAAAAATAAAAATAATCTTACGAAGTATTTATATTTGTTAAATAATTAATGATGATTTTATATTTGTGTACAGTCAGGGAAATTGTTTGTTCGTAGCGCATTATTTATGATTTTACGAATTAAAATCGTGATGAGAGTTTACGCGAAATTATAATACCTCCAGCCGAGCTGGAAATCATTAAATTCTCGTAAGTAGATATTTTTAATATAATTAAATCACCAATATTGTTTGTAAGGAGGCAAGCACACAAATAATGCTTTTGATTAAAAATATTACGACAATTTCAGAAACAGCATAAAATTAACAAGAAATATGTACTCGTATGAAACATATAATTGAATTTTATACACAACATGTTAAGGGTGTGTCATTATACGAGTATATATGTCATATGTTAAGATAACATACAACACCATATATAACAATAACAATAACCAGTGAAGATAACAAAATTATTTTTGTCTTAAATTGATTAAAAACTATAAAGAAAAGAATTTATCCGAATATATCGTCTTATGTACATGTGAAGGAGATGAACTCCCGTTGATTTTCTTCCCGCCGACTCATAACGATGTTGGTGATACTCTCGATTTATAATATTTGATTTGGTTTTGTTTTCTTTACGGATATCTCCACTAAAATTCAATAATACAAAAGGTGATAATTTATTTTGGTTTATTTTCTATCATTTTCATCCGGGGTTCGTAGATGAATTTTCTTTTCTTATTAATTTTTGCTTTCGTTCTGGGTATATCCATATAATATAACAACTTAAGAAGAATGTTAAAAGGAAAATAAATCAACTGAATGTTGGCAAAGACTATAGACGTATAAGAGTTCAAGCGTATATAAGTACATAGCGTGGATGAGGGGTGGCTTTATTTTTGTTTATTATTTTAATCAATCTGTAAATTTATATTAAACTGTTTTATCTAAGTCACTTAGAAATATTAGTTTTGAAAAAATGGAATTTTGATTAATCTTTACAATATGTTTTACTACTGATCTACACTTTTTATATACCACCAATATTACGTTTGCAAATTTTACAGTACCTTAAATTTGACCTCAATGACATCTTAAACCGTCATCTACCTAAAATTCGAAAAAAAACTTTAAAATATCATATTACATTTATAAAATATTTAAAAAAAATCAAATACAGTATACTGAAAAACAACTTAAATCCGAAACGAGATCGCGTGTAATTGTGGGAATATAGTACCTATTTATCTTAGACTGAGGTCCGATTCACGGCTTACTTGGCTAATTCAAAATAGCGACACGAAATAAATCATTTGCTGGTCCTTTCCAAACTGAGACTTATTTCAACATTTACATTTGAAATGAATGTGAGCTCCAAATACCGTCAGAAGCAAAACTGCCTATTTAACTTCAATTTTTGAAAACAAATTTATTTTTTACCTTGTCGTCCGCGAAAGAAAAGGAAAACATGTTTATATTTAAAGAAAAAATTGAGGAACGCGATACTTTAAACGGTTAAATTGGCCTTTTGTAGCCATGTTTAAAATTCTTCCCACTGCAAAATGTTAAGACGTAAAAACAAATCACATTTTATGCGAATTAAAGACAAATTCAGTTAAAAAATATGAATTAATTCTGAATCACTAAATTAGAGGTTCAATAGAAAATGTTTAACCATTTCTGGACGAAAGTGTAGAAACTTTGTCTAAATTAAACATCGATACAGCATATTTAAAATAATTCCCGATTTTGATGGGAATTCCGCTGAATTGCATAAATTTCTTTCGTGTTGCGATGTTTATGATGGGTTAGTAAAGACCGAAAGTGAACAATTTTTGAATTTACTTAAAACAGAACTTTCCGGTAAAGTGTATGATATCATCAAATATACCGAATTCGACTCGTGGGATAGTTTAAAACTTGAATTAAAAAACAAATTTCAATATTCTCGTTCAATCGAACAACTTCAAATAGAACTAATTAATATTCGCCAACAACGTAATGAAAGTGTAATTACATATGCAAGTAAAGTAAAAAAAATTCTTTCGGAATTAAATGAAGTTTCTATAGATACCGAAGGAGTTGATTCTGCAACAACTATCACAAATTTAAATTCGAAAAAAGCTCTTAAGGGTTTTCAGGAAGGAAATCAAGCGTGTGAAGAAGAATTAATCGTAAATAGTCGAAACCATCTTAACTATGCTCAAGCGAATACCAGGATCAAATGCCAAATATGTAGGCGAAATCGGCACTCTGCTGATAAATGTTATAGCCGAAATACCGTGCAAACAACGAGTTCTAATTCTATCAATAGAACATTTCCGACTTATAGAATACTTTGAACAAATCAAACGAAATTAAACCATTTTCACCAAATATACGCATTGCACAAAGACCTGTAATTTGTGCATATTGCAAATTACCTGGACACCATATCAATTCGTGTAGAAAACGTCAATATGTAAACTCGACAAACAAAATTTCTACAGAAACATCTAATACTAAACAGCAATCATGTTCGGAAAACTGTTCGGGATCCGATCCAGCAAACTCAATGGACACAACAGTTCGAATCCGGGAAATTTCAAAATAGTGTGTTCAAAGTATAATTCAAATACAAATTTAAATTCAAATATTCTTATAAATCAATCTAATTCTTCCAAAAATCTTAATAGAAAATATATTGAATTAGAATTAGATATTTTGAAACCTAAATCTTATTATTTTTTAGTCGATACTGGCTGGAGCTGATATTAGTATCATTAAACGAAATTTCATAAATGACCATAACTTGTGTTATCCAGATAGGAAATACAAAGTTAAAGTTATTAGTGTTATTACTGATGAAACAATAGAAACCATTGCCAGCTGTGATGCTAATTTAGGCCTATTTTATTTGCCAAATTCAAAATTGGTATTCATTTCGGAATCGCGTCCCTGCTAAAAAATACTATTGGATTTTTGAAAACCAAGTACACAGTGGGTATTCACGAATACCAAAATGGTATTGGATCCAAGCAATTTTTTTGCAAATGGTCAAATAAAATAGGCCTTATAACATTTTCAAATTCATTGATTCGACATTCATTACAAATCGTTTCAAGTTCTTTTCCTATTCATGGTGCTGGTATTATTGGAAAGGATTTTTTATTCAAACACAAGTGTAAAATCGATTTTTCCAATTATAATTTCGAAATTCCATTAAATGATGAAACAATTATATTGAAACTGATTACTAATTCTGGCGTATCAATTCCTGCTCGTTCGGAAAAAATATTTACTGTTCATCTAAATAATCTAAATAATATAGATTACGTTTGCCAATCTCATGAAATTCGCAGTGGTGTGTATACTGCAAATTCAATTCTAAAATTTGACAACAATTTAACAACAGTAAGTCTTGTTAATACCAACGATTATGACGTAAAAATAGAAAATTTAGAATTACCATTAAATAAGTTAGATGAATTCGAAGTCATACATTTGAACTCATGGTCTAATAATATAATTAATCGCTTAGAAACAATTCAATCATCTAATAACCTAGATCATCATAACTCAAAAGAAAAAAATTCTATTCTAAACATATGCCGAAAATATAATGAGATATTTTATTTACCGGGTGATAAGCTTACTGCGACAGATGCTACTTATCACAAAATTCGAACTGAAGCAAATTCCCAACCTAATTAAACACTACCGATTGCCTGAATCATCTAAAACAGAAATTGTAAGCAGATATCTCAAATGCTGGAAGACGAAATCATTGAACCTAGCAAAAGCCCGTGGAATTTTCCTCTTATTGGAGTACCGAAAAAATCAGACAATGACGAAAAAAATGGATAATAGTCGTAGATTTTCGTAAATTGAACGATATCACCGTAAATGATGTGTTTCCATTACCCAATATCTCTGACATCTTAGACCATCTTGGCAAATTAAAATATTTCACTACAATAGATCTAGCAAATGGTTACCTTCAAATATGTTTAGATGATGCCGACAAACAAAAGACTGCATTCAGCACTTCCCTAGGACATTTCCAATTCAAAAGAATGCCATTTGGATTAAAAGGCGCACCGTCGACATTTCAACGCTTAATGAACCATATACTTAGTGGATTAAATGAAATTAAATGTTTAGTTTATTTAGAGGACGTAATTGTAACAGGCTATAACCTCAAGGATCATAATTCTCAAAAAAAAAAATTTATAACTATGAGCCGCCGTGGTTCCCATAACAAAATTAAACAAAATTTAGGTGAACACCTTCTTGAAACCACACATTAACAAAAACTAAAATTAAAACCCAAAAATTTTTTTTTGTTTCAAAAAAAAAAAAACTTTACATCAAAATTTTAAAATTTATTATTATTTTTTAAAAAACAAACGTTTTCGATCACTTAGTGATCATCATTAGGTTTTGTTACAAAAAAAAATGTCATAATATAATGTCATAATTCTAAATTAGACTCTATTTTTGATTGTTTCAAAATTAACAATTTAAAAGTTAAGTTAGGAAAATGTCAGTTCTTGTCAAAGGAAATTGTTTATCTTAGACATAATGTAACAGAAGATGGAATCAGACCTGGGGCTCAATTATCGTTCTGTGAAAAATACAATGAAAAATATTTTCAATGAGAAATACAGATTTTCGATTCATGTTTCATGAGAAGGAAAAAAATGACGTCAAAATCTTCTCATATGAAAAAAACTTTCTCACCGAGTATTTTGGTCGTGGGAATATAAATGAATATGGAAATTTAGTTTTAAAACACCTAAATTTGCAATTTTAATGTTAAATGTGCAACTAAACTATAATAGTCACTTTAAATCTAATTTATAAGCAAATTTATTAAACAAATTTCAATTCATTTAAGAAAAATCTCTAAATAATTAGTTTCGATTAGTTTTAATAAAATTTGGCCATTTTAGTAATTTATTTTATATTTTGACAAGCAATGACGAAAACTGGTTTAACTCTCTATTTACCTCTCTTTGAGAGAGTGATTAAATCTAATTATAAATTATAATCTTTTATCATTAATTAAGCTACTATTTGCACCATTTACCTAGCGCACCTAGCGGAAATATACATATGAATATGAAACTTGATAAAATATGTTTTGCTGGGTAGTATTCAGCGTATTTTCAGCGTTCTTTTTCATTTGGACAACGAGAATCGCATCTTGCTGCTGCGTGAAAAGATGCTAATGAGAAAGACGTGATGGAAACCAAATGGAAAGATTTTTTTCATACCATTTTTTCATAGAACGAGAATTGACCCCCTGATCAATAAAAAATAACAGTAATAAAGAACTATCCACAACCAACAAATCAAAAACAAATTAAGTCATTCCTAGGGTTATCCGGATATTAACAATTATTCAGAAATAGCAAAACCTTTAACCAGTCTTTTAAAATAGGGTCAACCATTCGGTATGGGATGCTTTCTGCGATGAATCCTTTAATAAATTAAAAAAATCATTAACTAAACCTCCAATCTTACAGTATCAAGATTTTTATGAAACATTTACCATATACTGATGCGAGTGACATGGCGATTGGCGCAGTTCTATCGCAGTTCAAAAACAATTTTGATTTACCGATTGCGTCGGGTACTCAACAAGGCGGAAATAAATTATCTGACAATTGAAAAGGAGCTTTTGGCGATGGTATGGGCTGTTGAGCATTTCCGTCCATATGTATATACGGTCGAAAATTCACAATTGTCACCGTTACGGACCATAAGCCATTAATCCGGCTTTGTAATTTAAAAAATCCATAGTCTCGTTTAATGCGGTGGCGTATTAGACTCGATGAGTTCGACTACACGGTTATTCATAAGCCGGGGAACATTAATCTAAACGCGGATGCACTGAGTAGAATAAAAATGAAAACAGACGAATCAATTGAATTGAAACAAATATACACATGTACATGTAGTTACACGATCTCAAAATAAGCAACTGCTAGAAAGTGATATAATAAAAGAAAGTGATATAGTAAACGAATCAATTTCTAGACCTACAAACAAGTTCACTAATTCAAAAATAATTCAACTTACTGATGATATTAAAATTAATAAAATTATTCAAGATTTTCATTCGAATAATTTTGGAGGTCATCACGGTGTTTTTCGTACTGCCGAAAGGATAAAACGCTATTATAACTTCAATAATTTATATGTATAATCGAATAAAAAAATTTATACAATCTTGTGAGTTATATCAGAAAAACAAATGCAACAAAACAAACAAAGTGCTTATGCAAATAACAACAACTTCGTCACAACCATTCGAAAAAGTATTTTTGGGCATAGTCGGATACTTCCAATATTTTATCTTAATAATAAATATATCCTAACCATCCAAGATGATTTGACGAAATTCTCAATGGCGTTTCCAATTAATAACCAAGAAACCGATACTGTAGCTCGAGTATTCGTTGAAAAATTAATTTGCTTATTGGGAGTTCCTCAACAAATATTATCAGATCAAGGAGAAAATTTTATGAGCGAATTATTTTCTAACGTGTGTAAGCTTTTAAAAATAAAAAAAATTGAATTCAACAGCATACCATAACCAGAGACAAACGGAGCATTAGAGAGTTCTCACAGAAGTTGGACTGAATATCTTCGAATCTATACTCAATCCGATGAACAAAATTGGGACACTTGGCTTCAACCTGTCAATACCACAATACTTGTTAACAATAGATTAAAAACAGTTCACAATAATCGAATTAAGAAGTTTCAACATTAAATTTATATAAAGGAAATTTTTTTGTATTTGAAAATCAGAGTTTTTAAAATACATGATTATTCATTTGGCATCGCAGGAAGGCGAGTAAAAAATTGTTCTCTACTAAGTAGTCACTATAGCATGCTGGCTTAAGCTCCGGAGGTCCCGGGTTCGATTCCCGGCGAGTGATGAAAAAATCACGGCGGGTTTAAGGGTAGGATCAATGAATTAATCATTCATTATCCGTTAAAAAAAATAATTACGAAACTTCAGCATGAAGCGGCCAAATCCCTCTATGGGATGTAGCGCCAACGAAAAAAAAAATGGGTCGTTACATTAACAGCACGACGAAGTGTTCAAGAACGAGACGATAGTGCGCGTCTACACGGTGCATCCAAGAAATTTGTATGTATTTTATTTAGAAACATTTCCACACATTCCATACAACGTATTTGGCATTATTTGCAAACATTTATTAAATTATTTGATTAGAATTTGAATTTACTGACATTAACAAAAATATGGTGGTTGAATTAGGGTTAAAAACGAATAATTTTTGTTTATAATTATGATAAGACGCGGCAATATGTATTGTTAAATCGTAAAAATATTTAAATTATTTTGTTGTTAAATGTTTTATTACCTATTTATATTAATGGAACAACGTGTTTATTTGTTAAAATCTAGAAGTTTTATTTAAATTGAGGTTATGTTTCACTATTCTCACAAAAATTTGCGTTCCATTGAGCATCTACTCACAAGTATTTGGCAGTAAGTAAATTGTTGCCAATTGAAAACAGTGATTGTATATGATTATAGTAAAAGAACCAGCAATTAATTATTTATTGAAATGATAGATGGCGAAGAAATTTGTATAACAATTTTTAGTATATAAAGTGTACCAAAATAGTCAGATGGTGAACGTAAGTTCAGCCAGCTTTTAAGTAAATAAAATCAAATTACAAATAGTCAATAAATGTAAAATATGTTAAATTGCTTACTTATATAAATATAGTAAACATTGTAAAAAAAATATTATTGTTAGTGTTTTAATTGTTTAAAGTATGTCTATAAACCACATGAATTTGCTTAATAAAACAGAATAAACTACCAAAAGTAGAGTTTTCAATTCTCCATTTAATTAAGCGATAATTTCATTAAATAAATATTTTCAAATTTTACTTACAGAAATAATTTTGTCGAGATGACTCATTGGTGCGTAGCTCTATCGAAAATGCAACATGAATGAACATGGCGTCATTATTAACTTTGCATCACCAAATTGTTTTTATTGTTTATATTTTCCTATAGGTTATTTCTCACCAAGGTTAATAATTATTGTAAAAAAAAACTCAAATTTTCTTAATATTTAAACAAATTACCACTATTGTTAATTATTAAATACGCGCACTCACATAAATTCACACAATACCATTGCACACACAATCACAATCACTAATTAAATGACATTTCAATAAAACAAAAACGATTCAATATTGAAAAAGGCCGGTTTTACGCAACACGAACATCATGTAAAAGATGTGTATATTTTTACTGGTTTGTGTATCGGGTGATTAAACAAAAACCATATTTTACTTGAAATAGTCTCAAATTTGTGTACAAATTTTTTGTTAAGATGTAAAGTGTGATAAAAAATGTTTTTTTCGACGCAAAAATTATTTGGATGATGAATTATGTACGTTATATATATGTATATATCGGGCATTCAAGAATATCTTAATCTTTCTTTACAGTAAATACATTGAATAAAACAGTAACCAAATAAAACTTAATAATACGCAGTGACTTTTATTTAACGAACATACTGGAACTAGTTGGACAACTCAACAGATAACCCGCAGTGATTTTATTGGCATTCGCCTTCATTTTGGACACAATAAAAATTCACCACCGTCATTTAGACTTGCGCCTTCTTTTGGATACGGAAAACACCTACAACGATTACATTGACCACCGCTTTCAACGGAAACGAGAAATATTCAACTTCTCAGAATTATTAAATGAGCTCTCGTACATAAAAAGATATCTCAGACCCGGCTCATTAATAACAATTTTGTTTATAACCTAAAATTTAAATTGTTTTATGTGTAAAGCTATTTGCATTCACAATAATACCTATTACATAATTGCAACCGGTGAAGGTACCCACTTTTACACTAAAAATATGCAAAAGGATAAAAATTTTGAAACGAAATCGTCAATAAAATGTATGTATTTTTAAAATCATCTGCTCGATGAAGGCCAACCAAATAATGGACGATCACACAAAAGCGGAGTATTTTATTATTCTTGCTGGGCCGGAGATATATATACCATTATGAGATCGCTTTCGATTCCTAAGTCCCCAAAGGAATTAAAATATGGTGAGATTGTCGAAATGTTGACGGCTCATTTTGCACCGGAAATCAATAAACGCGTCAAACGGTTCAAGTTCATGCAAGCCATTCAAGAAGATGGCGAAACAATTACCAATTTCATAGTCAAGTTAAAAAGTTTAGCTCAATCCTAGAAATATGGGAATTATTTGGATGATGCACTATCCGATAAGATTATAGTGAGTTTAAAGTCGAGTTCAATTCAACAAGAGTTATTGAGTAAAGTAGATGAAAATTTTTCTTCGTATTGTGAATTAGCACTAAATATGGAGATGTCGGCAAAGAAGACAAAAGCCAAAACAGAAGTCCAAGTCCAAAGTCAATTCGCAGTTCGGGCAGTAGTTATAGAGGGTAATCGTATAGTAAGCATCTTTGTTGAAGATGGGCAGCTAAACAATGGAGGTGCTACAATTGTAATAGTTATGGTCATACATCATTTGTTTGTAGAAACAAAGTGAAAATTATCACAGCTGTCAAACAAGTGGATTAGTCATGCATAAAGCTGTTAAAAATAGAAGGTAAACTCAGTACCTTTTAAAATTAGAGTAGAAGTCGAGAAAGAACGGTTACTAAAAAAGAACATCATTGAACCTATTAAATATGCTAAATTCTGGTATAGTTGTGGTTGTAAAACCTCAAAAAGCTGTTCGCATTTGTGTCGATTTTAAAGTTACCATTAATAAGTTCTTAAAGTCTGAGCATTATCCAATTCCAAGGATTGATGACATATTTGCAGCTATCCAGTCGATTATGGATCAAATTTTATCAGGTCTTAATAATGTTTCTTCCTATCTTCATGATATTTTAATTGGTGGTGAAACCAAGCATGATTGCGAAACTAATCTTCACAAAGTATTAAGTCGTTTGAACAAATACAAAGTGAAAATAAATTTAGAGAAATCTAAATTATTAGAGTAAAAGGTTAGTTATTTATGTCACGTAATTTCATAGCAAGGCATTAGTTCAAACCCCAAAAAAATTACAGCTATAGTGTACGCTTCCATTCCTAAGTCTATAAGTCAATATAGCATATCTTGGGTTGCTTAACTATTATGGACAATTCATCCCTAACTTATCTATAGAGTTGCGTGATTTATATCACTTATTGAAAAATAGACATCACATATTGAATCTAGTGAAAAATGTTTTGAAAACTTAAAACAATTAATCCTCTATAATAATTTATTAGAAATGTATGATGCTGAAGAACCCATAGTTATTGGGAGTGGGACTTTGGATCATAATTTTGTAAATTTTGTGAATTTCAAAAGCAACAATTTCAACAATTTATCAACAGCGTCAACGCAATAAAAATGCTCTGTTCAACTCAAAATTAGTTGTAAACCGGGGAATTTCCCGAGATTACTGAAAAATGAAAATCGTCGGGAAACAAAATTCTCGATTTCTTGGGAAATGAAATTTCTCGGAAAATTGCAATCTTTAGTTGCGATGCTACATCCAACATATAGTAAATCCTTACTAATTCAAAATCAAAAATAGACCAAGGACCTAATAATGGGCTACATCAAAGAACAAAAGGTGGCGTAATATTTATGGATGCACCCGGTGGCACAGGAAAAACATTTCTCATCAATCTAATGCTGCCAGAAATTCGCCCGAACAAGGAAATAACACTCGTCTTGGCATCATCGGGAATAGCGGCTACACTTATACATGGCGGACGAACAGCACACTCTGGACTATAAATTACCATTAAATGTCGCTGAACATATATTCTCGGTATGTGTATATCTCGGACAAATATTATAACAGTACAAGACCATCTTATGGGATGAATGCACAGTAACCCACAGAACATTGTTCGAAGCATTGAATAGAATCTCCAAGACATAAAAGAAAACCCGAGTCTAATGGGTGGTGCCTTGCTAATATTATCGGGCGATTCTTCCGAGATCGACGCCAGCCGGTGAAATAAATGGCGCTTGAAACACGCAACTGCCACATGTAAAAAAATCAAATTAACAACAAATATGAGATCGCGAATCTTGGGAAACGACAACAGGAGAAGGCCGGTAGACGAATACTGAAATCGTATTGACGAATAAGTTGTGCAACATCGTTGAACATCGTCGAAAATTACACCGACTCAAAATGGCTAAACAATATCAACAAGACATGATTCCTTGCGAAGAAAAAATTTACATTCGTTAATAGTATGTTTATGCGCCTTATTTTGCGAATTCGTAAAATTGTTTAGAGGGAGTATCCAAAACTCAACAAACTTCAAACCTCAAAGATTAAAAATAACTTTTGCATCCGACCTGATCGAATTGATTTCTCAATTGATTCTGAAAGGCGGACATTTCAGCTTCAACTTGATAAAAGCCTTGATTCATTTAAAGTGTGCCAGCATATGTTTATCTTTAAACGGTATGATTCACAATCAGCCCGGACAGATGACGATGCTTTAACGGGAAATGGTTATTGCTGAAGCCGCCCTCAATTCTGCTCGGGCGAAGTCAGAAAATACAGCTACTTTGAAATAAATCTTTAAAACTGCTTAATATTTTGCTGCCGTGTTAAACATATTTTACATTACTAAATTTTTGGCCAAATTGAGTTATCGATGCCAATATACTTTATCATTGAAATAAAAAAAAATAGGATCTATCCTACTGCTCGAACGATTTTTCCCACAAATAAAGATCACCAATCAACCATTTATATTTTACAAAGATGTTCCGTTATTTTGAGCAAAGTTTTTTTAAGGACCACGGATTTTCTTAAATTTAGATACTACTTCTCCAATATCACAATTTGTCATAAGTAACAATAACAATATAAATCTTCTAGTCTCAATCCGCCAAATCACAGACTTACAAATAATGTTAGATTATTTAGAATTGAAACGTGTTAAACAGTAACTAAAATTGCATTCGCCATTTTTCATCTTCCAGTCGATATTACATATTGCAATAAGTAATATGACAAAACGGCATATTTCAAAACGGCATATGGTACACTACGACATGTGGTACAATACCTCATATTTCAAAACGACACTATACGGCATAAGGTGCACTATGGCATATTTCAAAATGCCATATTTGAAAATAGCATATTATGGTACATAGCTAATTACCTTGCCAATTATTGATGTTCGTAGAAAATTTGTTCCCTCTATCTGCAAATAATTTTATTTAGTAAAAATTGCCTCTAAAGTTCTAAACATTACTACAGACACTGGCGGATTTAACGGCGGGCGCACCGGGCGCGCGCCCGGGGCCCCGACTTCTGGAGGGCCCCACAAAACTCCAGGTTTCTAGTTTTTCTAATGTTTAAGTGTCTAAGTAATTTTCGTGTTTACATTGTGTGTAGAAGAAAAGAAAAAATGGGTTAATAATTAATATTTGTATAAAGATAAAGATGACGTTGATTCAAGTAATTTTGAAGATGAGTTGGAACAGTCCTAGGCGTAAATATTCTTGTAATACTGTTTTCAATATTAAAAGTAATTGACACGTCATAACCTGGTAAAATACAGAAACGAAAAAAAGTCAAGGCCTCCTTAGATATACAAAATGTTTCAATCTAGAAATATTAAATGCGTGTAATTTGCACTTATAATTAGTCGCTATGAGTTTTCTTAGGTGGATTCGGATTAAAAGAGGCTTTGTTTGACTCATAGAAAGCAATAAAAAAAATTAAAACGTATAGAAAATCTCACTATAATTAATTTAGTGTAAATGGCACCAAGCAGAATTTGAAAGTAAACCAAAACAACATAGTCATGACAACCATACGGAAATGTAGTACAATTAATTGAGCAAAACTAATGTGTGACTATCTTCACTTTAAACAAAAAAAAATCCAAGTTTAAGCGTATTCGATTGTACTGAAGAGTACAACACTTCACTTCAGTTAATTGAGTTATTCTTCACTTAAATTGAGTTACTTAACTCAGAGGAGACTCTTCGATTGTTATTCTTCACTTCAGATAAATGTCAAAATAAAAATAAAACAATTTATTTCAGTTTGGCTTGTGTTTAGAAAAAATGTTTCAAAATGTAATTTTCTATTAATTTCTAGTAAATTATTATTAAAAATTATTTTTTTAGGTCGCAAATTCCCAACCAAACATGGGGGACTTTCAACACATGAGAATAAAAACAAACGAAACGAAAAAATTCAAAAAAGAAAAACAAATAACTCATCTGAAGTAACTACATAAGCAAAATATCACTTCAGTTAATTCCGTTGCTCAATTTTTAATTGAAGTGAAGAGTTGGCAATCGAACAGTCTCTTCACTTCTGTTACTTCAGATACAGCTACTACTTCAGTTAATTCAGTCCAATCGAACACGCTTTTTATAATCTCGTTTCGTGAGGAAACCTTTAATGCAATAAAAAAAATCACAATCAAGTAGGCGATATTAAATGTCTTTAAGGCAAAACTAGAAAATTGAACATGGTTCAATTTTGTATACCTCAAATATTTTTGCCTTTCAGGCAAAATTACATAACTCTAAAAAAAATGACAGCTATTTCAACTAATCATCGCGCTGCATTTTATTACCTTAAAGGACACATTTTTGCATGTAAGCTAAGATAAATTTTACCGCGGTCTCCACAAATCTCCATTTAATTACAGATAAATCGTCAGGGTAATAATTTGTGTAGAGATAAATTTTGTTGATTTTGTTTGACTTTTATTCGTTTGTTTTTGAATGAAGTTTCTGTCCAAATAAACCTCTAAATACTTGACTTCGTAATGTTGGTCGGCCATTTTGACTTCCGTCTTCTTTATATAAAAATAAATTAATTTTCCTTCGCGTCTACTTCAATTATAAAATGAATCAAAATTCAAAACCGTCAAAATTGATCTTCAAATTATTGTCCTTGTGAGATAAATTGCGGCTAAAATGTTTGGAGAATTTATAGTGGCGCAATCTAGATTTGAATGAAACAACTGAAGTGTTTTCAAATTTTTCACGCAAAGGTGCATACCGCTCAGCGAAATTGTTAGCTAAAAAAAATTTATCTTATTTAGCTAGCTAAATTTTACGTCAAATTTGTATGGAAATTTTCTCTTAGCTCGAGCTGCATACTGAGCTTTAACTATTAGGAAATGAGGAATACCAGTTTATGCCTACTTGATTTCCAAAAAATTTTAAAATTAATTTAGAGTTTAACTATTCAAAGAATTTCTTTTCTCGAAATTCAATAATTTACTGTTTATAACAAAATTAGAAAAAAATCCATGTAACACGTTAGGAAATATCATTTTTTGTAACTTTTGGGATTTTGCGTAAACCGCTTCACTCATTTCGCAGATATCCTTCTCGTTACACAAAAAATGTGTAAATGTGAAAATTACTAAAAAGCAAAGCCTACTTTTATGAGTTTGCAATTTTTCGTTAATAGTTTGGTAGTAATCAAATCGAAAATTGGAAACCGATAAAAGAAAGCTTTGCTTTTTCCAAGTTTTCACGTTTACACATTAAGCGTTTTCCATTGGCGAAACCAAACTACTCACAAGTATTTGTATCTACTCACAACTACCCATGCTTATACGATGGTGTAGAAAACAGAAGTAGTTGTATAAAATTTGCGCTAGGTGGATTTTAGTTGCGAAAATTCCGATAGATGGCTTTTAGACGTTTTTCGATATTTTTCGAGGGATTGTTATTACGTTCGAGATTTTTTATTTTTTGGTGACGTAAAATGTCAAAATTAATAAAAAATTATTTTGTTGTTGATATTACATTTTTAAGAAAAATGAATTTAAATATCAATGCGGTAAATATCAATGCTTTCCTTTCATTACATGTCCATTTTGTTTGTCATATTTTCAATCTAATTTTAAATATCGCCATTACTATAATGAACAACTTTACAAAAGACAAAAAAACAACTAAACAGAAGGCTGTGTTTTACTTGTGTCACTCAATTTCTCGTTCCATTGGGTATCTACTCGCAAATATTTCCAAGTAGTAAATTTTGCCCATTGGAAGACCAGACGGCTATTATCTAATTTTTTAGAGAATCAACACCCAGTTTGCGGAAATAGCTATTATTTATTTCAAAATATCATTAACATGTATTTTTATTTTCTTGTATGTCTCTATTTTTTTAAGGGGCCTAATTTTTTCTTCTGCGCCCGGGGCCTCCACCGACCTTAATCCGCCACTGACTACAGAACGAAAAAGCTGAAGTAAGTCACGTATTTTTAATTTTAAAATTACATTTTCATACAAATTTATTTCGTTAACGTCTGTTAAGCCAAAATAAAATTCTAGTAACTGAAGAAAAATTCCAATAGGAGAAGGATAATTTAATTCTACTAATTGAAGGAACATTTTTTTTTTTTGGTGAAGGAAAATTCTATTAAGAGAATGGATTTTGGCATAATCGGTTAATAAATGGCCAAGTTCCATCATAACTGGTCATATTTCAGAATTTCATAATCGGTTAAGAAACAGCCAAGTTCCATCAAAAATGGCCGTATTCCAGAACTTCATCTAACATCAGTTTTAGAATCCCATTTTCATCGTATATGTTGAATTTTATCATATTCGGTTAATAAAAAGCTAATTTGCCACCCTAATTTGCCATATTTCAGACCTTCGTCTAAAATTCATTTAGTGTTTCATTTTTATTGCCCTTGTCAAAATTTCATCATAATCGGCTAAAAAATAGCTAACTTTTGAAATATGCCATATTGTACCATGTCATATTGAAATATACCGTCGTGTACCTTATGCCGTAATGCACCATATGTCGTTTTGAACGGATCCCATCTCTAGTGCACTGTCGAAAATTATTGAAAATTCACCGTTCAGAGAGTATCCACAATGTTCACAATTTTCTTCCTCAAAAATTGTACCGTTTGTTCAGATCACAACGAGAGTGAGAATGGCTGATATCCATCTCCTTGTCTTAAAGCATTTCATTTTTGAAAATCTTCTACCGCCTATCTCCCTAACCTCCTCCGTCCTAAAAGCGTGATATTATTTTTAAGGACGGCCTTTAGTAATTTGCCATTAAGAGTTATAAATGGCCTTTAATATCAAGAGAATTTATTACTTAGAAATAATACCTATAAAGGTAATTTTATTGAAGCAATTTACAAATAATGGGCTAGATGGCGGATTTGCTAATCGAAAATTTGCTTGCGTAAGCTACTCGATTATTTTAGCAAAGTAAAATATATTTTTGTATTCAACACAAACGTTAAAATGCGTTAAAGTATCCCATCTTCTGAAATTCAGAAACAAATTGGGTTGCTAAATTATCGTGTATAACATTTCTAGAAAATTCGCAAAAAATAACTGCTTATCTGCTTATCTGAGTATCGAGTATCTGGCCCAATATCGATCAACTTCTCATTGAAATTTCAATCAATAAAATCTCATAGAAATGTCAATAAAAAGTTACAGAAAGGATTTATTTCAAAGCAAACTAGATATATTTCGCTTTTAAATGTTGTCGATATTATTTGCCTAGCAAAGTATTTTGATTGTGGGAATATGGAAGATGTATTAACAGTAAGGCCGTGTGCGAAACGGTTAAAAAGTTAAATATTTTAACTGTGGTAAAAATAATAAAATTTACCACATATTTTAACCGATTTGCTGTGCGAATTTCAACCAGTTAAAAAGTTAAAATTTTGACGTCTGCCTATTTTTACTTTTGGAAATAAAATTGAATAATTAATAAATAACTTAGAATATCGAAAATGAATATGTACTAATTTTGGCTTAAATATTTGCTTATTTATAATATTTCATTTAATAAATTATAGAAGTATACAAAATTGTAAAATTTAATTTCAAAATTCTACAGTACCAAGAATAATTATGATTATTAAAAATCTTTAAGAAGCCCAAAACAAGTTTCTAAAAATTGAAGTTAAATAAGGGATGTTCATAAACATTTACAAGATATAAAATTTTAACTGGTCTGTGACCAGTTAAAATTTTTGTGGTGAATATAATGTCAAAAATTTAACTTTTTAACTTTTTATGCGGTATTTTTTTCGTTTCGCACACAGACTAATAAATATTTCTTCGAAAATTTTGATATTACCTCAGGAACAGGTAAATGGATTGTCAAATTTCTAATAATATATTTTCAGGTTCATTAGAAGCCTGAATATCGGCTGGACGGTTAACTAAGTAGGGTCCATAGCACAAAAAAACTTTATAGGTTGCAGTGCTAGATGATTTTAACGCCTGCAGGGCCGAACCATAAAAATAATAACCCCAAGACTTCCCGCAAAAATACAACATAAAATTTAAAGCAATCCCCATAAATCTTAATTTGTGCTTTATTTTACAATTTAAAAATAAATAATCAAGCAATTCCACGTTATTTATCCTTCAGCAAATACAGAATCCATCGTAATATGAACAATATATTGACTATAATTTAGATCGTTATTATATTTCGCGCGCGCGGTGTCTGTTTACCAAATGTCGGTTTTATCGTTTGTTGTTACTGTTTTTTAAAAACCCAAACCCAAAAATTACAAAACTGAAAAATTTTCACTCGATTTAATAATAATTTTCCGAATGCTATTTTCTTTCTTGTACAATGTATGTATATATGTAACAGTATCTAATCCTATTGATGAATTAAATTTTTTTAAATTTCAGATTTTATGAAAAAAATATTTACGATTCCTTTTTTTGTTAAATCCATAAAATTATAATTTATTACTGTAAATGTTCCGAATTTTATGACTTTTTCGGGATCCTGTTGTTATCTCCCAACTAAACATGAATTAATTGTGCACAGATATCAGGGTGAAACAGGGGATGATGATTATGTGACATTTGTATAGTGTTGTGCAAATTATGTACATATAAGATTAGAACCGAGTAAATCGGGTAGATGGACGATTTTATTTACGCCCATCGCAATAATTAGTTGGATGGCATTTACAAGATTTTTATGTACTATGTATATGATGCGTATCCTTTAATGATAAACGGAAACTTAGTGATATGATAATAAATTTTGAAACAAAATTTATTGTCCAGAAAAATGATTTCTTTTATGCTAATTTCAAAGGATATCATTCAACCTCAACCGAGTTTGACGGAAATGATAAAATACCATAAGATAAATGGTTGTCGCGTTCGCAATAAATAATCCTAAGGAAGGGTGATTTTTTATTTTTGTATTATTGATGGTGACAAAATGCATACAGGACATGTGTTTTGCATATTTATTTTGGCTACATAACATCGCAATGTTGAATATTTTGAAATCGTACAAAATACAAACATGTTTATCTCCCGTGTATAAAAACTATAAATAGTGTAATAAAATATGATAGTTTATAGACATGCCGTCGACGTATTTTTATTATCCGCAAACTATAAAATCTCTCGTGATCGTGAAAATATTTTCGTTTTATGTACATATAGGAAAACTATATTTCCTGCAAAAAGAGGAGAGATAACACACGAAATTTTTATTTATCCGATTTTTTATATCTTTAAATTTTATGTCCTCATTATCCAGGATAATACATTTTTTTATTGTTTACCCAACAACAACAAAAAAAACCGTGCGTTTATATCCTTTTTTTATATATGAATGTGTGCCTTGTATAAACAACATGGATTTAAATATCAGGATATTCAGGATATCATGACAATTTATTCGTATAAATCATATAATCACATAGTTTGGCAAGTAAAACGTTGGGAATTGAAATTTATATTAATTCATCTCCTCGCCTTCCCGATTATTATATTGTCCTGTATGCTTGTATAAATTTTTTAACGAATGCATATAAATGTGATCAATATGAAGAACAAATTTTTACGATTATGTGTTTTTACGATTTTGGATTCCTTTTTATAAATATATTTGGTTATGCTTTGTGGTTCCAGGATCTACTACATACCGTATATTAGAAAATAGAATTCTTACAAATAAAGGGGCTTGTAGGATTTTGGTAAGGAATAAGGATAAATCTAATATCTTTTAAGTAATAAAATTTAAAAAATCTAGAGATGACGGAATTAATTTCGGTTTTATGGTATTTTTATAGTAAAATTCCGAATGTATAAAATTTAATAGATTGTCATGTACTAACAAGGGTAATGAGCGAAATATAATTGGTATTCTCCAGATATCCCAAATATTACAATAAAGTTGATACAACAAACATTCAAACTTTAAAACTAAACTTTAAACTTTAAACTTTAAACTTTAAACTTTAAACTTTAAACTTTAAACTTTAAACTTTAAACTTTAAACTTTAAACTTTAAACTTTAAACTTTAAACTTTAAACTTTAAACTTTAAACTTTAAACTTTAAACTTTAAACTTTAAACTTTAAACTTTAAACTTTAAACTTTAAACTTTAAACTTTAAACTTTAAACTTTAAACTTTTAACTTTTAACTTTTAACTTTTAACTTTTAACTTTTAACTTTTAACTTTTAACTTTTAACTTTTAACTTTAAACTTTAAACTTTAAACTTTAAACTTTAAACTTTAAACTTTAAACTTTAAACTTTAAACTTTAAACTTTAAACTTTAAACTTTAAACTTTAAACTTTAAACTTTAAACTTTAAACTTTAAACTTTAAACTTTAAACTTTAAACTTTAAACTTTAAACTTTAAACTTTAAACTTTAAACTTTAAACTTTAAACTTTAAACTTTAAACTTTAAACTTTAAACTTTAAACTTTAAACTTTAAACTTTAAACTTTAAACTTTAAACTTTAAACTTTAAACTTTAAACTTTAAACTTTAAACTTTAAACTTTAAACTTTAAACTTTAAACTTTTAAACTTTAAACTTTTAAACTTTTAAACTTTTAACTTTTAACTTTTAACTTTTAACTTTTAACTTTTAACTTTTAACTTTTAACTTTTAACTTTAAACTTTAAACTTTAAACTTTAAACTTTTAACTTTTAACTTTAAACTTTAAACTTTTAACTTTTAACTTTTAACTTTTAACTTTTAACTTTTAACTTTTAACTTTTAACTTTTAACTTTTAACTTTTAACTTTTAACTTTTAACTTTTAACTTTTAACTTTTAACTTTTAACTTTTAACTTTTAACTTTTAACTTTTAACTTTTAACTTTTAACTTTTAACTTTTAACTTTTAACTTTTAACTTTTAACTTTTAACTTTTAACTTTAAACTTTAAACTTTAAACTTTAAACTTTAAACTTTAAACTTTAAACTTTTAACTTTTAACTTTTAACTTTAAACTTTTAACTTTTAACTTTTAACTTTTAACTTTTAACTTTTAACTTTTAACTTTTAACTTTTAACTTTTAACTTTTAACTTTTAACTTTTAACTTTTAACTTTTAACTTTTAACTTTTAACTTTTAACTTTTAACTTTTAACTTTTAACTTTTAACTTTTAACTTTTAACTTTTAACTTTTAACTTTTAACTTTAAACTTTAAACTTTAAACTTTAAAGTTTAAACTTTAAACTTTTAAACTTTTAAACTTTTAAACTTTTAAACTTTTAAACTTTTAAACTTTTAACTTTAACTTTTAACTTTTAACTTTTAACTTTTAACTTTTAACTTTTAACTTTAAACTTTAAACTTTAAACTTTAAACTTTAAACTTTTAACTTTAAACTTTAAACTTTAAACTTTAAACTTTAAACTTTAAACTTTAAACTTTAAACTTTAAACTTTAAACTTTAAACTTTAAACTTTAAACTTTAAACTTTAAACTTTAAACTTTAAACTTTAAACTTTAAACTTTAAACTTTAAACTTTTAACTTTTAACTTTTAACTTTTAACTTTTAACTTTAAACTTTTAACTTTTAACTTTTAACTTTAAACTTTTAACTTTAAACTTTTAACTTTTAACTTTTAACTTTTAACTTTTAACTTTTAACTTTTAACTTTTAACTTTTAACTTTTAACTTTTAACTTTTAACTTTTAACTTTTAACTTTTAACTTTTAACTTTTAACTTTTAACTTTTAACTTTTAACTTTTAACTTTTAACTTTTAACTTTTAACTTTTAACTTTTAACTTTTAACTTTTAACTTTTAACTTTTAACTTTTAACTTTTAACTTTTAACTTTTAACTTTTAACTTTTAACTTTTAACTTTTAACTTTTAACTTTTAACTTTTAACTTTTAACTTTTAACTTTTAACTTTTGACTTTTAACTTTTAACTTTTAACTTTTGACTTTTGACTTTTAACTTTTAACTTTTAACTTTTAACTTTTAACTTTTAACTTTTAACTTTTAACTTTTAACTTTTAACTTTTAACTTTTAACTTTTAACTTTTAACTTTTAACTTTTAACTTTTAACTTTTAACTTTTAACTTTTAACTTTTAACTTTTGACTTTTAACTTTTAACTTTTAACTTTTAACTTTTAACTTTTAACTTTTAACTTTTAACTTTTAACTTTTAACTTTTAACTTTTAACTTTTAACTTTTAACTTTTAACTTTTAACTTTTAACTTTTAACTTTTAACTTTTAACTTTTAACTTTTAACTTTTAACTTTTAACTTTTAACTTTTAACTTTTAACTTTTAACTTTTAACTTTTAACTTTTAACTTTTAACTTTTAACTTTTAACTTTTAACTTTTAACTTTTAACTTTTAACTTTTAACTTTTAACTTTTAACTTTTAACTTTTAACTTTTAACTTTTAACTTTTAACTTTTAACTTTTAACTTTTAACTTTTAACTTTTAACTTTTAACTTTTAACTTTTAACTTTTAACTTTTAACTTTTAACTTTTAACTTTTAACTTTTAACTTTTAACTTTTAACTTTTAACTTTTAACTTTTAACTTTTAACTTTTAACTTTTAACTTTTAACTTTTAACTTTTAACTTTTAACTTTTAACTTTTAACTTTTAACTTTTAACTTTTAACTTTTAACTTTTAACTTTTAACTTTTAACTTTTAACTTTTAACTTTTAACTTTTAACTTTTAACTTTTAACTTTTAACTTTTAACTTTTAACTTTTAACTTTTAACTTTTAACTTTTAACTTTTAACTTTTAACTTTTAACTTTTAACTTTTAACTTTTAACTTTTAACTTTTAACTTTTAACTTTTAACTTTTAACTTTTAACTTTTAACTTTTAACTTTTAACTTTTAACTTTTAACTTTTAACTTTTAACTTTTAACTTTTAACTTTTAACTTTTAACTTTTAACTTTTAACTTTTAACTTTTAACTTTTAACTTTTAACTTTTAACTTTTAACTTTTAACTTTTAACTTTTAACTTTTAACTTTTAACTTTTAACTTTTAACTTTTAACTTTTAACTTTTAACTTTTAACTTTTAACTTTTTAGGTTTGCATTTTACATTTTACATTTTACATTTTACATTTTACATTTTACATTTTACATTTTACATTTTACATTTTACATTTTACATTTTACATTTTACATTTTACATTTTACATTTTACATTTTACATTTTACATTTTACATTTTACATTTTACATTTTACATTTTACATTTTACATTTTACATTTTACATTTTACATTTTACATTTTACATTTTACATTTTACATTTTACATTTTACATTTTACATTTTACATTTTACATTTTACATTTTACATTTTACATTTTACATTTTACATTTTACATTTTACATTTTACATTTTACATTTTACATTTTACATTTTACATTTTACATTTTACATTTTACATTTTACATTTTACATTTTACATTTTACATTTTACATTTTACATTTTACATTTTACATTTTACATTTTACATTTTACATTTTACATTTTACATTTTACATTTTACATTTTACATTTTACATTTTACATTTTACATTTTACATTTTACATTTTACATTTTACATTTTACATTTTACATTTTACATTTTACATTTTACATTTTACATTTTACATAAAACATAAAACATAGATATAATTGATGAGTTACTGAGGTCGAAGACAGAATCTGAACAGCGTATTATATTGTTCTGTAAGAGTATTTCGCGACTTCGGAATCTATTAAACTGCAAAAACCACGGGAAAATTATGACCTAACGAGTTCAGTCCGAGTCATCGGTATCTCTCTAGGTAGAAGCTTCATAATTGAAAGTTAGCGATCCCGAAACAATAGTTAACCAGAGAAGAAATTTAACGATGTAAAGTAGCTTAACATCAACAAGCGCCTTATTCATTCAAGAGCAAAAGCGAATTTAAACAGGCGTCCATTATGAATTAATTCAACAAAGGCCCATTTTCTCAATCAAACCTTATATTGGGTGCAACATTAGACGATGTTATCGCTGGCTCACGCTTATAAGTATGAAAAGTCCGTCTCAACTCTTAGGAATAAATTGCCATTTAACAGGTAACGAAATACGTTCTTCCCCCACCAACAACGCTGAGGTTTCAGTCTTTAGTAGATTATTTTTGGGCCGTAAATCTATAGCCATTAGGGACCGTAATTCTATTTCAAATTCGAACCGAATTATCGTGTTACGTTGTAAAAAATATAAACGCCCGATTTTTTGTTAATTTTGACAAAACATTATTGTTTTGAACGATACGTACACTTCCAACAAAACATTTACAGCTCCCTTCAATATTTAAAACCACTTCGACATTTAGTTCCAAAGGCCCAAAACAAACGTATCACACAAAAAATCTGTAAAACCTCCCAAAAATAAAAAAATAAAAATCGCTATTTGCATAATTTTAAATTCCAAACTTAAATACGAACGCAAAAAAAAACAATTCCCTTAAAATACAAAAAAAGGGTTAAAACCCATTGAACGACAAAACATAAGAGAAGCAGGAAAAATATGGCAAAAAAAAATCGTTATTTGGTGGATGGTTTTTCACTAAAACGCACACATATACAAAAAATGCTTCATTACATATTTCTGCGTCGGGAGGATATGTCATGAATTAATTTTTAAAACAGAGCGACTCGAATGACATAAAAATTAGATGGCTGATGATGACGATGGTGATAATATTTTAGTGATAATTTCCAGTTTCCATTATACATATACGAGTATGACGGAAACGAGAATAAATTTGATCGCACAATGAAGTGAGATATGGCGATATGGTGATAAATGAATACGTATGCATATATTTGGTTAATGTTTTATTTTAATGCTTAATGTCAATTATAATTAACATATTCATACGTTTTACAAATTATATTAATAGGATTGGATACGGAAAATGCGAGGGGTTACAAATTTAGTCGTAACTATATATTACCCATAAGTGGAGTTGTCTTGTTATTCATATGACGTTATGAAAATTGACTAATATTCAAATGAGATGATTATGACATAAATTTCGAATTAATGCTAATTAATATTTAAAGTACGTAGATAATAAAACAGTTTACTTCCCATTTTCTTCCAGAATATAGATTTATTTAGTTTGTCTGTGTATTTTGCAAATTAGGATTTAGAAAAAAAAAAACTTTTGTTGTTTTAATTAGAATTTGATAACGTATTCAATTTCAAATAGAATCTTTGTATGTTATATAGCTTTGCTGCATAATGGAGACGAGATGATATTTGTACAAAAAAATCAACCTCAAATAACCCCAAAAGACAAAATCTATTTTCATTATAATTTGATCTTCCGTAAACCGTAATTGTCATTCGACCAAATTAACAGTACGAAGAGGCAAACAATTAAATCCTAATAAGAAATACCTTATAAGAAGTGCCAGGTGTTTTTTCATTATTATTTTATTCGTTTCGTCTTAAGTAAAAGAATTCATTTAAATACCTTTCCTTCCGTCTACTATAACTTCCTTCTTTAAACCGAGAAAATAAATTAAATTCCTTTATTTGATCGTCCGTAATTTTGTTGGGTCATTAAACCTATATACTATTTCGAGATTAAAATATATTCTGAGATTTAAATTTTTTGTTGTATTTTCAAGTGAATCAAATAAAAATGTTAATGATGAAAAGACGTGAAGCTGGAGAGGTGAATTTAATTTTTGCAAAATTTGCCTTAATATAACTTTTATTTTCAAAGATTCTGAGACATCGAAAAATAGTTTGTATAGAATGCTTATTACAATTGGGAGGAGAAATAGAACATAATTTTGCTAGGAATGAAATGGCGCGAAGCGACTTAGTCTCACTTCGTTCTGTGGCTTAGACAATATTCGACTTTGGTTTATCGCTTGGATTGCACAAAAAGTTTAAGATTTCACAAATTTCGATGTTTATCGCTAAATATTCAAGTTCAATAATTTCAAATTGCTCACACTTAAGTGTTTACGACAGAAATTAAAAGTAATTTTCAAAGCATTTGAACTCTTTTGGATTATTCAAAACTTAGTAAATGCTATCTCATTGTTCGATAGTGCACTATAACATTTTGTCCTTACA
Organism: Tipula helvola; assembly: GCA_963556165.1. Classification (NCBI taxonomy): domain Eukaryota; kingdom Metazoa; phylum Arthropoda; class Insecta; order Diptera; family Tipulidae; genus Tipula; species Tipula helvola. The sequence continues at coordinate 338,758,558 of OY744482.1, read as the reverse complement.
CGCTTCCATAAAGTTTAACCCCCAATTTAATTAAAAGTCTATTAAATTTTGAATTATTTCAAGGAGCATCTTACGACTAAATATTTTAATAACATCAAAAATATAAAAATCGTAAATTTTTTATAATTAAATTAAAAAATAATAATTTATTTATGGATATGGACAACATCTCAAAATATGATTTTGATTTAATTAAAAAAATATTTTGTTACACTGAAATACATGGGAAATTAACATTAGCGCAAAACTGGACATAAATGAAAATCAAAATATGTGTACATAATACAAAATAACAATAAGATGACATAATGCATTACACGTGTCATTAACAATCACATACTCGTTTATAATAAAGGAACAATGGTACAAACAAATAGGATACATATATGGTTTTCGTTATATAATTCGTAAATAATTTGAAGGGGGGAAATGACAATTTTCACTTTCACTCGTATCCGCAATCGACCGATATGACGACTAAAAATGAACATAAATTTTGATTTTCCGGATTAAAATAATATTTTCATGATACGAAAACCTTGGTATTTAGAGGAGTGTAATGGTCACTAAAATGTTTATATCCAAACGTTAGATATACATTATAGGCGAACATAATTTAATTATTAAAGATAATTAAATTTTTTTTGAACAAACATTATTCGAATTAAGTTGTTGACTTATATGACAATTTTAAGCCGAAAATACTCATAATCGCAATGTAGAAATTTTGAATTTTTTTTTTGGGTGGGATGAGGGATGATAGAGAATAGAAAAATTGTATTTAAAATTGCCAACGGCAGACTCAAATTTGGTGGCTATCTAGTTGTTAAGGTTTTTGTTTGTTTACGATGCAATATGTTCTTCCAACTCTTTCGCAGTTTGTAACTGTTAAAGATGCCAACCTCACAAATTACATATAAAAGATTACCAATCGTGTGTTTCATTTATGTTTTCTACTTCGCACTACGTCATCTATGCGACGTCGGTAACATATAGAGAAAAAGTAGGGTGGTTAGGCGTCTATTGGAGGGAAGGGGGGGGGGGGCCAAAGTTGGTAGATTATCTACCAGCTCCGTAACTTTCCAGTAGGCGCAAGTGTACGTACTGCCTCCTCGCGGCAACCACCGGTAACTGTAACCATTAGGCAGAATGTGGCCTTTTGTGACATGCTGAAGTACGGCGCTAAAGGAGAAAACCTTGAAAAAAAATGCACCCTCCAGTTTTATTTAGCCTTCCTGTAATAAAGCTGGGTGACCTACAGGCGACTTATTATTCCCAGCAACTGGCAAGAGCAAAATCAAAACGGTAGATGAGGCACGACTAGGAATACACGGGAGTGGGTCTGCCCTCTCGAAGTCCTTGAGTCCCAATTCTACAGCTTTTCTAGCAGAAGTAAATGTTATTACATCTAGGAGGGAGAGCAGTGAGCCCACATAGAAGTAAAGCGTGTAGAAGTACTTCCTACAGTAATCATCTAGGAGGGAGAGCCTGAATATTGACTGGACAGTGGACAGATAATTAAGTAAGGCTTGATGCACAAAAGGTCTTTTAGGTCGCAGTGTGGGGTGGCTTGAGTCCCCACATGGCCCTCAAGTAATAATAATAATAATAATGGTTAATATGGAATTGAGGTATAATTTAAAATTTTTTTTAGAACATCAATCAATGATAAGCATTTATTTTTTTTAATTTGGAACGTCAAATATTAATTTACATATATGTTTCTTGTGCTCCCATTTGTAGGGTGCGGACCGTGTAAAATTTTTATTTCGTAATTATTTTATAGGCTGGCCGAATACAGAGTATTAGATTAGCAATATCAGCTTCCGTCCATTGCAATCGCTTACTGCCATTTTTAAGTTTTTTGATTTGACCCGAAGTAAATATTTCGGCTAATTATTCTCCTTAATATCCCAATTAGCATGCTTTTGACCAATGTATGAACGAATTGCTGATATCACCGAGCTTTTGACCCTTTCTGAGGCGTTCGACTGGAGTGAGTATATTGCAGTCTTGGTATCAAATACACCGAATTCAGGTAACAGGTCTTTGTATTCGTTGCTCCTAAATTGAGTTCCATTATCTGAATGGATAGTCGCAGGAACACCAAATATTAAAAATACTTCGTTCCTTCCAAAGATTTGGAATAATTAACTTCAAATTCTTCAATGGAATCACAAAAAATCCTGGAGAGCCAATCCATACCATCTGGTAGCTGGTACTACATTTTTCGCCCTTTCGAACGTGTAACCCTGAAGTTTTAAACTCTATCTCGCTAACCTGCCACTTAGATCACGTTGATTTATTAACCATTTCAGACTGGCATGATCTATGATAAGCGCGTGAACTCGTTCCACATAAGGCCTAAATTTTTTAATGGAGAATATCGCCGCCAGACACTCCAACTCAGTCGTTGAATAATTCTTTTGTGCCTTGTTGAGCTTTTGCGACATGAACGCAATTGGTCGCTCATTTCCGTCAATGTCCTTTTGGTATAGTACACACCCGACGCCTTCCGTACTCGTATCACACATAATGAAAAAAAGTTCTTCATACTTGGGATTTATTAGTAGAGGAGCTGCAGCGATTTCAATGATATTAACGCCTCCTGCGCTTTATTCGTCCATTCAAATTTCCCTTTTTTAAGACAATCCGATATTGGTGCTGTTACGTCGGCATAGTTTTAAATAAATCTGCGTGTTTGTTTGACGCTTGTTGGAGCTGGTAAATTTAATATTTTATCTATTTTTACCGGGTTGGGCCTTAATCCATTTTCTCCAATTAAATAGCTCAAATACCGGATTTCTCGGATTACGAAATGCTGCCCGCAGTCTGTCGCTTACCAACTCTAACAATTTAAGGTGCTCCTTCAATGTACCGGTGTCGATGAGCAGGTCGTCCAGATAAACGGAGACTTTATCATGTAGTTCATGCGGGATAGTGCATCAACCAGCATATTAATTGGGCTGCATTACTCAACCCAAACGGCATCACTCTAAACTGGTATAGTGGTTGTTCTGGTACTGTAAATGCAGTCTTGTCTATAGCAGACTCCACAAGCGGAATCTGCCAGAAAACATCCTTTAAGTCGAGTCCTGTTATGTATTTGGTCTCGGACAACCGGCCTACCAAGCCATCGATTAATGGAAGTGGGTACGCATCCTTTTCCGTTACTTGATTGAGCTTTCGAGCATCTAAACACAATCTCGATTTACCATTTGATTTCCTTACTAAAGTGACGGGTGAACTCCATGCACTTTTACTAACTTCTATAACTCCTAAACTTAGCATTTGGTCAATTTCTTCGTACACGTCGGATAGTACCTTTGCTTGTTTGGCTTACAATCTTTCATAACCTCGATTTCATGTTCGTACAAACTTGTTTTGCCTAACCCATTTTTTTGCAAACGAAGGGAAATGTTTAATAATTTCGTCTAGTCGATGTCTCTCAATCACGGGAAGCTTGTGCTGGTTTTCATATTTAGCTGACATGTCAAATGCTGTTTGATTGCCAAATTTAACAGGAAGCCAAATATATCCCTCTATTTTGTTTTTAATACCATTGGCTGTTCTGCCAATATCACTGCCGGTATCACTTCGGCATAAGGCCGAGGGTCGTCTTTTGTTAGACTATAAATTACTGATGATACACAATGTTGAGTAAGCCGGCGCCTGTCTTGAAAATACTTCTTCGTTCTACTAGCTTATAAATTATTAGTACTTAAAATATATTTTGTATTTTGTTCGAGTGGAATTACTTGATTTATTTGGGAACTTCCCTTTTTGGGTTTCCTTTTCTCGTTCCCGAATGTGACTCCCTCGAAATCTTCACACTCGCATGCATGTTCTTCGCTGCATATAACAAACAGTTTTGACAGTTTGGTTTTTTCACGTTTGCTGCTCCACAACCGAAACAAAACACATTAACAAATTCCTTAGCACAATCCTGGTATCTATGGGATATGGGGTTGCGGATGTTCCAACTTTTCACGAATTAATAATATCCCAATGATTATTTGTTTGAACTACACCATGAACCCGTGTAGTGTTTTGTATTTACAATTTTTAAGTTTTACAATAAATAGATTTTATTTTAAAATCCACCACCAATTGTTTATTAATTTACTTCGCGTAAAATAAATATTATTTGAGAATTATTACTTCTGCTCGCAAATCCAGTTAAAGCAGGTAAATTTTTATTTGCACCGAAAAATACAAAAATATTAAATATGGACGATGACGTCTTATGAAAAAAAAATTAAGCGAACGTGTGTCGCAATTGATGTTTTAATCGAGAGCATTTTGTTTTAACCTAATGACGATGGCGAAAGATGTGTCGCTTGCGTTAAAGCCAAAAAGAGAGAGATGTATAAATCAATATATATTATATATATATATATATATATATATATATATATATATATATATATATATATATATATATATATATATATATGTTGTCGTCTCTATTATGCTACGAACCAAAAATAAAATGAACTAAATTTGAATGTCAAAATAGTGAACTGTACTCAAATATAGAGAAATATATTTATTGAATTGAGCACAGACACAACCCTAGAATATTAGTAAGTTTAACAATTCTATTCGAGATGTCACTATTAACCGAAAAAAGCTGTTCATTCACAATTATATTTGAAAGTTGAAATGCGTTACATTTCAAATAATTGTGGCGATAAACGAATTAAAATTAATGATTTTAAATGAGTGAATCGCTACATGACTCCCCCTCAAGTCAAATCCCTCCATAAAGAAATTATTTGGCTGAAATACGGACTGATTTATTTGTGCGATGAACTGATTTTTGATCAGTTGAACAAAGAATGCCGTAAGCCGGTTTGAGCCGGTCAATTGAAATGGTTTGGTTTTTACCATTAATCAACACGGTGAATTGTTTGCGAAGGCGTCGAATGACTTTAAATGGACCTTCGTATGGAGGAGATAATCCGGTGCGAACCTTGTCTATTCTTACGAACACAAAATCACAATTATCGAGTGATTTTGGAATAAAAACGTCGTCTTGTTTGGACTGACAAGTGGCTTTTGGTACAAGGTTTTGCATTGTTTCACGTAATTGGTCGATGACTGTATCGGTAGTTGCGATTGGTGAAAGAGGATTTTTGACAAAGAACTCACCAAGCAGTTTAATGGTTTGCCCATAAACTAATTCTGCCGGTGAGCACTTTAGATCTTCTTTCACTGTTTCTCGGATGCCAAGTAAAATGATCGGTATTTCCGAGCTCCAATAAGTTGTATTGCTTCTGGCCATTAGCGAGGCTTTTAGTCGCCGGTGGAAACGCTCGATCATGCCATTGGCTTGCGAGTGGTAAGCCGTTGTACGTATTCGGTTTGAGCCAAGGAGTTTTGTTAACTCGGTAAAAAGCTTGGACTCAAACTGCGTTCCCTGATCAGTGGTGATATTAAGGGCACGCCAAATCGAGATACGTAATTATTGACGAATGTGATGACAATGGTTGCTGCAGACATATTGGTCATGCAGTACGCTTCGGGCCAACGAGTGAAGCGATCGACACAGGTAAGTAAATATGTGTAGCCATTAGATGGAGGAAGTGGACGTACTATATCTAAATGGATATGTTCAAATCGACCAGGTGGAATTTCGAATTTGCCAAGGGGTGATTTCGTATGGCGTTGCACTTTTGCTCGTTGGCAAGATAAACAAGACCGAGCCCGATTGCCTACGTCTTTGTTTATGCTGGGCCAAAAGTAACGAGCAGCGATTAATTTGCGAGTTGCTCGGACACCAGGATGCGAAATATTGTGCAGTGTGTCGCAAATGGTTCGACGTAATGATTCTGCAATGTATGGGCGATTGTACCCAGTGGATGTTTCGCATACGATTTCAGGGCCAGGTAGTTTAAAAAGTTCTAGTTTCAGTGATGAACTATTGTGACATTCGGAACCAGAAAATAAATTCTGAAGTTCTAGGTCAACTTTTTGAGTGTTTGCAATTTTGATTAAATCGAAATGTTTCGACTGCGGCCGATTCGTTGTCGGTAGTGCGGGATAATGTATCCGCGACAACGTTGTCATGTCCGGAAACATGTTGAATGTCCGAAGTAAATTGTGTGATATAATCCAAGTGGCGTGATTGCCTTGGATTACGTTCAGTTTTTGACTGAATCGCTCATGTTAGAGGTTTGTGGCCAGTGAAGATTGTAAAATCTCGACCTTCAACAAAGTATCTGAAGTGTTTGACTGCCAGATAAATTGCGAGTAATTGCCGGTCGAATGCGGAATATTTATTTTCGCCATCCGTGTCATTTCAACGCTTTAATATCGTGCGAATATGCTACATCCACAACACTAGGTTCATCCATTGTAATAGTTGGATTGCTAAAAAAAAAAATTAAACATAAATATTTAAATCATCAGCTGTACCCTGTACGTAAAAAAATGCAAAATAGATCACAAAAATTTTTTATTATCCTTTATTTCATTAATTTAATTTTTTTTAAATAAAACTTATTAAATTAAAAAACAAAATTACAAACCACCAACCACGTCAAAATTTATTTTATGTTTGTTGTTGATTTGTTTTTTTTATTTTCTTAAGTTTACACGAACAATTTCGCTCGTTTTAAGTTTTTTAAGTGACAGCTAAAATTTAACGAACCCATCGAAACAATTTTTAAGTTTTCTATCTCAAGTATGGTGGAATGCACACCAATTTCTCGCTCTTTTACGTTATTTTTTGTATTTTTCTTATTCTAACTACATATATGGTTCTCGCTTAAACCAAACGCAAACCAAATACACACATAGAGAAAATTCGTAATTTTCGGAAACACGCAAACGAACTATTTACTAATCGCACTATTCTATAATTCAACGAAAACTATTAGGAAATCAAATTAATCGATGTTCCAAAGACATAATCTGCGCAATTAAAAAAAGGAAACTTTCTAAAAACTTTCTTCCATAGAAAAAATTGAGGAACTTGCGCTTGACATTGGAAATATCAACGTTACGAAATATCTGAAATATATCAAGGATTTATGGAAAATTAATTATTCAAAGCATTTAGTGGATTATTTAAGCGATTAAAATACCACGCTATAAGCCATGTGTGCGATGTCGACTCAAATGCCGTACAAAGTTTGAATGCAATTGTCGCAAAATCTGTTGGTGGTAAAAGAAATAATTTTTCCCGTGGGCAATCATACACATCACGAGCCAAGTTCGCTGTATTACAACACAACGGTCAAAGGGGACACTATAATCCAGCAAAGTATTCATCAAATTACAGTCCAAAATCGAGAATAGCATGAAAAACGACGATTACTACTAAATAAAAGAGCCACCACAAATCAACCAAAACGACAAAAAAGAAAATTAAAATTCTCTGGAGAAGACTCTGAATATGGAAATCAAACCTGTCAAAATTTGGATAAATCACCTGAAGAGTATACCGAACTTAGAAATGATTTTTTGAAAAAATTGGAAACGGAAACTGCTGAACATGATAGAATTGAAAGGTTAACTATAAATCAGTCCAATGAAGCGAAATGGTGTCAAGTGCGTATGAGTCGTTTAACTGGTACAAAATTTGGAGAAATAAACCGTAATAAAAACATCAAATTTCTGAAAAATAAGGTTTCAAATATCTTATATACTTACTACTGTTATTTATTCTAAGTCAACAATATACGGTATGAAAAATGAAAAAAATGCGATAGAGCTTTTCGAAAGAAAATAATATAGAAGTAGCGAAATGCGGTGTAATCATTTATGAAAAATATCCATGTCTTGTCGCGACTCCTGGTGGATTGATTGGGCAAATGGGCATGATGGAATAATTGAAGTAAAATATCCCATAATGCCAAAGGCTTGCATCCACTAGAGGCTGCGAAATAAAAATAATAAAATTCCTTGTATATGACGAATATACCGGCAAAGTGACAATTAAAGAAAAACATCCTTATTATTGCCAAATACAAGGGCGACTAGAAATTTCAAATCGAGATTACTGTTATTTTATCGTTTGGACGCCAAAAGAACTTATTTCTTTACGAATAACCTGGAATTCAGATTTTTTTATCAAAATATGCTGCAGAAACTTCTCAGTTCTCAGTATCTTCTTCAACTGTCTACTCAAAGAAATCACAGATTAATACTCAAAATCATATGAGTTTTTTAAATTTTTGTTTTTTTAAATGATTATTACGGTTGTTTGTAGTTGCTGGACCTGGATTATCATAAAAAATTGATATGATATGAATTCGAATATGGAGATTTTGAAATAAAACGTAATATGGAATCACTCGAGTTATTACGTTTTGCCTTGTTACAACAGAATTACATATAGACAAAACCAAAATAGCCCGTAAAAAAAATTAAAATTTATGAGACTTATTTGTATGTGTATATTATTTTTTATACATGCATAATTGCATATGTTTGGTAAAATTTTTATAGATCATGTTTTCCGTAAGAGGCAGCACGATTGTTGAAAAAGTACAGAACGTTTTCCGAAAGAGGAGAAAAGAAGTACAGAGCGTTTGCCACTAGATGTCACCACACACTCAAAAAAATATTACTGACTTTTTTAAAAAGGGACAGCCAAAATCAATTTAATTATCACGTACTAATAATAATCACTTTTATAACACGAAAATATTTTCGTTTATATTTACAAAATGCACACATAAAAATGTCATACAATTTTTGGCAGCAAATATTTAGTGATACCTAGTGGCATTATGTGGAAGTTGCTTTTGTTTTCGGAATTTTCCGAAAGATGGTAGCTCTCGCGGTTGTTGAAAATTTGACATTTGAACATGATCTATTGCCGTCGAATGTTTCATTCATATATTCTTACATTAATGAAAGTCAAAAGAAATAAGCAAATGTGGATTCGACAAAAACACGAAGCATTTACAACTTTGTTTGGGTTTTTCGTTTTTATTTTTTATGTATATAATAAAATAACTACATAGCAAAGAACGGAACAAACGAAATCGAGTCTAATCGAAAAACCATAATAAGTTTTTTGTTTTTGTTTGATTTTTGAAAAATAGAAAAACATTTTGTTTGATTTTGTTCGTTTTTGAATTTACTCGTTTTATTTTGTTTTTCGTACTGCTTGCTTGTAAATATTTTTCGAAAAATTTGCTTGCAAAATATCAAACAAACTCGATCTTACTTGTAAATATTGGCATATAAAATTAAATTTTTGATGTTTACTTTAAGGTTTTAAGGTAATATTTAGTGATTTTCTGCATCATATTAGCAATTGAATAATGTAAGCAAAAACCATACGGCACATTGGTTAAAGCTATAGCGTTTAGTTCGTAAAGTGCCGTGCTTAAATTTCGAAAGTGATGGAAAAGAAATATTTTATGTAGTAAAGCAAAAAAAAAATAAGACTTTTTGTAAGGCCGATTCTAACTTCTAAAATTTTATGTTTTGATATTTTTATTTTTAGTTTTTACTACAAATCCATAAAGGAAGCAGATACGTTGTCATTCCAGAATCTGACTCAATAGCTTATAAGGAACCTTTTTTAATAAATTAATGTGGGATTTGTTTCGTGTTTAAGACAGAAATGTAAACATTATCGTATGACACCCAATCTTCCTGATATCTTAACAAAATGCATTCTGCAGAGGATATATTTACTAACCCAATTATATCTCGGACTAACCGGCAGTTCCAGATGATTTTCAAAGTTATTAGAGAATAACCCCATTACCAAATTAAACTGAATTGTAACGTACACCACTATCTACAAAACTTACGAATTCCTAGGAGTGTGCTCTTTTCAGTTTTCACGCATTTAGTATACTACACGTAGAAGGTATCCGAAATTCTATTTTTTTTTTTTTAATTTGGCATGGTTGAAGGTTTTCAAGCTAGCCTATAACAGGCCACAAAATTCATTAAGCAGGTTATTAAGTAGTTCACTGTAATTATTTTATGGGATGTTTCCTTTAATAATTTTGAGCAAACTATTGATCCATTTTCAATATCTATACTGAAGTACAGTGTGCCAAAGAAAAATTGTTCGACGTGATACCTAGATTCATATTTTACTTAATACTAGCTTTTAAACTATTTAACGTAAATCAAATGTTTTTAGTTTAAGTTCTAGGATTTACTAACACCTTTATTTTGTTGATAACACACTGGCATATTGAAGACTCTTTCGAGATTAATTTTTTAATTTCGTTCGTTCTCCTACCCCATACAAAGAAATTCAAAATAGTGTCGATTATAATAATTGCTTGCTTGTTGTAATTATCATCAAACCAGTCTTTACTTTGGAGAAAGAAATGACTTGCTTATGTCGGTGCTTTTGGAATATCCTCAAGAAGAATAGTAGGCCTTAGGAAGCCTGAATGATCAAATTAATTCGCAGTTACACCACCACAGAATATATTCTCACCAAACTTTTGTTGGAACTATGATGGTTTTTTAACACGTTTGTCTGATGCTGAATGATGAATCGTTTCTAACCAACAGCACGAAGTTCTCGCTATAAATGAATGCAGCTGTTAAATAAGGCTACTAGGTTATGTCTACTGTAACGAACTTTGACAATGTTGCATTTAATGATTTTATTTATTGCCAATTGTTAAATTTTTGGAAAAAACGAAAATTAGAAAAAACATTTTAAAGGTAGTGGTTTTTCTTTGTTATAAAAAAACCAAACGATTTAAGTAAAATATTCGTAAAGCTATCGAGAATTTTTCCAATTAGCTCCGGTATTCAACAAGAGGATGTCTGTCGCCAATACTCTTTAATGTGATCTCTGGTTTTAGAGGCTACGACGCAATTTACTTGCGGCCGTACTTTGTGTCTTAATATCTTGGAAATTCGACAAGCTGATGTTGTATAGAGTGTTGATCAGGACTGTTGTCATGTGTATGAGTGAGACATTGACCATGTAAAAGCTTCTTATTATTACTATTATCAACCAAATCTAATTTATACATAATAATTAATTAATTACAAACGGGGTTGAGAGAAACTGATGACAAAGGTCATTAGTTTAATATGCATTTATGTCTCAATATGTATCGGAATGGTAAGATACTCTAAAATAAAGGTTACAACAATTTATTCAACTTGAACTACATGTGCGTAATCTATATACATCAAAGTCGTTCAGTTTGTCTTCTTTGACTTGTACTGAAAATGGGGGTCCTGAGACGTTTTAATAGAACCCGATTTTCCATTTATGTACATGTAAAGCAGCATATTTAAAATGAGCATTTTTTATTTCTGCCGTTCCCAGCAACGCATTTTGTATTATTTATCATTAATTTAAGTCAAAAATGTGCAGCAGTGGCCGGCGAGGTGTACTCGTTTAAGTTTGGCGAAATTTAACTTAAGCGATTACCAAAGGCTCATCAAAGGCTTTATTGGCCGAGGAGAAATTTTGCTTTACGCAGATATGACTTATTAGGTTGATCGTTGTTTTTGCTTAGTATTTTATTACAGCAAAGCATGAGCGAGACGCTACAAATTTTGGTAAGACTTTATTTGTTTTGGTGATTTTCTCTCCAAATAACTCACATGCCTTACGTCTGCCTTTTGTTTTGGCCTCAATTTTAAAGTTCATCTTATAATTTGTTGCTTATTTCTGAAGGATCCATTTTAAGGACTAAAGAATTTTCGAATGAAATATTTTTGTTAATTGTAGCGGAGACATCCAAACCTAGCTTAAATCCAGAAGATTGACAATATTTGAGTTTAAGTTATCTTAGTTCGGATAATTGTTAATTATAAATAAACTAATTAATTTCTAAATGCTAATTATAGCACTACAAAATCCAATACTATTTTTGTTCTAAAAAAATAAAAATGTAATACACGTTTTTTTGAAAGTAATATCGATTAAGAAGAGGTTTGAGAAGTTACAAAATTTTATTATTTTCTTTATTTAAGGCATTGCCAAACGCAAAACCTCCGAACGAATTTTTAAACCGGCGCTTCCAATTTTTGATAAATTTATTATTTCTACAACGAAAAAATTAAAAAAAAAATTGAATTTTGAAAGCCGGACTATAACTTTTAAAAGTTTGTTAAAATTACATAATTTGCTTTAAAAAAAATACCTCTTTAACATTTGTCGGCCAAATTTCGATATGTGAAATTTTGTAATTTAATATTTCTTTGGCATTTTCGAACTCGAACCTTTTTCAAAAACACGAAATGTTTTGCGTGTGGAAATGCGCTCAAAACTTGAGTAAAACCAATAAATTTCTGATCAAATATCGCTTATTTGGTTAATGTTCAATGGCAATCTTTGAATTATCTCTGAAAATCGGAACATAAAATTTACATCTAAGCCTCAATTATCTTAATCACCACCATTCTAGAAAGGTAACATTTATTTGATAACATTCATACATAAGTATACTACATATCTAAAATATTCAGTGATTTCAATAAATACAAACTAACAAAAATTCAAAACGAAACAAATTCCGCACAATTTCAAAATTTCAAGAAAAATCAAAGATTGCTTGCAACCAAAAAAATGTTCCGAGTTGGGCAACTAGATTTACTTGAAATTTTATATTTTGATTTTGCTTGTTGCAACAAAACGAAACGAGCAAAATTGTTCGAAAAATATTTTTTCATATTTTTCGTATGTTTTTGTTTTGATTTTGCTTGTGCTTGCAATAATAAATTTTTGTTTGTTTCTGATCGAAATTTTACGATTGTTTCCGTTCTCTACTACATAGCCGTAAAAGAGAAAATCGTTTTGCATATTTTTTAATAATTTAGTGTATATAACTCCATCTATCGTTAATAAAAATATTTAATATATGTGTCTCAGGTAAAAAGGCGATGACGTATTTTCTTGTATTTGGCCCTTAAGTATTAATTACTGATTAACTTATTTTGTGTAAAATATTTTTTTTTACTTATTTCAGTTAAAAGATGTTCGCTACACACATTAATGAATTATGAAGATGTAAAAATAATATTTCCACACGAGGAAATCGGGTATCGCATCGATTTCATCACTGACTGCGAGTTCACGACAATATTCTGAGGAAAAATTTTCAGCCAGCAACCAATCAAAGTAGTCTACTTCGTAAACAAATTTCCCCTTCCGAATAAAATATTTTTAAATCGCATGCAATCCTGCTGAAAATTTTTCCGCAGAATATTGTCGCGAACTCGAACTGAACGAAGAACTGCAATGGTAACTATTTAATTTTTAAAAAAGTTCTATAGAATTAAAAAAATTTGCAAAAAAGTTTTTAAGTTCTATAGAGTCAGTGTAAAAAGTTTTAAACACCTTAATAAACTGACCTAAATGTGCATGCAATCTATTCTCGATAAGTAGCCCTAATTGGTAACGGTAGCCTTGTGCTACCAAAAAATACCTCCAACCTCAGTCAAATTGGTAACCACAAGCAAATTTTGCGCAAATAAGTATGACCGAGCGTTTTCTAGTTTTACAGAACTGTACTGCTACCAGTTTTATAGCTAATTTAAGATTTCATGTGCATTTTGATCGATCTTTTTAGGCGTACGTTTAAACACGTTCAAAAGGTGTGTATTGGTTCTACGGACTCCCTGTCTAACTGTTCGTCATTTACATTAAGTCACTGGAGCGGAAATACATCTGATTGACAATCAGTTACCGATTTTTTAGGAAATTTTACAACAAGTACAATTATTGGACGCTCTCTTGTAGAATTCTACAATAACAATAAAAACAATTTTGATGAACATCACAGAAAAACCTTTGTGGATAACTTTATTAAACTATTTATTACCAAATATCAAATCAAGGGAACTTCTAAACTAATAAAAAGTAAATTTCCTAATGAGAATATTGTAAGTATAGATAAGAAATGCCAAAAAAATGGCAAGAAAAACTAGTGGAGCGAAACATCTAAATTAAGGAACCTCAGCATCTTAAATTGTGCCAGATCAAAAACAAACAATTTTGAAAACTTAATTAAATCAAGTTGTGAAGGAAGTAGAATAGATAATGCTGATAATGGTATAAATGTAGAAACGAATAGAATGTGGTTAAAGCACAACATCGAACCTTGGGCCGACATAACAGAGCGTCGGCGGTTGACGTTTAAATACCGAAGAAAAGACATTTTGAAATCAAATACAGGAGAAATTATACAAACGGGGCCATTATACAGCAACTCTTTAGACCATAATGTGGCAGAAATAGATATTTGCCTACTGTTTGCTCGCAAGGAAAACAATTTCCTTAATAACTAGAATGAGTATAAGCGTAAAGATAAAACAATATTCAAAACAATAAAAAATAAAGCGGTTAAAAGACAGTTTGAAAGTGGGACGATGAAATTGAAGGTAATTACAGCTATTAATTTTTTTAAAAAGGATTCTTAAAATATTGTTTTGTGTTTTTTTAAGAAACCAGGATTACTTATCAATCACGCTTCTAGCCGGGGTTCTAAAACCAAAAAAAAAATCCATAAAAAAAATATTTGGCAACCAGCCATCACCGATGCTCAACTAAGTGTACGTGACAACCCAAAATGAAGTTCATGGAGCCTTAAGTAAACTGAGAGAAAAATAGTTGACTCTTAATATGACGATGCAGCCAGTAATTGTAATAGTTGGAGATACCTAACCTAAATAATCTACAGGACATTTACTTAGTTTGCTTAAGCGGTAAATGCAAGAAGCGAGCTTGATTACCAATTGAATAGCTAATTGCTTGATCTAGGGTAAGTATAGTATATTTATTGAAATTCGTAAATCAATCCAAATTTATTTTGGAACTAATTAGAATACAACAATGCTGGTTAGCTGCTTATGAGTTTTTCTGTTTTTTGGTAGACTCTGTATTTTGTTAAGCGTTTTTCTTGGTCGAAACTCGAAATGAATGATCTGAAAAATTGAGCGAGTAGATCGAAATCGATTATAGATTAAAGGATCGCAAACCAAAATTATTTCTATCACAATTTCTCAATATTGATGACTCAGATGTAATATTGATATTTGGTCATGAAAAATTCATTCCAAAATCATCTTGGTCATCATCAAAGATCTCATTGAAGCAGAAGTGTGTTTTTAGACGTAGGGAATCCACTTTTTTTACATAAAACAGTCTTAGATGGACTGCAATGAGTAAGATCAACTTTATGTAGAATTCAATTCAGATTTTCACTTACAACGCAACACGATCACATCACTGTTCCTAATGCTTTTTATGTTTAGGCAACTTGAGAGCTTAAATTTTCGTTCTTCTTCAGCGATTGCTGTATAAATGCTTCCTAATGCTTTTAAGCTCGAAGCACAGCAAAGCAATATCGGCTTATCGGTCCAACCATGGTGATATCCGAGTTATTATTGATCTAAACCACTAAGAAGCTATTAAAAATAGAAAAAAAAAAACTTTTCAACTCCTTTAGATCTTTGCCAATTTCTTGAATCCCAAGAGTGTGACCAGTCTTTATGTTGCCCCTATAACTTTCTACGACTAGGTAAATAACCGAATTTATTTCAAAAGTTCTAAACATTTAGGAAACGATAATAATAAATCCGAAAATAATTATTTTTGTTCATTACAAATCGGTTAGTTAAATCTCGCGTGTAAAATCTCAATTTTCCATCATAGCAGTTAGAAAACATAAAAACTAGAAAGTTTCGCTCGAAAAGCAATTTTGATTGTGTCAATTTTTAAATGGCATATCATAATAATAATAACAATAATAATAAAATCAATAAACCAAACACAAAAACGGCAAAAACTAATAATAATTTCAATTTTTAACACAATTAGTGTTATATCAAATGTACTATCTCAAAAACTATAAAAACTTAGTTTTTTATAAAATTTAATAAGACATAGAAAGTTGCTAGTTCGTCTTCGCTTTTTTTTTTTTTAAAGCAAAAGATATTCAAAACTATGACACCCTAACGACTATCTAACATACAATCTGTACAGCTTAACAATTTTTTTTTTACATAAAACTAGAAAACTAAACTTTTTCCTCCCTCGATTGTACCCCCAACCATTCCGTTAATACAATAAAACTCAAAGTGTAACAATAGAGTACAAGAAAAGTTAAATAAAGAAAAGTTTTTCGGTTTTCCGCTTTGTATATGTTGTGCTTTTAATTCGTATATGTATCCACATGGATAAAGAAAGGACGAAAGCTACAATGATTTAACGAAATGAAAAGAAAATTTCCTTATAGCGAGATACTTTAGTTTCATAACGATAGAAACTCCGTTTGAAGCGACAAAAACAACGACCAAAATTGTTTTTAAGTTTTACTCGCTGTGTGTGTATTGTTGTATTCGGATTTTCAATGTTTTTCAGCATAACAAAGTTAATGCAGCCAAATGGAAACGTATACATAAATCAAATGATATGTGAAAGTGTATGAGTACGAGTACATCTGTTTAGTTTTGTGCTGCTTTCTGTGCTCAAGCATTCGAAAAACAGAATGTCTTCGATTGAAAATATAATAATTTGTCTATTTGTCTAAAAAAATCTTATTTGCTTTAATAGTTTTATCCATGTGAATAGTTTATGAAGATGATTTAGTTAAATGCTGATACATGATAACATAATTAAAGTGGTGAACTTAAAGTATTCAGTTATTTTAATCGGCGCAAATTGTTCAGAAGAATCATACGTCAATATTTTAAAGAATCTCCTTCCTTTATCAAATTTAATGATGTATAACAGAACAAACCAAACTTTAAATTTAACTTTACAAAATTAACTGATGTGTAATACACTTTCTTGGAATTGTTTAATTGACTGAAAAGCACTGCAGGATTCTTTAAATCATTTAGAATGTAACCCTATTTGTAACATTTTGAATCGTTAGGCTGATCGGTATTCTCGCCTTCATTAGCATGTAGCAATATGAAATCAAGTAGCCGCAGCTCCATCATTTTACTACACAGCATCGCAGCCGGAGGACCTTAAAACTGTAAGTACCATTTAAAACCACAATAATACAGTTGCTAATAAAATTTTGTTTTTGTTGTAAAAAATGTTTAAATCGAGAAATCCATTTCGTTCAATACGTTTGTTGTTGCGTGTTTTCTTGTTCTTTTCTCGGCCATTTGTTGTGTTTTTGTTAATTCACGCATTTGGTAAGCGCAACTAATCCATCGGATAAGTTGGATACCTCCTCTCCTGTAGATAGTTCGGGCGCAAGTACTAGCTGAGAAATCCCAATTACAAGGTTTAATTGATGCTCAATTTATTGTTGCTATTGCTAATATACAATTCGAAGCTACAAAGCATACAACCTGAGCGTTAGATTCTACAGGTTGCATGATACTTTTGCGATATCTAATAATCGCTGAGAAAAGAGCTTATCCCTCCCTAAATACTATATTTAAACAAGAACTTATCAAATTCTTGACGAGTCTGAAAAGACCAAATTACACAAAATGTTGGAAACCAGTACAACCTTTAAATATGTTTAAACTAAATGTCGGTGATAGTGTTAGTCAGCATGCAATCAAGCAGTTATGGTTGGAGCGTTTACCACCAGGTGTTGACGTCTTTCGCAAACGAAGTACAGTTGAGTGTTTTGGCTGAACGTGGGAACAACATAGTGGAAACCTTGACGCACCTAAATTTAAACACAATCAGTGTAACGCCAAGGAATCAATCAGATAATCAAAATACACGGAGGAAGATTTGGACAAAAAACTTGAAACATTCTCAAAACACCCATTTGCTTAAAAATATAGTGGGAACTACACCAGTTAAATACAATTACACATTGTTTGAAGACACACGGCCAGTTTCGGATTAGGGAAAATTCGGGCAATTAGGGAAAATTTTGTTTTGCAACAAAATACGTGAAAAGTATAGGCGTCTTCTCTGCTCCCTCATGCCCAACATATCTGTTTTCTTCCATGTCCCAAAAAAGGCCTTTTGATGATAGGTTTATTAAGTACCTTTAGGAAAGTTAACGTGTGTACCTTGCGTAAAGTATTTTGTCGTGTTTGAATGGACGCTAATAAAGCGCCATTTTGCCCTCTTGGAACAGAAATAACTATTTGTTCACGCACAAAAACAAAATTTAAACTAAAATATGTGGCCACAAAATTTGAAACAATCCATCAGAATGAGGAGGGTAGATTAGAAAGAGGAGACGCCATATCATTCATCAATAACGTCAAGCAACCATATGCAAGGTTAGTACAAATTTGGTTGTCCGCTTGTGAACATATCAGTAAGAAAACCGTACAAAAAGTGATGAAATGAGAAATCTTCCCCTGGTATGCCAGTATACCTTGTTCCGCAGCCCTGGAAACTAGGTAGGATTCAATTAATCTGAAATAAAATTGATTACAGAAAAGACTACTACAGGAAATAATAACACAAACCAGCAAAATCAAATATCGACCCTTGGCACGAATCGGGCACGAATTGGAAACTGGAACATTAGTACTCTGTTAGAAACATCAAGGCAAAGGCAGCAAATGAAGAAAGAAATGGAATACTATCACATCGAGATCCTAAACCTCAGTGCAGTCAGATGGAAAAATAGCACAATGGTAGAGACGACACACCTGAGTAAGGCGTGGACAAAAGCACTGATGGAATGCAAAGTGGAAACCAATTAACAGCAGATTAATAATGGCAAGCTTCCATTCGCAAATAAGAAACACAACTATCATTTATTGATATGCCCCAACCGAAGATGCAGATGAAATAACGAAAGATGAGTTCTATGAACAATTCGTCACGTGACTTCTTAAGTGTCCTACGCGCCATTTGGGAAACTGTTGAGAAATCGATTATTAAAGTTTGAATGAAAATATACTCACTTTTCATAATAAATTTGTAGTGTTGTTGTTAATTTTTATCATAAGTTGACATATTTCTTTGTTTAGAACTAATCAATAAATACCGTTAGTCCTTAATTTTGAGAGAAAAACTAATAACTATGAAAAATGCCAAAAATGGATATAGGACATTCCCCATGTAAAAGCCACACAGACAGTTTTAATTTTTGTTTTTTCTAGGGATATAGGACACAAAGATACAAAAATTAAATTAACCCGTAAAGTGCATCGTGGAAAATGTTACATGAAAAGAGTGGTGTGTTCCAGGGTTCCAGCGGATCGCAATTTTATATTAATTATTTTTTATTCAATAAGAACAAAGCTAAAAATTTCGATTAGGAAGATACTAAAAATATTATAAAAAAATTAAACGGAGTCGAGATAATTTGATTTTTTGAAAAGTAGAGCGGTCCCACGATTTTCATTCATTTAAATGTCCTTCAAGAGTTTTGGGTTACATGGCCATTTTAAAGCCACTTTGAAAAATTCGATGTCCTCATTATTAGGCATAAAGGGAAACATTGAATGTACTTAATCTTCTCTTTAGAAATCATACCAGGGGTATTTAGCATTGCCACTCTTGGTAACTTGGTGAGATTTGAGGTTTTTGTTCTTCGATTTCCTTGTACCATCAGAGGTATTAACGTGTATTGTTCACTTTCAATATAATTTTTTTTTCAATTTGACAACAAAATTGTCAATCTTTTCGTAAAACAGCTTAGTTGCCAAGGTAAACTTAACGCTGGAAATATTAAGCCCAATGCTTGCTTTATTATAATTAAATAAATCTGTTGATTTCATCTGCATCAATTTAAGAGAAAGGTTATCGTATCTCATTGCTGCAAGATGTCTGACAAGAGATACAGGGCTGTCGATGTTTACTCGCCGAGATTGATATAGGAAAACTGAATAAATACGACATGAGCTCGTTTCTTTTATAGGTTTTTCCAATCAATGCTATCTATTTGATATAGAACAAAAATAAAATAAAATGAATTTTGCTTAGTTAACACTAATTTTATAGTTATATAATTGTCCCATATCCATATTTTTAGGATATGCAACAATTAAATATAATATGTATTAAAATTTTTTCAATTTGTTAATTTTGTCCTAAATCCATATAAAGTGGATGTAGGACACTTAAAAACAAAATCGAAATTATCAGATAATTTCATATAAAAATGTCCTATTTCACAGAAATTTGGTTTGTAGGACAATTAAGAACTGAAAAAATATTTTAAAAATACGTTTTTATGGTCTTTAAGACAAAATGAAAATAAGCTATCTCGAAACATATGGGACTTAGGACAATTTTGATTAAAGATTCTGAAAGAGCGCAGTCGAATTAGTAGGAATCCACTCATAACTCATTTGCGCAAAAAGTGGTCTATGGGACACTTAAGAAGTCACGTGACGAATTGCATTCCACAAGAAAGAGCAAGAACGCACAGAAACGACGTCAAAATCTCATACAAGGAGATTTCAATGCAAAAACTGGAACAGACAATACCACCTACAACCGTCTCATGGGTAAAAAATGCATTAGATTCTGTGGGAAACAAAAATGAGAAAGACTCGTCGACTTCTGTATCACAAATCTCATAGGCGGCAGTAGATATCCACACAAACACATACATAAAAATACACATGGACATCACCGGATGGCAGAACAAAAAATCAAATTGATCACACACGCAGATATACAGCGATTACCAACTTAGTAATGGGAGATTTAATGCTCACTAGGCGGAGAATTCCAACCATTATCCCTATGAAGGTTGGAGCAGAGGAGGTAATGTCAAAAGGAATGACGAAATATCTGGGGATCACTTTAGACAATCGTCTAACTTACTGGGAGCATATACGAAGAACCTGTGACCGAGCGTCAAAAGTGACTGTATCGCTTAGTAGATTGATGGCGAACATAGGAGGGCCCCGCCCTAGTAAACGAAGACTTATAATGTCAACGGTGCAGTCAATCCTGTTGTATGGAGCTGAGATTTGGGCCGGTGCGATGGAGGTCAAAAAATACCGTACGAGGATGATATCGATTCAAAGGCGCGGGGCACTAAGAATCGCATGCGCTTATCGCACAGTATCCGAAGCTGCAGCCTTGGTTGTCGCCGGAGTCATCCCGATAGATCTGCTGGCGCTGGAGCGTCGGGAGATATATCGGTTGAGCGCTGAATTTGGAAGAAAGGATTCTGCGGTGAGAGCCCGCAGCATTACGCTTGCGGCATGGCAGGATCGATGGGATGGGGTGAATAGTGGTCGATGGACGGCCCGATTGATTCGGGACCTTGGTCCCTGGATTAATCGTGGCCACGGAGAGCTTGATTTTTTCACATGCCAGTTTTTTACTGGACATGGCTATTTTGGGGCCTATCTGCATAAGATGGGAAAGCTGATGTCACCTCAATGCCGATATTGCCCAGAAGAGTGCGATGACGTTTGTCATACATTCTTTCGGTGCGGTAGGTTCATTGAAGAGAGAAGACGGCTCGCTTTAGTACTCAACGGGGTCACACCAGACTCCATTGTTGAAGCGATTCTGCGGTCTGATGCAGCGTGGCGAGCTTTCGCAGACTACGTTGGGTCAGTGCTGCGGCAGAAGCGGAGCGATGGTTGTCTGGCGGACCCCTAACAAAGTAAGGTGTAGAACATAAATGAGGGCCCCAAAATGGGTAGCAGCGCGGACCAGACCGAAGTAATGCAAAAGCGGTTCCGGTCTGGGCTCTCCGTGGCATGTAGGAGACTTTTTGGTGAGTATAAACCTCACACTGTCAAGTGAGGTCCATCATCACTTGGCGCTGGCTTTTTGAAAGTTTTAACTCCTACAATAAAAAAAAAAAAAAAAAAAAAAATAAATGGGAGATTTAATACAAACAGATTTGAAAGATGCTGAAACAAGAAACATCTTCAATGAAACGCTCCAACTCTAAATAATAGTAATGAAGCCACCATAGATATTAGTACACGGAAAAAAATAAACTGGTCCTCACCTCAACTAGGAAAACGGATTTTTAACTCAAGAAAATGTACTTTTTCTTGATTTAAAAGCTAATTTTCTTATTTCTTTCGAGTTTTTCTTCATTTAAGAATTGTGTTTCTTGGAGAAAAATTGAGGAACGCCGGCAATTTAAGTTACAAATGCACCAACAAAATACGGCAGAAGTGAAACGTATATACGAAGAAACAGCACGTGAAGTAAAAAAGATGGCAAGGGAATGATCGAAGAAAATATACAGCGAGCATTTCTCAAAGCTGCTGAAGAGGCAGCAGCAACCCAAGTATGCGAGCAACTACACCAGTGTGTAAGAAAAGTCACGGGAAAAATTACAAACATACCACCTTTAAGGGATGCAAATGGTCAAGTCTTAACAACATACGAAGCAAAGTTAAGGAAATGGGAAATAATATTTCGGAGAAGACGCCTCGCCACCACCAGCACCAGAAATTTCCCGTCATCAATTAATCACAATATAACGAAACTATGATAACAACACCCAAATTCCAACGAAACGGAAAGTTAAAAGTGTCATTGAGAAATTAAAAACCAATAAGGCTGCTGGAACAGATAATATAACCGCCGAAATATTCAAAGGAGACTCATCTACAGCTGCAAACGCATTAACACCAATAATTCAAGACGTGTGGAATTCTGGCGAAATGATTTCATTAATTTTGAAAGTGACTTAAGTCCATTTTCTGCCATCAAAAACGTGTTATTTTTTAAACAATATTGATCATTTCAATTAGGTTGGACAACCTTAGGAACACAAAAACATTATACTTAGTACCGTATTATCAGTTACCGCGTAAACCGTTAAATATCTTGATTTAAAAATAAATGGATTTAGGTCACTTTCAAAATAAACGGCTCAAATGATCAATGACTTTCATACATTCACGAACAATTAGAACGAATTACACAATATTCACGAAATGTTGGTTTCAGCTTAAGACAATTTCACTAAACGATGGGATATTTTGACCGATACATATATAATGTATGTATATTCAAACAACGGCCATAAAATAATTTGTTAAAATTACAACAAGAGAATTAATGTTATTACATTTTCAGTGATAGGCACCCATTTTATATATGTATAGTTTCACTGCCTACATTTAGGCTAAAAACAATGCTTAAGAAACTAACCCAAAATGCAGTCGGAATCGCTATGCAGGATAGGGATTCCGACTGCATTTTGGGTTAGTTTCTTAAGCATTATTTTTAGCCTAAATGTAGGCAGTAAAAATATATATAAAATATTATTAATTGGGTGCCTATCGCTGAAAATGTAATAAAAAAAATTCGCTTGTTATAATTTTAACAAATTATTTTATGACCGTTGTTTGAATATACATGATATGTACATATATGTACAGTTGACCTCCAATTTACAAAACAAATTGGTCAAAAGATGCCATCGTTTAGTGAAAATGTCTTAAGCTGAAACCAATATTTCGTGACTATTGTATAATTCGTTTAATTGTTCGTAAATCAATATGGAAAATTTTGGTTCAAAACGTAAACTCCCTTAATCTTTAATAAGATTTAATTCCCTTAGTAGCATTTTGTTCATTTATTCGTTTTTGGGGGTGTTCTTCATATAAAAATATTACTTACAATTTGTGAAATCATTCATAATAAAGTTATGGGATATGACCAATTAAGAAGAAACTTGGCCGTTTCTTATCCGATTTTGATAAAATTCAGCGTGTACGATAAAAATTAGATTCTCAAATGATTTTTTGACAAAGTTGTGGGATATGGCCAATTAGGGAGGAACTTGGCCATTTCTTGTCCAATTTTGATAAAATTCAGCGTGTACGATGAAAATGGGATTCTTAAATGATTTTTGGACGAAGTTGTGGGGTATGGCCAATTAGGGAGGAAGGTGGCCATTTCTTGTCCAATTTTGATAAAATTCATCGTGTACGATGAAAATGGGATTCTTAAATGATTTTTTGACAAAGTTGTGGGATATGGCGAATTAGGGAGGAACTTGGCCATTTCTTGTCCAATTTTGATGAAATTCAGCGTGCACGATGGAAATTGGATTCTCATATGATTTTTTGACAAAGTTGTGGGATATGGCGAATTAGGGAGGAACTTGGCCATTTCTTGTCCAATTTTGATAAAATTCAGCGTGTACGATGAAAATGGGATTCTTAAATGATTTTTGGACAAAGTTGTGGGTATGGCCAATTAGGGAGGAACGTGGCCATTTCTTGTCCAATTTTGATGAAATTCAGCATTTGCGATGGAAATGGGATACTCAAAATATTTTTGAACAAAGTTCTGTAATATGGCCAATTAGGAAGGAACTTGGCCATTTTTTATCCGATTTTGATGAAATTCAGCGTGTACGATGGAAATGGGATTCTCATATGATTTTTGGACAAAGTTTTGGGGTATGGCCAATTAGGGAGGAACGTGGCCATTTCTTGTCCAATTTTGATGAAATTCAGCATTTACGATGGAAATGGGATACTCAAAATATTTTTGAACAAAGTTCTGTAATATGGCCAATTAGGAAGGAACTTGGCCATTTTTTATCCGATTTTGATGAAATTCAGCGTGCACGATTGAAATTGGATTCTCATATGATTTTTTGACAAAGTTGTGGGATATGGCCAATTAGGGAGGAACTTGGCCATTTCTTGTCCAATTTTGATAAAATTCAGCGTGTACGATGAAAATGGGATTCTTAAATGATTTTTGGACGAAGTTGTGGGGTATGGCCAATTAGGGAGGAAGGTGGCCATTTCTTGTCCAATTTTGATAAAATTCATCGTGTACGATGAAAATGGGATTCTTAAATGATTTTTTGACAAAGTTGTGGGATATGGCGAATTAGGGAGGAACTTGGCCATTTCTTGTCCAATTTTGATGAAATTCAGCGTGCACGATGGAAATTGGATTCTCATATGATTTTTTGACAAAGTTGTGGGATATGGCGAATTAGGGAGGAACTTGGCCATTTCTTGTCCAATTTTGATAAAATTCAGCGTGTACGATGAAAATGGGATTCTTAAATGATTTTTGGACAAAGTTGTGGGGTATGGCCAATTAGGGAGGAACGTGGCCATTTCTTGTCCAATTTTGATGAAATTCAGCATTTGCGATGGAAATGGGATACTCAAAATATTTTTGAACAAAGTTCTGTAATATGGCCAATTAGGAAGGAACTTGGCCATTTCTTATCCGATTTTGATGAAATTCAGCGTGTACGATGGAAATGGGATTCTCATATGATTTTTGGACAAAGTTGTGGGGTATGGCCAATTAGGGAGGAACTTGCCCATTTCTCAACCGATTTTGATGAAATTCAGCATTTACGATGGAAATGAGACTCATTCCATTCAAACGTTCATGTTTACTCTTGCTTCTTAGCAAAACTCGATTGCAAATATTTACAAAGACAAATGTTTTTTTTACAGGAAATTTTTCATTTACATCTTTTTACATTAGATGTATGTTTGACTACATATTCTGCTACCAAATAATTGTAAATTTGTATATTGTGTACACCGATAAATATTTTTTTTCTATGTGTACTATCCAAACGTCGGATTTTTATTAAATAATTAATAAAAAAATAAAGTATTAAGCTAAAAACTAAATAAAATTAATTTATTTTTAAAAGATATTGCTGATAAGTCCAAAAAACAATCCCTAATGCTTGTTGAAAAAATAAGAAAATTCAAAATCCCGTATATTTTTGCATTTATTATTTCTCTATTCCTTCATTTTCTCGTTTCAACAAACTGTGGACTTGCCCCAGTTTCAAAATAAACGGCTCATTTGATCTCTTTCTGCAAGGTTGACGAAGCAATTTAAAAATTAAATCTCCATTTTCCAGAATATTTTAAAACTAATTTAAATTTTTTAATTTATTTATTTACAAATTTGTTAGAAATTTATTATTTTTGTCGCTCAAACTTATTACGATGCCCAAAAAGCATTTTTTATTTTCCCTTCAAATAGTGTCAAAAAATTATAAATGTTGCCAAATTATTATATTTTGTTCCAAAAAATTAATTTTATGATGCCAAGAAATTTTTGTTTGTTGCTCATTTATTTGTGCCGTTTTATTAATTTTTTGTATCCTAAATATTAATTTTTTGTGTGCCGGTTTATTGCTAGCCCTTAATATAGTTATGTCACTTACAGTTCGCCATTCATCGACAGTTTTAGAAATAGGCTCATTTCATTTAGCGATTCCGCAATTTTTCGCCAACACTTTTTTTTATCAGCCTTACCCGTTGCTGAAGCATGTTTTCCTTGAAAATATAAAATTTTCATTATGTATATACAATTAAACAAGTGTAAAATATAGTAATATATGATATACATATTTGAAATTACCTAGAGCAAACTGAAAATTTTGCTCAACTAAATCAATTAGTGCGGATTTTTGGGCCAAACCAATGCGTCTGCTTTTTTTGTTCCCTGCGCCTTCCCTTGACTAAAAACATTTTAAGGATAATGCAATTCATGGTAGAAAATTTAACGTTACAAACCACTTACCATTGTCCTCCAATTTCAAATATTTATTTATTCAACACAAATTAGCTAATTTGATTTAATTGATTTAATTTCTAATTGATTTAATTTCGTTTGCCATATAACTTAGTATATACAAAATACGATAAAACAATTGATTAGCTGGGCTAGTTTGTAGGCTATAGGTAAAACAACCTTGATTATATAAAGCCATGGTTTAAATAGTAAAATTTATTAGTATAAAAGTATATGTATTCCCATAGTTACAAATAATTTTAGTATATTATACTAAGTGTAACTATGGGTCCTCACCAAAAGAAGATTGCAAATATTTGCAATCTATTTGATTTTCTTTCACATGGATAGTACACATAGAAAAAAAAATATTTATCGGTATACAGAATATACAAATTTACAAGTATTTAGTAGCAGAATCAAATGTAGCCAAACATACGTCTAATGTAAAAAGATGTAAATGAAAAATTTCCTGTAAAAAAAACATTTGTCTTTGCAAATATTTATAATCGAATTTTGCTAAGAAGCAAGAGTAAACATGAACGTTTGAATGGAATGAGTCTCATTTCCATCGTAAATGCTGAATTTCATCAAAATCGGTTGAGAAATGGGCAAGTTCCATCCTACTTGACCATATTCCAGATCTTTATCCAAAAATCATTTTAGAATCCCATTTGCATTGTAAACGCTGAATTTCATCAAAATCGGATAATAAATGGCCAAGTTCCTCCCTAATTGGCCGTATCCCACAACTTCGTCCAAAAATCATTTAAGAATCCTATTTCCATCGTGCACGCTGAATTTCATCAAAATTGGACAAGAAATGGCCAAGTTCCTCCCTAAATCGCCATATCCCACAACTTTGTCAAAAAATCATTTGAGAATCCCATTTCCATCGTAAATGCTGAATTTCATCAAAATTGGACAAGAAATGACCACGTTCCTCCCTAATTAGCCATATCCCACAACTTCGTCCAAAAATCATTTAAGAATCCCATTTCCATTGTACACGCTGAATTTCATCAAAATTGGACAAGAAATGGCCAAGTTCCTTCCTAATTGGCCATATCCCACAACTTCGTCCAAAAATCATTTTAGAATCCCATTTGCATTGTAAACGCTGAATTTCATCAAAATCGGATAATAAATGGCCAAGTTCCTCCCTAATTGGCCGTATCCCACAACTTCGTCCAAAAATCATTTAAGAATCCTATTTCCATCGTGCACGCTGAATTTCATCAAAATTGGACAAGAAATGGCCAAGTTCCTCCCTAAATCGCCATATACGCTGAATTTTATCAAAATTGGACAAGAAATGGCCAAGTTCCTCCCTAATTGGCCGTATCCCACAACTTCGTCCAAAAATCATTTAAGAATCCCATTTCCATCGTAAATGCTGAATTTCATCAAAATTGGACAAGAAATGGCCACGTTCCTCCCTAATTGGCCATACCCCACAACTTCGCCCAAAAATCATTTAAGAATCCCATTTTCATCGTACACGCTGAATTTTATCAAAATTGGACAAGAAATGGCCAAGTTCCTCCCTAATTGGCCGTATCCCACAACTTCGTCCAAAAATCATTTAAGAATCCTATTTCCATCGTACACGCTGAATTTTATCAAAATTGGACAAGAAATGGCCAAGTTCCTCCCTAATTCGCCATATCCCACAACTTTGTCAAAAAATCATATGAGAATCCAATTTCCATCGTGCACGCTGAATTTCATCAAAATTGGACAAGAAATGGCCAAGTTCCTCCCTAATTCGCCATATCCCACAACTTTGTCAAAAAATCATTTAAGAATCCCATTTTCATCGTACACGCTGAATTTTATCAAAATTGGACAAGAAATGGCCACGTTCCTCCCTAATTGGCCATACCCCACAACTTCGTCCAAAAATCATTTAAGAATCCCATTTTCATCGTGCACGCTGAATTTCATCAAAATTGGACAAGAAATGGCCAAGTTCCTCCCTAATTCGCCATATCCCACAACTTCGTCCAAAAATCATTTAAGAATCCTATTTCCATCGTACACGCTGAATTTTATCAAAATCGGATCCCATTTCCATCGTAAATGTTGAATTTCATCAAAATTGGACAAGAAATGGCCACGTTCCTCCCTAATTGGCCATACCCCACAACTTTGTCCAAAAATCATATGAGAATCCCATTTCCATCGTACACGCTGAATTTCATCAAAATCGGATAAAAAATGGCCAAGTTCCTTCCTAATTGGCCATATTACAGAACTTTGTTCAAAAATATTTTGAGTATCCCATTTCCATCGCAAATGCTGAATTTCATCAAAATTGGACAAGAAATGGCCACGTTCCTCCCTAATTGGCCATACCCACAACTTTGTCCAAAAATCATTTAAGAATCCCATTTTCATCGTACACGCTGAATTTTATCAAAATTGGACAAGAAATGGCCAAGTTCCTCCCTAATTCGCCATATCCCACAACTTTGTCAAAAAATCATATGAGAATCCAATTTCCATCGTGCACGCTGAATTTCATCAAAATTGGACAAGAAATGGCCAAGTTCCTCCCTAATTCGCCATATCCCACAACTTTGTCAAAAAATCATTTAAGAATCCCATTTTCATCGTACACGATGAATTTTATCAAAATTGGACAAGA
This sequence comes from Tipula helvola, assembly GCA_963556165.1. Classification (NCBI taxonomy): domain Eukaryota; kingdom Metazoa; phylum Arthropoda; class Insecta; order Diptera; family Tipulidae; genus Tipula; species Tipula helvola. The sequence continues at coordinate 338,729,552 of OY744482.1, read as the reverse complement.
AATGGCCACCTTCCTCCCTAATTGGCCATACCCCACAACTTCGTCCAAAAATCATTTAAGAATCCCATTTTCATCGTACACGCTGAATTTTATCAAAATTGGACAAGAAATGGCCAAGTTCCTCCCTAATTCGCCATATCCCACAACTTTGTCAAAAAATCATATGAGAATCCAATTTCCATCGTGCACGCTGAATTTCATCAAAATTGGACAAGAAATGGCCAAGTTCCTCCCTAATTCGCCATATCCCACAACTTTGTCAAAAAATCATTTAAGAATCCCATTTTCATCGTACACGATGAATTTTATCAAAATTGGACAAGAAATGGCCACCTTCCTCCCTAATTGGCCATACCCCACAACTTCGTCCAAAAATCATTTAAGAATCCCATTTTCATCGTACACGCTGAATTTTATCAAAATTGGACAAGAAATGGCCAAGTTCCTCCCTAATTGGCCATATCCCACAACTTTGTCAAAAAATCATTTGAGAATCTAATTTTTATCGTACACGCTGAATTTTATCAAAATCGGATAAGAAACGGCCAAGTTTCTTCTTAATTGGTCATATCCCATAACTTTATTATGAATGATTTCACAAATTGTAAGTAATATTTTTATATGAAGAACACCCCCAAAAACGAATAAATGAACAAAATGCTACTAAGGGAATTAAATCTTATTAAAGATTAAGGGAGTTTACGTTTTGAACCAAAATTTTCCATATTGATTTACGAACAATTAAACGAATTATACAATAGTCACGAAATATTGGTTTCAGCTTAAGACATTTTCACTAAACGATGGCATCTTTTGACCAATTTGTTTTGTAAATTGGAGGTCAACTGTACATATATGTACATATCATGTATATTCAAACAACGGTCATAAAATAATTTGTTAAAATTATAACAAGCGAATTTTTTTTATTACATTTTCAGCGATAGGCACCCAATTAATAATATTTTATATATATTTTTACTGCCTACATTTAGGCTAAAAATAATGCTTAAGAAACTAACCCAAAATGCAGTCGGAATCCCTATCCAGATTTATAATTTAGGCACACAAATTTTTACTTTTTACACTTTCTGCCGTAGGCACTTGGCGAAACACACTTAATACACACATTTTTAAATTTTTTAAAAACACTTGTTAAATATTTCGCAAAATTACAAAAGGTTGTTAGGCCATCATCAGGAGTATCTACTAAACTGCACAGTTTAGTAGATACTCCTGATGATGGCCTAACAAGCCGAAATCGATCGAATGATTTTTTAAACCTTTTGTAATTTTGTGAAATATTTAACAAGTGTTTTTAAAAAATTTAAAAATGTGTGTACAACAATTTTTGATTAGAAAGTATGTACATATATATTATGATTAACTTTATTGGTGGTTTACTATATATTAAAGAGATTTGTCCATAAATCAGTTGATATTATAACTCCAATAAATTATGAATAACTTAACGATTGTTTATATGAATGAACTTTTGTGATTGTAGATGATTGTATTTTGAGCGGTTATGGATTTATACGTGACGCAGTAATTAACTTTAATTATTTTTCATAATACATTTTCGACACGTTATTACATATTTTAACAGGCACATTAATAGTTGATACACACGTGCTGTACTATTTGAACAGTCTACCTCACCGTATATATTATGGAGTTGACAATTATAATTTGATCACAGAATTTTAATTGATTAAAATGTTATATTTATGTTGGCTGTTACGGTTAGGTAAAGTTCGAAAACACAAATTGATTTTCTTAAATGTTTCAACTTTCAAGGTATTTTGAAAGTTCTCAAATTTGTAAGTCTACTTTTTGAAAGATGAGAGTCCAATTTATCCGGGATCACAATTTTCTATCTTCATTTAGTTAGATCTTGATATTGTTAAAATATCGCATTGCAATCCATATAAAATGGCCGTCGAAACATTTTTTTTTGAAATGTTTGCATATTTTACCCGACCCGCCTCATCAATCCTACCGGTTTCTAGGAGATATTTATAGTAATTGGACTTTTTTGTCTACAAGATACCACCGTGTATGTCACGTTTTGCTATATTCCTTTTTTTCTAAAGGTACAATGGAATCTATTGGAAAACTTTTTTATAATCTCTTGAGCTCTCCGTAGCAAAGTTCTTAGGCTTATTTGTGTCGTCTTGGGATACTCTTTTTCCAATTATGCTTGTCCACACTTTCTCAGTCTAAACGTTTGAAACTTAAAAGTTGAAAAACATAAAAAATTATCTATTTTTTGAGAGTTGATGGTCCAATTTATTCCGGTTCATTTTTTTATCGTTATTCAATAGATCTCATTGGACTCGTTCGATCGACATATTTAACGTCCGAATTATGTTGTATACGATCTGCCTGGTTTCGTACGCTTAATTACGCTAATTGAACTTCTTTGTTGGTATGTTTTGCGTTTCGCTACCTTTATTTGTTCAAAAGTGAATCGCAATATAGATCAAATACAAAGGAATAGTTCTACGTCAAAATAATATCCAGAAAACCGTAATTGTAAATATAAATAACATTAAATATTATCGCTTCCATCCATTGTTCTAAACCACAACAATAAAAGTTGACAAAAGACATCAAAACACACATAGATTTTCTACAAATTGTTCCAAGTCACCAAGTTAAACCAAAAAAAACAGAAATATTCCTTTTTTAAGTCCCCGTAAATATAAACATATTCCTAACCAAACATTAACATTAGACTAAAACCATTATTAGTTCATAAAACTGAAATACTTAATAAAATTTTAATACAAAGACGAAGTATAACCAACAAAAAAAAAAACTACTTTGAATACAAAACTTCTTGTTCCACCATCATCATCATCATCAGCCACAACATATCAAAATACCCTAATGTGCCTTAAAGCATAAAACTAGGTACTGCGAAAGAGAGAACGAGAATTTCGAGGGCGAAATACAAAAACCAACTTCTACTTTTAATATTTCAATTTTTGAAAAGACGTAAAACGATCCAAATATCTCATCCTCAACCCGAACCATCCACCATTCTATAAAAGTAAAACACTCTATACATTAAAATCAAAATCATTCATCCTTTTTCTCTATTCTGGTAAGATTATTACAAACTAAGTATACGATGACGACTAACTATATTTATAGTTAGTTGTTGAAGAAGGATAAATTCTTTCCAACCAAATTATTGTTGAGAAACGAAAATATTAAGATTACGAATGAAAAATATGTATTATGTAAATGTATACGTAGGGAGGTATGGAAAGTGGTCACATTTTGAGAGTTTTCATTCTTTTAATTTAATTTTCTACCCTTATAGTTTGGAAGACGTTTATTTTAAAATTAAAATTGGTTTTCAAAAAGGGGGGTTGTCAGAGTACCAATAGTTTCGAAAACTATGGTAATGGATTTTAGATTTGGTGAGATACGATTAATGAGCATATTTTAATACAGGGCCAAAATCATATTTCAAAGCTATGTCAAGTGCCAAAATCATTATCATTGTGTAAACACATTTTTCCTATCAATTTTCAATATCACATCATTTCCATCATCAGAATGGACCAATATCAAATTTATTGTTTTTACTATTTATCATAATGAAAAGAAAATAATAACAATAACCATCATCAGAGTAAGATGAAGTGGAAGTCGTCGAAGAAATTGTGTTGTGTAAGATAATATCTTGACAATAAAAATAAAAATTCAGTTAAAATAAATTGTAAGCAATTTGTAAAATAATAACAATAATATGAACAGTAGTAGCAGTAATAACAGAACGGAAAGAAACCATTTCACCATATATAGTACATACAAGAGACTCAAGATCTTACCCTCTATCATACATATAATACAAATACACATATAAGACGAGTGTGTGGATTAAAAATAAATGAACAAAACTTTCTCTTGTTCTTTGTATGCAATATACAACATTTAATCTACTCGAATCTATATAAACCGTTTACCATCATTCCTCCCCCCGAAAAAAATTAGATTCTATATATATATATGTATGCCATCGATGGACAAACAAACATCTTTTTCCCCATTTTGCGCTATTTGTTGTTGCATAGAATCAAGAAAAATATCTAGAATTTATCTTGGATGGTGCTCTTACATAGAAAATTTTATTGGTGGACATTTATCATCATTCATGTAATGAATCCTCTTGAGTTCATATGTTGTGTGTACTGCAATAAAATAGATGATATCGTAAATTGAAATTAAACTTATGATACTTATGTATGAATTCATGATATTTGTAATATTAACTTGTGTCGTTCGTGAGTAAAGAGGCATAGTGAAACAAAGATCCTCTACTAACTGCCGTGTAAGCCGCTGGTGAGGCACGTATCCGATTAAGCTTCGGAGGGCAGTGGAAAGGAGGTGGAGGATAATTTTCAGCCATCTGCCATTAAAGGTTAAGGAAATGCAGACGGTGGAGCGATAAAGAAGGCTAATCTATGCCTTCTCAAGAAATCCTCTAAATAAATGAGGACACACATCGCCTCTACGCAAGTAAACCTACATAATACAAGGGCGGCTTCGGATGTCCTTTGCCGCATATTGGTATGACCTTAATTCAGGAATCATGGTCGACAGGTAACCAAATTAGAGGTATACAAAATCAAGTGGGTAAGTTTATTTATTACAACGGAACTGAGAATCCAAGAGCGGCCATTTTGACTAGTTTGCAAATTAATTTTATTCCCATTTCAGAGTTCATCTCCATGGACTTGGTGGAATGATGGTGGATGTTCTGGAGAAAGAGGTATAAAAGCGTAATACGCTAGACTACCTGATAGGGTGCGATGCAAACCCGCACCACACGATGTGGTTTAGCACTGACATCAATAATAGAGGTGAAAACCTTTTTGAATTCTTGATTACAAATAATGTAGACTGTATATATGGGAACGACACCTACTTTTATAAATGCGATTAGGCAAGAGAACCTCGATTTAACACTTGCTAGTCCGCGAGAGGAAATTAGAATTCCAAAACTAACTGACTGGGTCTCATATAGAGTATTACTCGGATCTGAAATGCCTGAGAGGTTGTAGTTCTGTTCAAATCAACTGCATACCTCTATATCTATACACTTGGCTTTCGAGAGAAGCTGCCTGGTTAAGCGAAGAGGGTCCACTAAAACGGTTTTGCGGAAAAAGTCGAGCAGTTTATTCAACAGGGCTAAACGCACCGGTAAATGGAGCTAGTATAAGATCAAACTAAGAAGATCCAAAAGCAACCTGGAGAAATTTCTATGAGGGAATCAATGAATTGTCCTCTGGAGCTCGCCTTTAGAAAGTCCTTTCAAATGGGAATCATACAAATGGTTTAGGACTCTCACTGAGAACCGGAAGGAAACCTTAGAGGTACTACCAAGAATACCCACTTTCCGGATTCAATAGTGGAAAAAGCTCAAGAGGACTCGCATGACCATCCAAGTGAGGTAACCTATACACCACATAATAGGATCTGGAGTCTCTCTGGGAAAGTGTCTTACCTAGTAATGTGAGATGGGCTATTGGCTCTGTCAAACCTTTTAAAACCGGTGGAAGATGGCATTTTTCGGGCTGAGGAAATTCTCCCTAGCTTGATCCAGATTTTTCGGGCAAGTTATACTTTGAACTATATTCTGAAACTCTGGAGCAGTGTAAATGTGATCTTTATACCAAAGGGAGGGTCGTCCTTACACCCAACCCAAGGCATATCGGCAAATTAGACTTACATCGTTTCTAGTGAAAACGATTGAAAAATCTTAGATTATCGAAAGAAATTCGCTGAATCGGGACTAGTTTGCTTATTAAACTGGTAAATTTAATGTGATGGCTCTTAGCGGTCTAGTCCGGAGGATTGAAACAGCGATGACTAATAAAGAAATCGCTCTTTGCGACTTTGTAGACATTGAGGAAGCGTTTGATAATACCTCCTAAGAATCGATAGAGAGGGCAGAAACGGAAAATGGGGTTCCGTGTTTTACGATTAGGCGAGTCAGTAACCATCAGTCAAAGGGTTGTTCCCAAAGAGCGGTAATATCTCCTCTATTAAGGTTATTGGCTATTGAACACAACTGATCATTCTGGGTAGCCAACAGCATGATGTCTAGGGCAAAGCGGATGACGTGGATCATCATTGGATGGCTCGCTCGATAAACGGTACTATTGTAGTTTTTTTCAGAGAGGTTAAGTATCTAGGGGTTATTATAGATCACAAACTTAATTGGAAACAACATGAACGTTCAAAATAGAGCCACTAAGGCTTTCTAGGCCTGTCAGAGACTCGATTAGATTTCTAGCAATCATTAAGCCTATGGTCACGGACACCTCGGTAGGATGGTGGCCTACAACTGAGCAGAAGGCAGCGCAAATTTTATTGAATAAGGTTCAGCGTATAGCCTGGCGCAGAATTTCAGCTCTACGACAGGCGAAAAGGTTTAGTATTATTGAAGACCCATCAATTCGTCATGCCTCACAGCACTTAAACATTAAACCAATGGCTTTATTCAATATTTTGCATAAGCATTAATATGTCAAATTTCATAATAATCGGTTGAGAAATATGAGCAAGTTCTATCATATTTGGCCATTTTCCAAAACTTCGACAAAAATACGTCTATCCTCTTCGAGAGCCAACGACCGACCGGAAAACGGGGGAATTTAATTTTAAAAAAAAAGCCGAGATTAAAACCGAGATTTAAAACCAAGATTTTAATACGCTGTCGAAGTTTCAATTGGGAATTCATGAACTTTTATGAATAGGTGCGCAAGATTATTGAAAAAACACACGTGATAAAACGGCGTTCGACGCCTCTTGGGTTGAGTTCATACGGAGCCCAATTTTCTTGTTTTTACACCATACCCGCAGCCTTGAGACGGTTTGTAATCGATTGTTGAGTCACTCCCAAAGTTTCAGCGAGTTCCTCTTGAGTGTGGCGGGAATCTTGGTCAAATAACGCCTCCAACTCAGCGCCTTCAAACTTTACTGGCCTCCAGTACTCACATGTCTTTATTAATGGAGCATGTTCCCCATATGCTTCACACATCAATCGATGTCCATCAGCTGCACTTTTCTTTAAATTATAACTAAAAAGCAGTGCTTCCCGCAAATTGTGTTTTGTTGGCATAAAGGTTGACACGGTTAGAGCACAAAAAAAATATGTTGTTTACATACACTTCAGCGAAATGACATATACTAATTTTTAAAGGGGAACGATGACGCTTTAGCATGATTATAGTTACAAGATAGTCCGATGTGATTTAATACTAGTTACGCTATCTTTTGTAAATCGCTCAAAACTTATTTGTACCCTCAATATGTTGCAGATTGATACTAAAACTGCAAGATTTTGTATTTGCAACATTTTGTAACTGCAAGATTTTGAGGTAGCAAGATTTTGATTTGCTTGAATGATTTCGGGGCGCTCCCAACTTCTTCTCTTTTATTGATTTTCTTTTATTTCAAGTATATCCATCAATTACAAGTTACAACTAATCTAGGAACATTGCCTTTCGCAAAACATTCTAATAATTTTTATAAATGTTTTTGTTCAATATTTCACTGCCAAAATAATGTTATAATTAAATTACACGAAAATTTATTTTCTTAAATTCTAATTAAAAGTATTGCTATATTGGTATTCAAATGGTCCACACATAAATTGTAATCATATTAAGTATAGTTAATTAATTCTCCCAAATATAGAAAGGCACTTAAATGAATCCATTAATTTGCCTTCTTTATACAAAATGTTTATACGAACCACACAGAAAACACAAAAGTAAATTATCATTTCTCCCTTCTGCGTCTATACTAAATTACAACAAAACCAGTAACGGCCGTACACATAAATCATTTTCCAATTTTCCTATATTATTACACATCATAACACAATACAACATTTTCTTCCGTACATAAGAGAGTCGAGTGGATGATAAAAATTTATGGATTTACAGTTGAAATATCAGCCAAAAGCTAATAATTTAAACAAACAAAAAAATTGTGTGATATACAACAGCCCAAATCCAAAAAAGTGCAAACAAAAACTGTCAGTACCACGATGTGTACCCTCCCGTACTATAAGAATTTCATCTTGAGCCAATTCATTTAAAATTCTAAAATTCGTTTTTTTTTGTGGTCCTCTCTCGGTACTTTCATTCAAAAACACGCGTTCTACAATAAAATCACACAAAATGTTAATTTTTATTATTTATTTATATCTTTAACAGCAACAACATACATAGTAGTAAAGTATATTATGTAGTGTGTAGTAACCCCTCAACAAATAAATTTTCCACGAGAACATTTTTATTTAATCAAACAACAATTAGAGAAAGAAAATGTATCTAGCATCTCTGACTCTTTATTAATAAAAAAAATTTTAGACAATAGGAACAACAAAACCACTTTTTTTTCGAAAATATATGTTAATATTGAAACAATAATTTTCACTTTTCCCACTTTCTTTTGGGATGATATAAATTAAATGACGATGACAGATTTTTTTTTTTTTTTAGTTTTAAACACTGAAGTGTTACACGTAATGTGCTTTGTGCACCCTTGTTCTACGATAAGGATATTTTTTGGATAGCTGTTAATATTTGATTTAGTTTTGGGCTGTTTTTGTAAATTAAGGAGTGAATTAAGGAATTATTTGTTATTTATTTATTAAATGATATAAGAGGCATAAACAAAAGGTTAATGGCACATAACTTTCAATAAACTATAGCGAAAGGTATATATTGATCATGGGAACTGTAGTTTTTGTAGTTTGTATTCAATTTTAAATGTACGAGTAAAGCTAAATAATTTGGGAAATACCTATACTGCGATACGAATTTTGGACTCCTAACCTATGAAAAAGTCCTCGATTATCTTTAAATGGAACCGATTTCTACTCGTTTTTTCATTCAAGCGTCTGTAGTCTAAGCATATCCTTGTCTTACCTGATTTTTTTTTCGTCAAAATGATCGGACTACAGTAAGGTGAATCCGAATTCCGGATGAAACCGGTATATAAAAGCTGATCAACTTGGCAGCGTGAAGTTTCTGACGAATTGACAAAAAACTTTACAAAGGCTAAAAGTGTAAATTATTCGCTAAACTAAAATTGTGTAGTGGCTAAGTCGCGATTTAATGGTCAATGAAAAGCCTTGTTAGAGATGTCTAAGTTTAGCAGAATATGCAATTATGTTGTTTAAGGGTGGAGTGAACATAGATTTATTTATGTTCCGATTATACCCTTCAGTAGAATGTAAGATTTAATTTACAATAATAAATTTTATAGTCCTATATTTTTTATTTATCTATCAGTAACAAATCAATTCCAATAATTAGAATTAGTTAATTTGCTGCTGTTTAATATAGATCAGAGTTACTGGATTAATTAGCTCCTTAAGATTTTAAGGCATTTTTAATATTTTGCAAACATTTTTCCTTGATGTTATTATAACCAATTGGCAAATTAAAATTGTCTTTTGTATGTAGTTGAGAACAGGTTGAAAACGCATAATCGATGGCAATCGAGCGCTTCATAAAAAATTCTGGAAATAATTTTGGAAATATTGCAATCTGTAGCGAAATCTATGTTGAAAGTAATTTCCTCTACATTAAAACATCTCAATAGTAAATGAGTTCTTCTTTTCAAAGTGGAATGAATTGCTCAATTAATTACAAAATATGAAATGAAGTTGGAAACATTTGTGGCGGTGCTCTGAATACTGAATCTTATCGTATGCGTGTTTTTTGTCAGTATAGATAATATTCTGACAATATACGCTGGTGCATCAAAACCGCACGTATATATGCGAGTAATGGATGAGTAAAGCTTTGGTGAATCGAATAGCCTTTTTCGTTTGTTCCAATATTCTCGATTACATATTAATATTACCTGGCTCTTCATCTGATTCGTTCATTGTTCTAGTTTTTCTTTTATTTAATGTAGGAGGTGGTTTAAGTACAATAGAAATATCTATTGCATTAACGAGTAGCTCTATTTTTTTCTTCATTAAAGTAATGCTTCTCCCAGCTCTCAAAATTTTTTTCTCACAATTCCACGTTTGAATTTGAAAGATGTCCTGCAATATTTAAATAGCTCGAGAAGCAGATACACCATAATGGAAGATATGCGAAATACCTATGAATGGTAAATAATACTTTGCAATAAAATGGATTTTTATCCAAGCATTCTTCTCCATTATTTTCAATTTTGTTATTTTCCGCTTCATATATCGGTTTTCCATGTAGGACTTGACAAATTTGAACTTTCACTGTGAATGACCCTTAAACCAATCAATAACCAAACTGTCAGTGTCAAAACGTTCAATAAAGACAACATTTTCATCATGGTGAAGTACACGAACGAACAACGTTTACAAATAATTAAAATTTTCTACAAAGTCGGTGATTGCAACTTCAAGAGCGTTAATTCCAATACATATTTTGTTTCTTTGCTTGCATTATACAGTTTCTTTATAGTTTGATTAACTATAATATTAGTAAAGTGAATGCAACAAATAAACACAGCTACAATGTTTTTATTGTGAACTTTGTTCTTAATGATGCAATCGTATGTGTATTCCATAAAATCGATTACAATAATATTATAAAATATGTGCAGGATAGACTGAATACCAGGACCAGTCTACCACATATACCTTGGGCTGTCATACCCTTGGAATTTGTGACATTTTCGATTTAAAATCAATCAAAAATTTCCCAATAGTTCCAGCATCATGCTTACATGAAATAAACTCAGCAACAGGAACAATATTGTATTGCCTACTTTTATACAACACATGCCTAATATAAAATTTTGTTACAATTATGCTCTGGGTGGCATTTTGGCATTTTGATTTTTGATGTATCTTTAGCGGCAGGAGTAAGTAAAAAATTGTATAGAAATCGGGTTACGGCAACAAAAGTGCCGAACAAAAAATATTGCAAGTATGTGTGAATATCGACAAGAATAAAAAATAAATAAAACGTAAAACCAATGCAAAATCTACGCATACACTACACATGCAATATACAACATCTTCCGGCATTTCAAAAACATCGTGAGCCGAATACAAAAAAAATCTAAAAAAAACCGCCTACTTTAACATATATTGTTGTGAAAATATCTGGGGTGACATGTTCTACCATCACTTTCGATTCGTTTTCGATTGTGTTTTGTCTCTTGAAACAAGAAAAAATTTTACACGCTATTTTCTTCTTTCATTTCAATTTTTCTATTGCGATCTCAGCCTTCTGTATACATTTCCTTTTCTTCACATCGATAAAATATCGCAAACAAAATTTTTTGTGATAAAGAGTGATGAATGAAAGTAGAAATAGAATGTTGTTTTATTTGAGCAAGCTGAGATAGCTTTAGAAAAAGCATAATTGAAAAAGCGAAATAGAGTACAATTTTGTTCTTGTTACAAGAGACAAAACACTATCGAAAACGAATCGAAAGTGATGGTAGAACATGTCACCCGCTGCTATATAAGGCCGCAGTAGCAAGTGTTTTTAAAAATGAAAATTACATACAAGCAAAAGGACCACAAATTATGCTTGTGTAGTGTAAAAAAATTAAATGGAAATAGCGAGCTGTGAAAATTGCACATACAGTGGTAGACATTTGTATAAACGCACTATGCTTTTTGAATATAGTTCTAAGAGTAAAGTGTTTTGATTTTTTTCAAGTAGTCTAAATTATGTCTATCATCTTAAATCTGTTGATAAGATAAACCATTAGTAAAAATTTTAATGTTTTGCTTTAATAAATTGAAAAATCTACATTTCAGGTGGACATTCGTATAAACGCACTTCTGATAATGTACTAAAATAAAAAACAAAATTAGCAATTTTTCATATATTATTTTATTTAATATTTGGTCTGGCCCCGACCTTTCTGAATAACTTCGAAAATTCGAGTAGGCATTGAATTTGTTAAATTTTTGAGGGTTTTCGGATCAATTGTGGCCCAACATTCACGGATGGCACTTTTCAAATCTTTAATTGAATTATATTGCTGTTCATTTCCATAAACTTTTCGAGGAAGGCCCTCTAAAGTTTTTCGATAGGATTGCAATCAGGACTATTGCCTATCCAAGATCTCAGCTCGCCAGAAAGGTCTAATCCGCAAAGAAGCTATACACGAAACCGTCTATCATGCAGGCCATTGGATCTTCCTGTGACGACCCGACACATTGCACGTATTTTTAATAGTTGATCGAACATAAAATAGACAAAATTTTGGATCAAACCACTTTTAACGGCCATGCATACGAATAATCCGCTCAAATTTGCTCGTAAATACATGTCGTCGATAACGGATTGGCAGAGTGTGATTTTTTCTTACGGAAAAAAAATTAATCTGGATTTTCCCGACTGCTACAGTTGCTACTGGCATAATTTGGAGGAACATGGCGTCGTTAGATCGAAGCGTAATTTTATAGCGGTGTGTTATGGTATGCGAAGCATTTTCTTATAACGAGGAGCTTCCCATCTGCTTTATAACGACACGAATGAACTTCCGTATGTACGTGAAACTTTTGGAAGACGTTTTGATAAATTGTCTGGATAATAACATCAACAAAAATTATAATTTTCAACAAGACAATGCCTCGAAGATCCATGCTTCGAAGGAGACCACACCGTGGTTTCTCGAGAAAAACATTCCCCTTCTTGAATGGCCAGCTTGCAGTCCTGATTGCAATACTATCGAAAACCTTTAGAGGGCCTTCCTCGAAAAGTTTATGGAAATGAACAGCAATATAATTCAATTAAAGATTTGAAAAGTGCCATCCGTGAATGTTGGGCCACAATTGATCCGAAAACCCTCAAAAATTTAACAAATTCAATGCCTACTCGAATTTTCGAAGTTATTCAGAAAGGTCGGGGCCAGACCAAATATTAAATAAAATAATATATGAAAAATTGCTAATTTTGTTTTTTATTTTAGTACATTATCAGAAGTGCGTTTATACGAATGTCCACCTGAAATGTAGATTTTTCAATTTATTAAAGCAAAACATTAAAATTTTTACTAATGGTTTATCTTATCAACAGATTTAAGATGATAGACATAATTTAGACTACTTGAAAAAAATCAAAACACTTTACTGTTAGAACTATATTCAAAAAGCATAGTGCGTTTATACGAATATCTACCACTGTATGAGCCGTCAATTTTGAAAGTGGTGCAAGTCCATTTTTCAAAAAATTTAAGTTAATGATAACAATAGACAAATAAAAGTATAATCTTTCTAACGGTGAACAATTTTAGTCAAAATAAAAAAAAAATAATCTCTAATACTTGTTCAAAAAATAAGAAAATTCAAAATCCCGTATATTTTTGCATTTATTGTTTCTCTATACCTTCATTTTCTCGTTTCAACAAAATGTGGACTTGCCCCACTTTCAAAATAAACGGCTCATATACAATACATTGATACATAATAACATAACAAAACATAATAACAGCAATTGTTTAATCGGTATGCTTCCTTACTAGTATTGCTCAATTGCTCATGCTGTTGGTGAGTTTGGTTATGGGGGTTTCGCGCTACTGTCTTTCCAATTGCAATGATTTTACGGCCAACATTACGCCCAAATAGAACCGCTCTATTTAATTTATTTTAAACTGATCAGCACCCTGATTCTCTAAAAAATAAGATAATGTGTAGACGTGTAAGCTTGTAAAAAGCAAAGCTTTCTTTTATGAAATTATAATTCTATTTTCTAAACCAATTAAACATTTTTCTTAACCCTTGTGTCTATGCATCTTTTTCTTACGTTAATCAATTAAGGGTTACCCGGGTAACCTTATCAAATTTATTCGAATATCACTTAAACATGTAACTATTTTTTCAAATTTGATTTTGAAATTCTTTTTTCTTTTGCATTTTATGTTTGTGGAAAGAAAATAAAGATTTCTTTAGTTGCATTCGCGAAATTCCTATGCAACAAACATTGGTTTTCCAAATGGATAACACAATTATGTCCCTCTTTATCTTATTTCTCTCGGAATCATTGATTATTATGAGGTAGCATGTCACTGAACCGGTTTTGGCAAAATAAGTTTTGCAGTTTGATAATGTAAATAGCAGATAAGAACGTTTGGGAAAGAACAAAGCAGCTGCTAATAATGCGTTTTACCCAATATATCCCAGCAAAACCCGCAAAATACTGGATAATAGTTCGGTGGGTCTGTGATTCAGGGAGTTCTTATCCTCTTACAGGACAAATTTATACCGGCAAATCTTCTTCAGGTAGAGATGTAAACCAGGGAGAATGAGTCGTGAAAGACTTGTGTTACCAATTCAAAGGATCTGGAAAGAATATAATGACTGATAATATTTTTACTACATTGCCCTTAGCTCGGCTTTTGATGTCATGGAGCCTTTCAAATTTTAGTATGGTAAAAAACAAACCTTTTGACGTAGGACTACGTCTTTGTTTTCATTATATATGGGGGGGGGAGGGGTAAACCAAAATTTCAATGTGATGACGAGCGTCACGGAATTGACGTATTTACAATAAATGCAATGTTGTACAAGCTGTAAAAATCAAACAAAATTAAATAAAAATTTATGGATTGGAAAAAAATTAAAACAAGAATTATTAAAATATATTATAATTTCAACTTTAATTAAATAGTGATGAACTTGATCAAATATGCCGCACGCCATATTGATTTAAAGCTATAAAATAAAAATAAAAAAGTTCAAAAATTTTTTATTTTCATTATGTAAAATATTGCGTACAATTTTTGAATTTATATGCTGTATAACCTATGCAATCCTAGAAAAATCTATAGTCGCAAAGATTATGCCGAAAGTTTTTAGGTTTACGAGTTATGGGACTTCAAAGTTTCCAAGTGACCGGAAACTAATTTGATTTAATACGTCATTTGTATCGTCAATATTTAAAAATAAATCTAGTAAGCGTTTATTAATAGCAAGACATATTCCAATTTCTGTGACGTTTTATTGACTTTTTCTGAAATTTCAATGATATATTGATCGGTACATTATTTGTGAATTGCTTTATTAAAATCGCATTAAAAGGTATTATTTCTAAGTAATAAATTCTCTTGGTAAGGTCGTATAATAATAAGCCTTAAGATATATAAAATAAAATGGTATGTGAGCGGGTGGCTCACGAGGAGGTGGGATTCGATGACAAAAGATAATTAACGTTAATTCTGATTTTATATTATTTGTGTTTTATTATTTTGTATTCTCGAATGGTCCGATCAATTCTGACAAAATAATATTGTGATCTGAACAAACGGCACAAATTTTCAGAAAAGAAATTTTGCACATTGTGGATGCTCTCTAAACGGAGTAATTTGAATTCTTAAGGATTTTCAACAGTATGCTAGAGCTGTATAACTGGATCTAATTGTTAAATGTCGAAGATGAAAACACATGTCAGCTCTAAATATTCTAAGATTATTTGTGAGTCTGTGATTTGGCGGCATGAGAGTAGAAGATTTATATTGTCATATAACCAATTGTGATATTGGGGAAGATATCTCCAAATTTAAGAAAATGCCTGCCCAGCATAACAGAAAATGCTTGTAACATATAAATGGTTGGTTTGGTGATCTTTAACGGACGCTTTGTGGGAAAAGTGTTATCCGAGGAGCCGGATAGACCCAATTTTTTATTTTTATTTTATAACGGCATTTCATTGTTGCACAACGAAGTGAGAAATATAAAATATAGTATTGTATAAAGTTATAAACAGTAAATAATAAAAAATATGTACGAGTAATCAACGTTTAGGCTGACACAGCCTAATGCATAAAGATGGAAGCATTAGACAATTAACGGTTTATTATGTAAGTTTGTAATTTCTAAATTTTGGTTTCACTTAAACTGTACAAATATAGTTTTCTCAATTGATCGTAGTCCTACGTTATTAGGTCGTGTCTCGGATACAAGCTTGTCAGTTTTTTACCTAAACAAATGCTTCCATCTAAATCGCGCCCGGAGATGTCATCGGTATTTGGATTTAGTTCAGACAATTGTACCTTACGTTCGTATGTGCCTAAAAAAAAGAAAGCCGTTATACTTTTATCGCCGATGTACCATTGTGATTCAACGGCGGGCTCACTCAATAAACCTGATATAATCAGAATCACACGATAAAAAGGAAAACCCAAAGATAGCCCATGTTTTTTTTCAATACAGTTGATATTGCAGTTCCAGCATTAGCTGCCAATATAATTTGCCGGGAAAATAATCCTCAATCTCAGGCCGTAACTCACAGACGAAGAATTTTCCACAAGACCGTGGAATATAGTTGGCGATGCCCTCTAATTACAGTAGATCAAGCACTACAAATTGTATATCAGAGAATTTTCAACATAATCGGGGATAGAGTGAATGTTAGGTAAACCAATTTCCTATCAGTAGGAGAATATATTATCTGTAAAACAGTCAACACCCAAGAGAAAACTCGAAAATGCTGTACGATGTGTAATCTTCCCATTTCTAATGAACACTTCTTACAACGAAATGTGTGGCTTGCTTGTTCCGATTAAAAATATTAATGGTTTTCTTTTAATTAAAATTTTTATTATCTTGATTTTTAAATATGTCAAATGAAATGTTAATGACTTTTAGAACTGATTTTTCATTTGTATAAGAAATAAAATTCCATTTTCTTCTATTTAAAGGTGTAATTTGTAAACCGTTAAACATTTGAAGTACCAAAATAGGGACGATTACTTTTAAAATCAAAATATGTTTACATTTAAATGATTTTGGCATTCCTGGATCTTAGAGTCAAAATTCCATTGATAAAATAGAAATTTTGTCGATTAAAGTCGAAAAGGTTACCCGGGTAACCCACCATAGACATAAGGGTTAAAATAGTTATTTATGATAAATTCGAATAGGTTCCAGAAGATTTTATCTAAAGAAATCAAAAATTTGGAAACCGCCAAAAAATTAACGCTAAAACGGAATGAATCCCATTTCTATTACTCACGCTAAATGGCATCAAAATCGGGTGAGAAATGGTCAAGTTCCTTCCTAAGCCGTATCCCATAACTTCGTTATGAATTATTTCACTAATTGTAACTAAAATTTGTGTATGAAGAACACCCACCAAAACGAATAAATTATCAAAATGATATTAAGAGAATTAAATCTTATTAAAGATTTAGGGAATTTACGTTATTAACCAAAATTTTACAATATTGATAAATTCTTTGGAATGCAAATGTACATAAATGTATGTATTAATAAAAATACAAAAAAAAAACCTACATACATACATCACAATACCTAAATGTACCAACTTGGGATTTTCCAATTAAATGATCAATGACTTTCATACATTCACGAACAATTAGAACGAATTACACAATATTCACGAAATGTTGGTTTCAGCTTAAGACAATTTCACTAAACGATGGGATCTTTTGACCGATACATATATAATGTATATTCAAACAACGGCCATAAAATAATTTGTTAAAATTACAACAAGAGAATTAATGTTACATTTTCAGTGATAAGCACCTTTTGAAAATGACTGTGATGTCTTTGTAATTGGTATCAAAACCCGGTTCAGCCTTATACTATATAAAGGATTAGTGACAAAATCAGATCATGACTTAATCTTATGTCTTTAAATGTTGGTAAAATATAAAATGAGATTTTGTGAATTTCAAAAAACTGTATGATTATTTTCAAGATAACCTGTAACCCGTAAAATTTGCATTTCAATTTTGTTGGTAAGCAAGGATTCCCGAAAATAATTAAATACAATTTCTCGACAAATTATCGAGTATGATAAGTACAAAAATTCTTAGAAAGTCTCGAAAATTCTCTAGGCAGTAATCCGCTACTGCAATCTCTACCAGTGGTGTAGAAATTGAACATTAATCACATGTCGATAATCACAGTCATTACTTATACAGATGAAATACACTACGAGAAAATTGGATGGTAACAATAGTATCATCTTCACTCTAAAATCACCCCTCCGCCAAAACGTGTACATATATACATTTCAAATCTACTTATAAAAATTTGAACCATAATTGATTCGTTATTCCGTCTATTATGCGTGAATCTGGCATAACATGTCAATGCTCCTCCTGTAAAATGACGAAAATCCATTATGAAAATTGAAATAATCATTTCACTCCGCTCTAATATATTCATCATATCAACTAACTATTCAATAGAAATAATCATTTTTATTCCGTTTCGATTGATTTGACAATAAACGGTCAATTTTCCCTCGTACACACAATACATCTCAGTCTGTATATAGAGTTGTTTATGACAGTCCTACACAGGATATCCATTCAATCAATCAAATTTATCTGCCCCCTATTTTTATTTTTTGCATAAATGCAGAATAATTTCATCAGATTGCGAGCAAAATTGTTGGCTCTGAATAAATCCGATGAGATATAATGAATATGAAGTGAGACGATAAATTATTCCCGCAAATATGCAAGACATATCTCGTTTTTTAAATTTCTCCTTTTCACTCCGCACCTGACGAATTTTATAACACGATTATCTACTATCCAAATCTAAACATTTATGTATGTACTAATTTCAAATCAAAAAATTAAATTTCATAACCAATAGACCGACCGACCTGTCATCAATATTAGATTTTATTACGTACGCACCACACCCGCTCCATTTAGCCAAATCAATTCATGGTCTTTCCCTTTTTTTTTTGTTAAAAATCTGTCTTCTATTTTGTGGCACAAAATTGTCAATCAATTTCAATAATTTTTATTTTGATTGTTATTTTCCAATTTTACTTTTACTCAGGGTATTGGTTTTGGTATTCTTATTTATTAAGCAATAATCATAAATAAGAAGGAGGAAGAAGTAGAAGAGATTTGTAAATTGTGTGTAGTGGAAAATAAAATAATTTTTTGTGGACATTTCACAAACATGAGAAACATTGAAATTGAAAATGTTTTAAATGGAAAAATGTAATGATATACCATCATCAATGATGATGATGATGACACTTCAATTTTCGTTATTTATATTTATTATATCTAAGATGAATTCAAATTAGGTAAATTGAAAATTTTGAATATATCTAGTGGACTAATTAATTAGATAAATTGATTCGGTTCGGATTTTTGGAATGTGAAAATATAAATCTGAGAATTAGATTCTCAGATTATTTTTACGTTCGGTTTAAACTACTATTGAGCTGAAATGTTTGCTGTACTGATAGTAAAACGGAACTGTTTTGGCAATGTTTTTATTTAATCTTCAATATAACCTCCTTTTAACTTAATACACTTCATCCAACGATTTTCCAATATTTGTTTTTTCCTGTAAAGTGGTTAGGTTAGGTTAGGTTTAGATGGCGGCCCACTAGGACCAAGCATAGACGCAAAAAGGTCCGTAGCCATACCAAAATGTAAAAATGATCCTCCAACTCATTGAAACCATTTTGAGCTGGTTACGAAGCGCTGGATACTCCTGACATCCATCCTGCTAAGGTCACAGTGCTCCGTAATCACTCCAACAACCACACTGATCTAACACCGCTGAAGTGAGATCAGCTGTTTGGATCTCGCCAAGTCCAACTTTGGCCAGACCTGCCGAGTTATTACGCATGAGATGCTACTTGACCATCTATCATTCGTCAATTTACTAGCTTCCTCCTGAAGCAGCAGTTTGCATACCGCAAGAGGCATTTCAATATCCTTTCTGCTTTTTGAAATGTGGTCCGTTGTACCACGTCGAGCCAGTTCATCGGCTTTTATATTCCCTGTACTAATGAAATGTCCTGGCATCCCGATAATATGAATGTTGAACTGATCTGTCATCTCGTTAAGAGATGAGAGACAGTTCTGGACTACTTTCGACGTGAGGAGGTGTGATTGAAGCGCTTTAATGACAGCCTGAATGTCGGTATATATGCGAATATCATAAGTCGATATTACATTATACCTCAACCAGCCCACGACTTTCCTTATCGCAGTTACTTGTCATTGAGACAGAAGGAGAAACTTTTCCATCCCGTTTTGAACCATCAGTGAAGAAGTTTAAAACTCCTGGTTCCAAAACTGAATCCATCATCCAGTCCTCTCTGGGTAGGATTCTAGTCCGGAACTTAGTATCAAAAGATACTGACGGGACAGTTTAGTCGGTGGTCTTTTGAAACCCTTTGTTACACAGTATAGATGAGTGCCCTGTATTGTTGCAGGTCCACATTAAGGTGGGTTTCAGTCGTATGGCAGTGCAAGCTGCCAACTGTTTTCCCAAGATATCTAGAGCAGTCAAAAATAGCCGAGTCTCCAGTGCCTGAGTGGATGTGCTCCTGATCTACCACTGATCCACAGAGAGATTGTTCTCTGAACTTTTGTCAACAGTTTTTGGTTGACAGTTTTGCCCAGATCAGGCCACCAGACTGTTACCCCATACAGAAGAATGGGTCTGACTAGTGCGGTATAAAGCCAATGGACCATGCGGGGCTCGAGCCCCATCCTTTCCCAATGGCATTTTTGCAAGAGTGTAGCGCTACCGTAGCTTCTATAACACCGCTGGTGGGGGTGTAATTTATATAAATTTTGTATACACGGAGGATACCGGCTTCGCATAAATAATGATCGAGGTGAATTTGATAATAAAAATTGTCAAGGTTAATTTGCTACACAAATTCCTTGGCATGTGCCGCATTTATTTCTAATCAAAAAGTTCACAATTTATTTTAACCCGAAATTAAAATTCACCACCACTATATTATTTTCGTTCACTACTGTACTAGAGGAGTACTTATAATAAAAGTTAAACTTAATTTTATCACGATAATTATAAAAAAGATTTTAATTTGATTTTATTTCTTCGCCCTAAAATTTATTATATTTATGAATTTGTGTGTTGACACGGCACTATAGATCATGTTTAAATGTCAAATTTTCAACAACCGCAAGAGCTACCTTCTTTCGGAAAACTCCGAAAACACAAGCAACTTTCACATAATGCCATTAGGTGTCACTAAATATTTGCTGTCAAAAATTGTATGACATTTTTATGAATGCATTTTGTAAATATGTATAAACAAAAGTATTTTCGTGTCATAAAAGTGACTATTGAAATAATATTGATGAATATAATATATGAATAATATTTTTTTGATTGTGTAGTGACATCTAGTAGCAAACGCTCTGTATTTCTTTTTTGACCGTGCTGCCTCTTTCAGAAAACGCTCTGTACTTTTCCACAATCGTGCTGCCAAAACCGAAATTTATTTGCTGAATGATTAGTTGTGGCGGACGACAATAGATGGTGATGAGGAATTTTCGATGTTGTATTAAACGTGTCTCGGATGTTCATTACATAGTGCAGTGTATTCGCCTTTAAAGTGCCGCAAGAGGCGCTACGATTTGCACGAGCCAATGGTGGTAACCAGTTATTTATGAACCGCATTTATATTTAAATTCAAATATTATTGACAAATTTATTACCTATCTAAATGAATTTAATTTTTTAATTGCAAAAAAAACGATTATTTTGAAATAAATTCACTAAGAAACATGTCTAATTATGCATTTATTTACCGGTTGACCACCATTGGCTTAGTTGTAAAACCGTTCACCAGATGTCAGCCACTTTCCGTTAAAAAGCGAATAAATATAATGTGCAATATATTTATTGCTAAGCAAAGATACATATCCCTATATATTTAGTGAGTCAAATACCCTGGAGGCGTCACTACTAACCGAAAAGATCTGTTCAAATACAATTTGTAACACAATCAATTTTAAACACACCCTTGCTACCATGCCCGCCACCTACCTGGGTAATGAATTAATTAATTATACTATTATTCTTTGAGTGCTATTTAATAGATGGCACTAAAACTTTTATATATAAAAAAATAAAAATTATTACTGTCATGTCTCTTGTCGAACCACGAGATACAAAAAATAAAAAAATAAAATAAAATATATTAAAATTAATAATAATAATAAAAATAATAGTGTACTTTTATTTTATACATAAACGCAACAAAATTCGATGAAACCTAATTTTGTGTATACGAACTAAAACAAAAAACAACGTGTAAACGACCCTAAGAAGAAAAAAAAAAAAGAGTAATGTTACACTGGCGCTCAACTAGTGGTGCATAAAATCGTGTGATTTCATCGAAATTATTAGTGTTCGAAATAAACTGCTTAACGTAATCAAATAAGCATATTTGTTTATAAAATATTTTATACAAAAACAATCAAAACAATTGTCTGCTGAATTTTTGCCATCGACATCACGCCGATTTGAGGTTATGTCATCTACGGCGTCCCTTCGAGTGAATTTTCTTGAGAATTGACGGCGCTCATAGCTCATTAATAGATAACGATCCAGTCATATTTATAAACGCGTTATTATACGTAAATCATTTTTGGGGATTTATCAATAAAATCTCGTGATTTCAATTATAAATGTAAATGCTATTTTGCATTAAGATCGTCTATCGAAGTTAAGTCGCAGAGCAGGTTATTTACGTCATTTTAATCAATTCAGCTGAATGGTTACAACAAGAAGCAGCACACTCAACAAAGGTATTCAAGCAGAAAAAGTAAGAAGAAACAGAATCCGACAAAGCACAATAATTACTCGAAGAGTAATCAGCAAAACAATGGCGACAAACGTGGTGATGACAGATGTCCAGTTCCAGGAATTAATTACATCAATAAGAAATGTAAACCAGGTAAGTGGTGCGTTAGGTAGTAATGGTGTTGAATTAGATTCACCCCGCATTTCGGGGAACTTTGCAGCTTGTAAAGCTCGTTTCGATGGGAAAGCTAAATCGAGTGTAGACACATTTGTGGATGCAGTCCAGATTTACCGAGATTGTGTCGATATTTCGGACGAGAATGCGGTCAAGGGTATGGCAATGTTGCTTGTTGATGAGGCCGCGGTTTGGTGGAAAGGTGTCAAAGATACTGTCGCTACATTTAAGGATGCCATCGATCTTATTCTTTTAGCATATTCACGGAAAAAAAAACCATATCAAATTTATAAAGAAATTTTTTCCCAAGCCCAAGACGAAAATACAAAAACGGATCTATTTATCAGTAAAATAAGAGCACTGTTCGCACAATTGCCTCCCGCGGATCTTACCGAATCTATTCAGTTGGATATGGCTTATGGTCTAATGTCTCGTAAATGAACTTCTCCAACAAGCCCGGATCGAAGAAGATTTCTTTGGCGAGAGGGTAAAACGTGAGGTTTCAAAACCAGATTTCTCGGGTTCAACGACAAATACCCAGCAAAAGAATACGAAATTTTGCAAGCAAAACAAAAGGGCATGACATAAGCGAATGTACAAAACGGAAAATAGTTCCACCCCCAATCATCAAGAACGAAACGCCGGTGGTTGAACCACAAAAAGTAAAATTTGAATTATCATGTTACGGTTGTGGCATGAAAGGCGTGATTAAAAGTAATTGTACTCGTTGTAACCCAAAACCAACAACTTCAGTGTTGGCTGTAAATACGGCAAGCGTGGAGGCTGACTCATTCGATAATGTCAATAGTTCATATGATGAGTACTCTCTTGCTCCGATTGATTTGTATTCAGTAACATCGGAGGGAGAGGAAATTTCTCAATCCAGACCTCAGTTAATCTTAAATATTTTTAGTAAGGATGAAGATGCTTTAATTGATACAGCTGCTAAGGTCAGCATTGCAAGTCAAGCGTTACACAAACATTTACAGAATATTTAAATATTATTGAGCACAATTTTATATAATTAAAATTATTTATTGGTTTAGGGCTCTCTATATTGTTTTTATTTTTAGAATAATAACGTAAACTTTGGGCAAAAATCCATGGCGATCAAATTGGCCGATGGCACTAAAAAATTGGAAAGTATTCAAATGTGTACTGTAGATGTGATTCTTCATGGAAGAACAATACCCACCAAATTCATATCATTACCGAATTCATGTCCTGGACAAACCCTTCTTGGCATTGATTTTATTACTCGTGCTGGTTTGATTTTGGATTTTTCACAACACATATGGAAATTTTTTGATTCTGCAAAATCCCATCGATTGTGCTATGAACCGGAAAGTTCCACACAACAATCGTATGAAGGGTTTTGCCCTGTGGCATTGAAATATGAACATTTGAGGTCCGACGAAGGAAGTTCTCTAAATTCGGATCAAAGACAAAAGGCCAATGAATTACTTAATGGTCATGAAGACGTTTTCACAGTAGGGGGAGATCCAACTACATATGCTGAACATCATATTGATACGGCTGAGAGTCGACCAATTTCGGTTCCGCCGTATCCAATGTCTAAGGAGAAGCGCGAGATATTGAAGCTGGAATTGGAAAAAATGTTGAAAGACGACATTATAGAGGAATGTGAGTCTCCTTGGGCAGCACCGGTCGTGCTTGTCCCGAAACCCGATAAGACGTATCGCGTCTGTATTGACTATCGGAAACTAAATTCATGTACTACTTTGTCCAGGCCACCAAGCGCGGATGAGGCTGTATGTGAAGTTAGTTCCATACAAGTAGATATCCCGAACCTTGGTTTCCATAACATGAGACAAGCTCAAATCGATGACGGGGATATATATAAAATCATAAAGTGTTTTGAGACACCAGGTTGCGCAGATCTGGACAACTGGACCAATCGAGGGTATCTAATGGAATCCGGTATCCTTTATCGTTTTGTTCCTGAAGAAGAAAGTGAGAATCCCCAATTAGTTATTCCTGAAAACTCGCGAATCGAGATTTTAAAGGCTTTCCATGATTCTCCTACCGCAGGACACTACGGTGTCGAGAGAACCATTGCAAAAATTTCCAATAAATATTATTGGCCAGGAATGCGCAGATATATTACAGATTACATCAAAACCTGCGTTGATTGTCAGAAATACAAAGTAACCAATTTACGGCCAGCAGGATTGCTTAGAACTCCTGTATTAGAACAGAGATTTGAGGTCCTTGCTATGGATTTATTTGGACCATTAGTTGAATCGACTAATGAATATAAATGGATTTTTATTATTGAGGACACAGCAACCAGATGGGTTGAACTAATTCCATTGAAGCAGGCCACCGCTGAAACATGTTCCAAAATTCTGATTAGCGAATTTTTCCTGAGATATGGACTACCAAGACGTATCATTTCAGATAATGGCGTTCAGTTCGTGAGTGCGGTTATGCAACATGTGGCAAGTTGTTTTGGAATTACTCAGTCATTGACTCCATTTTATCATCCAGCCGCTAATCCGGTTGAAAGACGGAACAGGGATCTTAAAACCCAGTTGGCTATTTTAGTAAAAAATGATCATCGATCATGGATCGACTTTCTACCTTCTGTCCGCTTCGCGATGAACTCTACCAAGTGCGATTCTACTGGATTTACGCCCGCTTATCTTACTTTTGGCAGAGATCTTCGAACTGTTATGGATGTGAATCATGACTTTAAGGCGGTGGTGCAGAATGAGAATTTCGTTCCCCAAATCACACCGTTTCTTCTCCAAATGAATGACGTAATGAAAGACGTAAGGGAAGTTTCAGAAAAGAAACAAGACTATAGGAAAGTTCATGGTGATAAAATTCGGGAACACCGAACTTTTGAAGTAGGTGACAAAGTGTTAATTAAAACCCACATATTAAGTGATGCCAACAAAGGTTTTACTTCAAAATTTGCCCCTCGAAGAGATGGACCATACTTAGTGAAACAGGTGAAGTCAAGTTCCACTTACGGAATTGAAAGTATGGATTCCAAGTTTCTTGGTACATATCACGTATCACATTCACAACTTACGGCATATAACGGTTCGGATGATGATATCCCAATACACCCAATCCAGTCCCGAGGCAGACCAAAACTGGAGGTCAAATCTAATAAAAGCATAGAAATACCTCTCGTAACTCCTTCGGTCGATGGCAAGTCTAAAGAAAGTATTATGACACCCAAGGTAAACGAGTTGAAAGAAAATCTCAATATAAAGTTACAATCCAATAAAACAACCCAGGTCGAACCATTTGGTGCGGCAAGACAGTCGAAAACACGTAACATTCGAATGCCCGTACGTTATCAGTAGTTTTCTGAATCCTCGTCGAGACGAGCTTCGATTCAGAGGGGGAGTTTGTAACACAATCAATTTTAAACACACCCTTGCTACCATGCCCGCCACCTACCTGGGTAATGAATTAATTAATTATACTAGGTATTATTCTTTGAGTGCTATTTAATAGATGGCACTAAAACTTTTATATATAAAAAAATAAAAATTATTACTGTCATGTCTCTTGTCGAACCACGAGATACAAAAAATAAAAAAATTAAATAAAATATATTAAAATTAATAATAATAATAAAAATAATAGTGTACTTTTATTTTATACATAAACGCAACAAAATTCGATGAAACCTAATTTTGTGTATACGAACTAAAACAAAAAACAACGTGTAAACGACCCTAAGAAGAAAAAAAAAAAAAGAGTAATGTTACAAATTATATTTAAAAGTCGAAATGGGTTGATGAAACGAACGATAATGAGCGGTTTGAATGAATGAATCGCCACACTTTCTTTACTCTTTCCATAATATTAGGTTTCCAGTTTAATTTACTATCCAAAATGAGACCCAGGAACTTCGCTTCATCTATAAAAGTGAAGCTGAACCCATTTAAAGTGGGAGGATCGATATGAGGAAGTTTATATTTCCTAAAGAAGAGAACGAATTCAGTTTTGTGTGGGTTCACATTCAATCCACAACCATTTGGGAAGTGGTTACTCATTCGCGAAAGCAGCACCTATCTTGCTTCAACTCAACCCAAAGCTCAATGCCCAATACAATATTCAGAAAATAGGTAAATATTTATATAACCAGGTGTTTTCGGTCAATTCGCATGGCAGGTACCCGACTCTCTTGACGCACAGGTTCCAAAAGCTTTTCAAATCTCCGCCTTGACCATAGAAACAGATTGGCGACAAAAAATTCCAAATCGGACAAGCCATTTTCGAGATACGGTAAACGATATTGGTAAAGACATTCCAGACAAACGGAACATTTTTTCTTTAAAAAAAACGGGATCCCAAGATTACACCGGGAATCAGGATTTCGGGAGTGACAAACAGATCGGGATCCCGGAGTTTGAAAAAATACAGGATCCCGGGATTGAATTCCCTACTACACTCCAATAATGTCAATCAAAACTTGATTTGTAAAAGGTTGAATTTGTGAAAGGTTGAATTTGAAGTGCAAAAGAGGTAAATTTGGAGTACAAAACATATATTACAAATAAATCAACCCAGCAAACACTAAACCGTTATCATTTGATGTCGAAAGCTTTAATTTAAAACAAGTTTAGCCAATTTTCTGCTAAATCTAAACATTGTCAGAACCTAATGCCATTTTTATTTGGGATGACATCATATTCCCGAACGAAAAAATCTCCAAAAAAAATACCAAAAAATACAAATTAAAGTGCCCCATCGAAAAGGAAGGCCCCACTACAATATGAAAACAAAAGGAATCTACATAAGTGCAAAATGTTCCAAATTTCTCTTTCTTATGGATAAAAGGAATGAACTTCATGAGGGCGAGTGACTTTATATTGGATTTTGACAATGAATATCAAACTATGATACCACCGAGTTGCCATTTGTATTTAACAGGACGGATGCAACAGCAATACGGGTAATAGTAGATCATCGAGAGAAACTGCCACCATATTCGGAGACAATAATTGCAGTTGGAGATTTGGCATTAAAATTTAATAGTGCGACAAATAAAAGTGTGATAGTGTGAAAGTGTGTTAACTAAGTGAATTAAAACGAGCATCAAGCACATGTATGTTCTAAAATATAGAATATTTCAATCAAACGGAAAAATTTCTACGTAAATATAAATTAAAATGTTTAGTCTCACTGACCCGTAGGCTCTACATTTTTTTACTGAGTTAAAAGTAGATATACTGTATTTTCGGTAAATTATGTGTGCTACCTAGCAATAGTAATAATTAAGTGCCCACTTATTTTTGAATTGAAATGTCGATATCAGAAATTTGAGGCTTACAATTTTAAACTTGGATTTTTAAGAATTTTTTTTTTTATTTTATATTTTCAAGCTAAAAAAATTACGGGAATATGGAAGAAGTAGAGACAACAAAGCTGGCTGAAACAACAAGGTTCACAGTTCCCACTCAAAAACAATTGGTGGAATTGGTGCTGGAAATTAATTGAATTTTTGAAAACTTCTATGTAACTGGATGCAAATATAAAAATGTAGGTACTTCTTAGTAAAATAAAATTATAAATTTTCAATGTGTGCTCTTTATTGGTCTTGTTCTAATTATAATCCTTTTATGATGAACGCTGTGAGGCTTATTGGCAAGTTCTTTGATATTTCATATTGGCTATCGCTTTTTGAATAGTCTGAAACTTTCCAAACTATTGGACATTTGAATAAAAGAGTTTAGC
This sequence comes from Tipula helvola, assembly GCA_963556165.1. Classification (NCBI taxonomy): domain Eukaryota; kingdom Metazoa; phylum Arthropoda; class Insecta; order Diptera; family Tipulidae; genus Tipula; species Tipula helvola. The sequence continues at coordinate 338,701,080 of OY744482.1, read as the reverse complement.
TATATTATTCTAAATGTATAATTAGAATTCGTTTCTAACTCGAATTATTAGGTAAAATAAAATTTACATTTTTTAGAAAACAAGAATTTGCTGGAATTCAACGTTATGTGAAAAAATCTCGAAATAGCATTTACATACCTTAAAACACTCAATGTCACATGAAACCACACACAAAATCAGCTATCCACATTTGCTGATTTTTAAAACGATTCACATTAACACAAAGCACAAAACATTGATCAACGTTATTTAATTTATTTCACGATATCGACAACGCACGGATAACGATAAGAATTTCCTGAAAAACTAATAAAATTTAGGTTAATTTGTATTTTTTTATGTATTTCCCGCCGAAAGTGAAAGTTTCATTAAAAGCGCATGATAGAGTTAACCACATCTACCGTTAAATAGCAAAAATAAGTAATTTAAAAAAAAATTCACAATAAGTAGGTAAAAACACTGACATCTATCAAGAGTTAGCCTAATCTCCAATAACAGATTATTCACAATGAAAAACTTTTTATTTTTGACACAGCTTTGATGAAATTTTTGTTCGTTATGTTCGAAATTCATAAAAATCTGTAAGTCAAAAGTAAAAACTTTTTTCATTGTAAATGCTCTGTAATAGTGGTATGGTTTCGGTTTAATTAAATTTCGTTTTCTTTAGACTTTAGGCCCGAATTTATAGCCGTAAAAGGGCGGTATTCATGTACAATTAAATTGCGCAATATAATTGTGACGTCAAAATTACACAATAAAATTAAAAAATTGAATAAAAATTGAGTATATTGTGCAATGTTCTGACGTCACACAACTATATTGTGCCATTTAATTGTACATAAATTCTGGCCTAAAACATTATAAATGTTTTGTTTTCTTGTATGCATCAACGATTTTAAAGAAAAAGATGAAACTTCTACAGAAAAAACCAGACGATTGTTGGGTTTGTTTCTAGGGTTTAAATTGATTTTTTAAGCAATGATTAATATTTCATTCAATTACTTAATAAAAACCGCCAAAAATTAATAAAAACCGATTTATTTCTTGTACTATTTATTCAAAAATTAATAAATGATTGGCTTTTTTTGTTGATTTACTTAACTTTATTTCTTATAATATTCAAATTTATATAAGTATTATAATAATAATAATTTTTATCTTTTTTGTATGTAGTGTTGTATGTATATCATTATTTTTTATTCATATTATTTATATAAAAAAAAATTAAATATATAAAACAATAATTTATTACATAGTTAAAAAAAAAAATCTCAACCAAATATGTTTACATACTTCAAATAAAAATTGAAAGGTTATTAATAGAGCACACAAGAAATGATAATACAAATATAAATTGTTAAATTAAAAATTAATAAAAAAAAAAAAGAAAAATTTAATATTGAGACATGAGACCATACGTACGAGAGGTGTTATGTATTTGGAGATTTAATGCCTCAAATTACCTCTCAAATCGGAAGATTACCCATAAAAAATACTAAGACGTGTAGTCATTTAAATTTAAAAACAATTTTACTTCTCTTTACATATAATATATATAATAATTATTATTTAAATGAGGTATATTGTGTTATCAACAATTTTTTTAACGCATTCTATAATGATTAGTTTCACTAACTTGTGATAATTTACCATTAAATTGTATATCAATTTTAAAGTCCAAATCACGGAAATTCCTAGTGTTGGGTTTCATTGAAAATGTTCCATAAATATCTTCGCCCTTTTTGACTGTGAGATATTCATCAAAATAGAAGACAGTTTGTTTCCAATGAGTATATGGCGCTTCTGGCGATGTACTAAATCCAAGTCGTTTATGTGACTTTGTAAATTCAACATTGAAATATGTAACCAATGCTTGGACAAAATCATCTCGACGCACGGTCAACTGGAATGGTGATGAGAATTCCAAATCAGCTTTTGTGGCAGTATACAAATCAATTTCTTTCATCAAATATGAATTTGTGACAATTTGTTTGGGATCGACTACGTCAACGAGTGGTTCGCTTAATGCAATCTTACGGAATAGACTCATATTGAAACCATATACATCATCCCACCAATTAATTTTTTCATCCTTGTACTGACGATCTTCGATAGCTGTGATAAAGAATGTACACCGATCTGGGAACATTAAACCATCGGGCTTAAGCCACTTGTCACGAGCGAATAAAACAGTGTCCAACATGGCTTCGTAGAATAAACAGTATCCCATCCATTCTGAAATAATAATATCCACACCATCGATACCTTCAGGTAATTCTACCTCTTCGACCTTTCCTTTCACGACTGTAATTACATTATCCAAATTATTTGCTTCTATAATTTTTCGGGCATGCTCCACAATGTTTGAATATTCAACTGCAATTACTTTAGCTGCACCGGCCTTTGCCGCAAACATTGATAAAATTCCGGTACCACATCCTACATCTAAAACGACCTGAGTAAAAAAAAAATTGATATACTGACTTAAACCGGATTTCTTGTAACATGCAAATTGCAGAATACTCACTTTTCCCTTGAATAAATGCCGATTATGATACATTGAATTCCTGTATGTTAATGTTCTTATCTCATCCTTTAACATTTCCTCGTGAATTCCAAAATGAGCATAGGAATCGAAATAGTAATCTTTTGATGTCATCTCATCTGGGGAAACGGTTTTTGATGGGTCGTTATCATTGGCATCCTCTGTTACCGGTAACACTCCGTTCGATTTAATATCCGTGGTATCCATATGAACGTCGATTGTAGAAGACTAATGCAATTAAACGAATTAAATTAGTTTTGAGCCCAAAATTCCATATTTTGTGATATTTTATTGTGAAAATGCCGAGTTTATAAACCTAACCCTACTTTTTATGGCCTCACCAAACTTGGCGAAATATTCTAATTTACTTTTATGAATAACTACAAACCTATCTAAATGTGAAAATTCCCGTAAATAATTTTTGCAAAATCACATTTAACAATGTAAAATATAAATTTTAGATAGAAAAAAATCTCACCATGTTTTTTCTCTTGCAAGCAAAACTAAAATTAAGTAGCGTACAGTGAAATCGGCAAAAATTCTTTATTTTTTTTTTTTCAATATTCCTGTTTAATTAAATGCTTTATAAACAGAATAAATTACTTTATGCTTCACAACAATATTTGAGATAAGTTTTTATATTATTTTTAAAATAAAAAAATATAAATCTACTTATAAAAAGACGAAACGCAAACTACACAATGCGTTTTGCTTTTGAAAGAAATTTTGTTCAAAGAAACATTGAAATGCCTCTTTTTGATACCGCAACCGAGGTTAGTTTTTGGCGTTTTGTTTTTCTCTTCGTTTTTCATACGAAAATTATAAAAGTGTTCAAAATAGTATGGCTTACAGGGTTCGATTCGAAGTTAAATTTTCAACATTTTAAATTAATTTAAAACGTGCGTTTTAAACTCAAAAATCATTCGCAAAATTTTAATTTATGTAATTACAATTTTATTTTATATTCTACAAATTATCTAATTAACATTTTTCTAATTATTGCTATAAAACGCTTTACACAATCTTAATACTTGACTGTTGTAATCCGTTAAAATTGGCCGGCTGCTCTTGTACCGACACTCGGCAAAGAGGTCCACCTTTGGGATTGTATACCAACGGTTCTTAACTATGTCGCTTGGACTTAAATTTAGCGTACGCAATTGGAATACACCGAAATAGAAAGACTTGCCATCAGTTTCGACGGATTGTACCGTAATTGGTTTGGGGAGGTTGGTAATCTGGTCTCCGTAAAGCTGACGAGCTTTAGCTGCAGCAACTGTGAATGCTTTAAGTAGATTACGACTTTCGATTTGATCTTCGGTTACCGGCGTTTCGTGAAGATGTTTAACATCGAGTGGTGAATAGTGAAGAAATATTGTGTGTGGATTACTGAATTTAGAAGCTTCAGATATGGCTGAAAGCATAAAATATAAATTTGTAATAATAAAAAATGCATTCTTTGGAAATCCTTACGATAAATATTCCGCATCTCATAAATATTAGTTGTAGGTAATGAAATAATAGGGGTCATTGGGCTGATACTGGGTAATTTCATATCATCATAGTTAGCCTCATCCTCAAATTCATTCAGTCGTTTCTTTGAACATATTAGCGTATCGACATGAAGTTCATATTGAACTAAATTATTTTCGACATCACATGGTACAGCGAAATATACGTTATTCACAATTTTCCTTGTTGAAGTTGTCGTCCGTCCGGCTAATTTTTCAACGTTGAACAACAGCTTAGAAATAATGAGCATACTACAAAGACAATTAGATTACAGAATGTTTAGAGACTAATTTACAAGTCACTCACTTTTTACGTGAATCAGTAATTCCATAACTCCTTGGAAAAACATAAGCAGGTCTTAGAGGATCTTTTATAATAGCGGTTTTCTCTTGTTCAGCGTCCAATACGTGTGCCATAAGCACAGCATGTCGCATTGATTTGTCCACAATATCTGGGATTTTAGTGTTTTCTAATAATTGTTCAAGCCGCCCGGGAAGTTTGTCAATTTTTATCGATTTTGTTAAGATTTGTGCTTGTTTCATACCCTCCACTAGCACATTATTATTGCCATAAATATGAGCAGCCTGCGATTTCCAATTGGGATGGCTCTCATCGTATTTAATCGTTTTATCTTTGTATCCAACAATATCTAATTTAGAGCTGAATAGTTACATAGTTAATTAAATACACCCTTGAACTATAACGAATACTTACAAATCATATTTCGGGAATTTCATAATATCACCTGCTTCGGCAACTTTAATCCCAAGAGCGGCTAATTCTTCAACAGCACCAGTTTCTATTGGAACTCGTTTCCCTTGAATTTGCCAATGTTTTTTAAACATAAAACCTAAATGTTGTCGGTTTAGTGGTTGTGTAAACCTCATTTTAATAAATTCTTCTAATTAAGTTTTGTAGTTTTTTAATTTTATTCAAGTTTTGCTAGATTCTTTTTATTTTGGAACTTCACTTTTTTGAGGTTAAAAACACCATAATTTTTAATTTTTGCTTTTTGGGTAATAAGCCCACAAGACATTCCGTTGTTGTTTTTTTTATACTGGGTGTGGAACCTGTTGATGCAACGACAGAACCAACTTCACTCAATTGGGGTGGGATGTTGTAAAACATCACTTTCGATTCGAATTCGATAGATTTTAGTACTTTTCATACCAGGCGCCTCGCCTCGAAATTTTTAGTTACCACACATACGAAGCTGAGACCCTTTCAGTACTTTTCATACCAGGCGCCTCGCCTCGAAATATTTAGTTACCACAAATGTGAAGCTGAGACCCTTTCATACCGGTGACGTCGGCTTTGCACATTTAGTTGCTGTCAAATATTTTATTTAGGTCCATTTTACACGTGAATTGTAGCAAAAAATGAGATATTATGAATTTGTAAACTACATATGTGTTAGATTTTTCGGTAAATATAAAATAGTTGTACCAAAAATGTGATTTGTAGGTTATGTTGACAAAGCGCTTCGCTTTGTACTACTTTAAAATGTCGCAGTCGAGTGTGGAACGCATTGCCTTGGCTTTGTAGAGAACTTCATTGCAATATATTTAGTTTTTTTTTAAATTATCACTTAAAAATAAATTATTTCTCAACAAATTGAATTTATTTCTATAAAATTAAACGATATCAATCAAATAAAACTAATTTGCATAATTGAAAAATGAAATAAAGAATTTTTATTGTTGAAGCTCAAAGCCGAGGTGCCTAGTATGAAAAGTATTTTCATACCGGTGGCGTCGGCTTTGAACATTCGGTTGATATCAAATATTTTATTTAGGTCCATTTTACACGTGAACTATAGCAAGAAACGAGATATTATGAATTTGTAAGCTACATATGAGCTAGACTTTTCGGTAAATATAAAACAGTTGTGACAAAAATGTGATTTGTAGGTTATGTTGACAAAGCTCTTCGCTTTGTACAGTACTTTTCATACCAGGCGCCTCGGCTTTGAGCTTCAAAAATAAAAATTCTTTATTTCATTTTTCAATTATGTAAATTAGTTTTATTTGATTGATATCGTTTAATTTTATAGAAATATATTCAATTTGTTGAGAAATAATTTATTTTTAAGTGATAATTTAAAAAAAATAAAAATATATTGCAATGAAGTTATCTACAAGGCCAAGGCAATGCGTTCCACACTCGACTGCGACATTTTAAAGTAGTACAAAGCGAAGCGCTTTGTCAACATAACCTACAAATCACATTTTTGTCACAACTGTTTTATATTTACCAAAAAATCTAGCTCATATGTAGCTTACAAATTCATAATATCTCATTTCTTGCTATAATTCACGTGTAAAATGGACCTATATAAAATATTTGATAGCAACAAAATGTGCAAAGCCAACGCCACCGGTATGAAAGGGTCTCAGCTTCGCTTTTGTGGTAACTAAAAATTTCGAGGCGAGGCGTCTGGTATGAAAAGTACTTACTACTTTAAAATGAGGTAGTTTATACCACGAAATATTTAGCAGACTGACCTACATGGCGACCTATTTTAGTCCATTTACCGACCGTTTACATCACAAGAAATATAGGTCACATTTGGGTCATATGTCAAAAATTAAAATATTTCAATAATTGTATTTATATTTAATATTATATCATTTTGGAATTTATTGATTTTAATTTTAATATTTCTATTTTTATTCATTATTTGTGCTGTAAAAATCATAATTAACAAATCGCATCTATTGAAAAATTAGAAATTCCTTAGGTCGAACCGTTTACACCATATTTCTAGTTGATCTATTTTAGGTTAGGTCACACATTTTACTTGCCTAACCCAATTTGGGTAATTAGCGTTTACACCATGTGACCTATGCAGTTTAGGTCGAATATAGTGTATAGTCCGGGACTAAATATGGCGGTGTAAACTAGCTCAATGTCGCAGTCGAGTGTGGAACGCATTGCCTTGGCCTCGTAGATAACTTCATTGCAATATATTTTATTTTTTTATTAAATTATCACTTAAAAATAAATTATTTTTCAACAAAATGAATTTATTACTATAAAATTAAACATTATCTATCAAATGAAACTAATTTTCATAATTCAAAATTGAAATAAAGAATTTTCATTTTCGAAGCTCAAAGCCGAGGCGCTTGGTATGAAAAGTACTTTTTATGTCTCATGTTCCAAAAATAAAATTGTACTCTATTTCGTTTTTCAATTATGCTTTTTTTTTCTTTCTATCTCAGCTTGCTCGAATAAAACAACATTCTATTTTTACTTATACTCATGATTATTTATCACTCAAATTTTTGTTTAGTGATACTTTATCGATTTGAAGGAAAAGTACGCAACAAAAAGAGATCGCTATAGAAAAAGTGTAATCCAAAAACGAAATAGAGTACAATTTTATTCTTGAAACATGAGATATAAAATCTATCGAATTCGAATCGAAAGTGATGTTACAACATCCCACCCCTGAAGTGAAAAATTTCTCAAAACGAAAAAACAAACGAAAATGAAAATTTCACCGCAGCGAAATGAGAGTTTTCGTATTAGAATACAGATGTCTCTATTTTATCTCTACACGTTTTCCACTTCATTTGTATCTTCCTGTGGCCCTAAAAGCAGTGAGGTTATGTGTAGCGACAACTTCATTCGATACATTTACTTTTAATGTAAATTTATCTATTAAAATTATAAAATACTTGAATGTTTTAATGAAATTAACGTATATTTTTGCTTAAACTATGATTTGTATTCATTAAATCATCAAAGTAACTAGCATTTAATTTTGTCACTCGTCGTCGCCGCTTGGTGTATTTAAAAGTTGTATCACACCGAGCGTCGGCGGCAGTCGCCAAATTTAAATACACCTATATTTGCTTATAGATTGGTGAAAACCCATAACTTGAGCAAAAATATAATCATTTTTTTTTAGAAACATACAAACATAAACATTTCCAAGAAAAAGAAGCATACATTTAATTTTTTTGGAAATTTTCACAATATTCACAAATATTTATTAAATTAGGGCTTGTCACGAGCTTGAGTATTTGCTTGCGTATTTTGTAATTTCGTAAATTTGACGTTTCTTCTGATTGATTTAAATTATTTCTCCTAAAAAAGCAAGAAACGTCAACAATAAGCTCACAGGCTACTTTTCTTCAGCGTATTGTGACAGTTGTGATTACTTGTGGTTTTTAATAAATAAAAATAAATAATATGGATCAAAATATTAAAAAAACGGGCAAAAATGTTTACAAAAAATTGGGAAGAAGAGGAAGAGATGGATATTTATTTTTATTTACATATTAAAAATCACAAGTAATCACAATTGTCACAATACGCTGATAAAAATTAGCCTGTGAGCGTGTTTATTTTTGACTTTCTTGCTTATTTAGGGAAAATAATTTAAACCAATCAGAAGAAACGTCACTACGAACCCTATTATTTTCACAATATTTTTATATGTATTAAAATTAAGATATTTTGCATGTTACTATTCGCGTTTTAACGCAAAGTGCGTAACATCTGGCGGACCATTCAATAACTATAGCCATAGCTCGCAAAATGTCAAACAAAAAAATAATTTTGATATTTAGCTCAGTGATTTTGTTTCTTAATTTGTATTTTAAAAAACGCTTTTATTACTAAAAATTAAATTTATGTAGTATGAGTAACGGTAAAAGTAACACAAATGTGACGTACCAAATTGCAGTACTTATTGTGATAAAATAAATAGTCATACAATAATCAATAATGTTTGTTAAATATTGTTAAAGAACATATTTAATTGATCTGAAATAAACATAATTGCATTATATAATATACATTTTAACGTAAATGGAACAGGTTTCACGTGTTAAACTATTGTAAAATAAAAATAGTTTTCAATAATACGTACACCATTTATTAAAGCAGTTTGACATATGACTACCTTTGGTTCATAGTTATTGAAGCGCCTCTAGCGGCGCATTAAGGGCGAAAAAAAAATGTTTATATTTTTGCAAAAACTATGGTTTTTAATCAATACATAAGCAAATACACGTGTATTTAAATTTGACGTCCGACGCCGACGCTCAATGTTCAAAGCGCTACAGATGGTCCAACTTGTCGGACCGACCATCGGTCCAACCAGATCGGTTGTTGTCTACAGACGATCCGACTTAACATCCGATTTTGAAATATTTTTTTTTTTTTGTTACACAAACGAATTCACACGATTGAATTATGTTTATTTTTCTTTGGTTGTTCTCGCTCTGAAATTTTACACACGAATGAAGAAGAATATCGTCCGACAACACATACCATCCGATTTAGTTGATTGGTCGGGATGAAATTTCCATCAGGCACATCCAACTTAATTTTGTCGGACCGACATGCATACACACGATCCAATTTTACATCCAATCCAGCCAAATCGGTCCGACCGCCCAACCAAATCGGATCATCTATAGCGCTTTTAAGGGTAAAACACACCAAGCGGCGACGACGGGCGACAAAATTGAATCCTTGTTATTTTGGTGCTTTAATGAATACAAATCATAGTTTAAGCAAAAATTTGTTAAAACATTCAAATATTTCATAATTCGCATAGAAAAATGTGCATAAAGAAAATCTTTCACAAGTGGAATATGTGGGACATGTCGCGTCGCGCTTGGTGTGTTTTAAAACACACCAAGCGCGACGCGACATGTCCCACATATTTCACTTGTGATAGATTTTCTTTTAATGTACATTTTTCTATTAAAATTATGAAATATTTGAATGTTTTAATGAAATTCACTTATATTTTTGCTTAAACTATGATTTGTATTCATTAAATCACCAAAATAACAACGTTTTAATTTTGTCGCCCATCGTCACGGCTTGGTGTGTATTACCTTTTAAGAACTGGAGTGGGATTTTTGCTTAAAAAGCGAGAAGCGAGTTTGTGTCTCTTTTACTTACACTGAATATGAACACTATTTCGCTTAGTAGAAATATATTTTATTCATGCGATCTCACCTAGCTAGAATAAAATGATATTCTATTTCAACTTTCATTCGTCTGTGTCTCTCACTAACGAAGGTACATGGTCGAAGCGGAGAAACAGAGATAGCTCTTATATATAATATGATTGACGGAGATCGCAATAGAAAAAGGAAAAGCGACATCGACCGAATGAAATAGAGTTAAAACTTATTCTTTTAAAAAAAGATATAAACTCGCTTCTCGCCTTTTGTGCAAAATCCCACTCATGTACACATCAAGTGCGGCGCGACATGTTCTACACAATTCACGTGTGATTCCTTTTCTTTTAATGTGAACTTTTATATTAAAATTATGGAATATTAAAATACTTTTCATACCAGACGCCTCGACTCGAAATTTTTAGTTACCACAAATGTGAAGCTGAGACCATTTCATACCGGTGACGTCGGCTTTGCAAATTTAGTTGCTATCAAATATTTTATATAGGGCCATTTTACAAGTGAATTATAGCAAGAAATAAGATATTATGAATTTGTAAGCTACATATGAGCTAGATTTTTCGGTAAATATAAAACAGTTGTACCAAAAATGTGATTTGTAGGTTATGTTGACAAAGCGCTTCGCTTTGTACTACTTTAAAATGTCGCAGTCGAGTGTGGAACGCATTGCCTTGGCTTTGTAGATAACTTCATTGCAATATATTTTGATTTTTTTTAAAATTATCACTTAAAAATAAATTATTTCTCAACAAATTGAATTAATTTCTATAAAATTAAACGATATCAATCAAATAAAACTAATTTGCATAGTTGAAAAATGAAATAAAGAATTTTTATTTTTGAGGCTCAAAGCCTAGCGCCTGGTATGAAAAGGACTTTACCAAAATTTCTCCCGCTGTTATATTCTTACGGCAGAATACAAAAAAAACAATTGGAACGTGAAAATTCTGCTTAAACCATTATTTTTATAACTACATTTTTGGTTAGACGGGTAAGCGATTCCACTGAACGTACTCATTTATCCCATAAAATAATCAACATTCAGGGGCACAAATAATAAATTTGGCGGCAAATTTTTGCTGTCTGTTGTCATTTTCATCGTGCAGAAGAGATATATTTTAAATAGTGTGGTAAAGTAAAATTATTAAATTAGAAACAATACATACAATCGAATATAAATAAACAAAAGATCATTTTATTCGAATATATTTTAAATAACTTTGAAAAAATACGTAAAAATGGAAGGTTTTGATGAAGGAGGTATCTTCTATTCGGATAATTTTGGGGGCGATGGCGTTCAACAGAGTGGAAACCAAATTAACATGCAAGCAATTAAAAAGAAATATAAAGAATTTATTCGAACATTTAATGAAGATAATTTCTTTTATAAATACAGGTATGTTGATAAAATATATTTTATTATATGTGTAAAGTAATGTAATGTTGTAATGTAAAAATTATGTGTTGTGTGTGTACACTTGTTATAATTCTAGAGATAACTTAAAACGAAACTATTTGCTACGTCGGTATTATCTTGAAGTTGAAATAGAAGATGTGGCTGGGTATGATGAGACGCTTGCTGAAAAATTATATAAACAACCTACCGAACATTTAGCAATATTTGAAGAAGCTGCTAAAGAAGTTGCTGACGAAATAACAGCACCACGTCCCGAGCACGAAGAAACAGTCAGCGATATTCAAATACTTTTAAGATCGGGTGCAAATTCCGTAAATATACGTGATTTAAAATCCGATTCGGTCTCAAGGCTAGTAAAAGTAGCTGGTATTATTGTTGCAGCGTCTGGAATAAAAGCAAAAGCAACAAAAATTTCAATACAATGTCGATCGTGTAACAATGTTGTACCAAATATAGCTGTGAACCCAGGTTTCGAGGGGTATCAATTACCTCGAAAATGTAATACCGAACAAGCTGGATCAAAATGCCCTTTGGATCCATTTTTTATCATGCCCGACAAATGTAAATGTGTCGACTTCCAAGTATTAAAGTTACAAGAATTACCTGATTTTATACCACAGGGAGAAATGGCACGTCACATGCAGCTGTTCTGTGATCGTAATCTGTGCGAACGTGTTGTACCGGGTAACCGAGTATTTATTCACGGAATTTTTTCAATAAAAACCATCAGCAAGAGCAAGAAACAGGACAGCCGTGAAAAATCTATTGTTGGTGTTCGAATTCCTTATATGCGAGTAGTTGGAGTAACAGCCGATGCTGAGGGAATGGGTACAGTCTCCCACTTCAACAATATCACCGCAGATGAAGAAGAATCATTTAGACGGTTGGCTGCAACGCCAGATATTTTTAAACGCCTCGTCAATAGTTTGGCACCTAGTATTTTCGGTTCTGAAGATATCAAGAAAGCAATTGTTTGTTTATTATTCGGCGGATCACGAAAACGTTTACCTGATGGTCTAACACGTCGTGGAGATATTAATATTCTGCTATTGGGTGATCCAGGAACAGCGAAATCACAATTATTAAAGTTCGTTGAGAAAGTTGCCCCGATTGGTGTGTACACATCAGGAAAAGGTTCCAGTGCGGCTGGTTTAACAGCGTCGGTTATTCGTGATCCATCTACCCGTAATTTTATCATGGAGGGCGGTGCCATGGTATTAGCCGATGGAGGAGTTGTGTGCATAGACGAATTCGATAAAATGAAGGAAGATGATCGTGTCGCTATTCATGAAGCTATGGAACAACAAACCATTTCGATAGCTAAGGCTGGAATTACCACTACATTAAACTCGCGATGTTCTGTATTGGCCGCGGCTAATTCTGTGTTTGGAAGGTGGGACGACACGAAAGGCGAGGAAAATATCGATTTCATGCCAACCATCTTATCACGTTTCGATATGATATTCATTGTGAAGGATGTGCACGATGAGGCCCGCGATATTACACTCGCCAAACACATTATAAACGTGCATTTATTCGCCAACAAAGCAGTTCAAGAAACAAATGAAGGTGAAATTTCGTTAGCCACACTCAAAAAATTCATTCACTACTGTCGTACTCACTGTGGACCACGTTTAACTTTCGAAGCTGGAGAAAAATTGAAAAGTCGTTATGTCTTAATGCGCAGCGGTACACTTCAACACGAAAAGGACACTGACAAGCGAATTACTATTCCAATTACGGTACGACAATTAGAAGCCGTTATCCGGATATCAGAGTCCCTAGCTAAAATGCAACTTCAGCCATTTGCCACCGAGGTACATATCAATGAAGCATTACGTTTATTCCAAGTTTCAACGCTCGATGCGGCAATGTCCGGTACATTAGCCGGCGCTGAAGGTTTTACAACCGAAGAGGATCAAGAAATGTTAAACCGGATCGAAAAACAAATGAAACGTCGTTTTGCAATTGGGTCACAAGTTTCGACGCAAAATATCATCAATGATTTTACGCGACAAAAGTATCCCGAGAATTCGGTCGTCAAAGTAATTCATGCAATGATTCGTCGTGGGGAATTACAACACCGAATGCAACGGAAGATGCTGTATCGGCTCTGTTAATTATTCGTTTTTTTTTTGTAATGTTTTTCAATAAATATAAAGTTTTCATTTAAAAAAAAGTCGTTTACTCATTTCAAACCTCGTCAAGCCTTTCCTAGGGAAATGGAAACCGTTCTAGTTTTATATAGAAATATTGTTTCAACTCATGTTAAAAAAAATAATAAAAACAACAAGATATTCGCTATTTTAAAAATGAACTCTAGCAGTTCACTTTTAATAACGTCCTTATGCGGACATGATTTAACCGAATCTTGTCGGTTTTTTCATAGACCAGCTGCACAACAGCACAATGCGTTGCTGCAATGAAAAATGAGTATTTCCATCAATTCTATACTCAACAAGGAGTCTTTTTCTTTTAGATGATACATTTTGCATCCCCCATATGATATACCTCCCGATCTAAAATTCGCAGCTTTAACCACTTTAAAATACATATTGCATATCGATCCAAGTTCAACGATGAAAAATTGACTGTGTAATGAAATGTTTACAATTTTTTCCAAAAGATGTCACTATTTCCACATCTTAAAAAATTTTTTTGCGACACCCGTTTTTCTTTACTCATGATTGCTCGCCATTTTATTTTTTTTATAGCACAAAAAAAAAAAAAGAAAATCTAAAATGGCGCCCTTAGCAAATTTTTTATAGCATTATTGATTTATAAATAAAAATGAAATATGTTTGCATGTATTTTTTTTTAAAGGGAAAATTAAAATAAAAAAAAGAAAATTATTTCAGTTCAAGTATAATTATATTTAAAATTATAATTTTTTTTTTATATGTTTTTTTCGTGTTTATTAAAAACTTGAATTCAAATTATTTTCTTATTCTTGTTTTTCTTTTTTTTTTTACTCTTACATAACTAATGAATTGATTGCTGCTCCTTGAATTGTAGTGGTGTTCGATTTTAATTGCTGGTTGATTTGATGGCTTAATGACGTCGATGTAAGATCTTTATCATGGCATTTTGAGATATGGGCCTGAAAATTTACATTAAAATTTATTATTATTTAGAATTTAGGATTGGATGAAATAATTTGAATTAAATTAGAATTTAAAAAAATCCATTCAACTTCAAGTTGAGCATAAATTACCTTTAAATTGCTAATCTGATAAAACGCTTTATCACAAGTAACACATTTGTATGGCTTAATACCGGTGTGAATTCGTAAATGTGCCTATTAAACAACAACAAAAATGCCATTAAATTTTGCATGCAATCAAATAAGAAAAAAAAAATTTAATTATTATAATGAAATTTAAAAATTAAGTTTTAAAAATTTGTATTTCTTGTTTTTAAAAATAACACACCCAAATTTTAGAGACCCGTGTGGTTTTATTATTACTTTATATATTGATTTTTAATAATTTTCGACTAGAATAATACTAAAGTCCGTCTGATTACCAAAGACAATGTAGCTGTTTTCTTTTTCAGTTATTTTAAAGTTAATTTATATAAATAAGTAAAAGTAATTGAACAAAAAAATTGCGCAACAATGTGTTAAATGGATTCGTGTAGGTCTTAATAAAATTTTGTAATTTGTAAAAAAAAAAAAAATGATTTAATTACCTTTAAGCTGCTACTTTGTAAAAATGCTTTATCACAATTATGGCATTTGTACGGCTTTTCACCTGTGTGAATTCTTAAGTGCGTCTATATTAACAACAAAAAAAATTGTATTTATTTACCATTTAGATTGTATAAATCAGACCCAATTTTAATATTTACTATATAATATACAAATTTTATATTTAAAAAAAGTCGGTTTTAGTATTTTATTAAAAATGTTAATTTTGTAACAGAAAGAGAGAAATAAAAGGGAAGAATAAAATTTGGGCCTGCTAAATATTTTCATGGCGAATGAATTATTTTATTTGTTCTTAATATTTTTTTTTTTTAGAACGCTCTAAACTCTAAAACGAAACTTGAGAGTTGCCATATTTTTCTTTTTGGATGGTTTTGATCCATATATGTTTGAGGCTGCCACCTTTTCATTTAATGATGATTACTTTGCAGTTTATTCAAAATATTTGAATCCTCTCCATTAGGTAAATTTTAAAAACAAAACGACACAAATATTTAGACTATGTACTTAGACATAAGAAGGATTAACGTGTAGATCCTTTCCACCACCCAGTTAGGAGCTTCATTGCAATTCCTATTGGCTAGAGAGTGAGCAAAATCAGAGTTAATGATGGCACACTCCGGAAAATGAACAGAAAGAAGCAACTCGTTTACTTCTTTCTTCGAAGAAGTAAACTTGCCATTCGATAGACGAAGAGCAGCAAGTCTACAGGGGTCATTTTTAGCCAACGCTCTATTAATTGAATCACTTAATTGAGAAACCCGATATATCCATTTTGAGTTTTTTGACATTTTATGAAATATCCGTTTTTAATAGCAAGGCGCATCGTTTGAGTTATAAACCCTACAAATCATTAACATTTATCAATTATAGCTAAACTAAAAAAACTTACAATTTTCAATAGACTGACAGTTTTCTTTTTATTTTTTCAGAACCATGTTTATGGGACTTATCGGGTTTCTCAAATAAGTGATTCAATTTTAGTCTAGCGACCGCAGAGAGACTATTCATTTAAACTTTTTTATACTCCTTTTGAGCTATTAGGAAATTATCCCAATCGCATTTAAGATTAGTATTTTTTGCTTTATTCTTCAGTTTCCTATATAAGTTAGAAATATTGTGGACTAACTGTGCCTTTACTTTTCGGGAGGCCGAATAACAGATCTCACGTTAAGCATTTAGATGTCTTCTTGGACAGTAAACCTCCTGGAAATTTCACGTGGAGTATAAACTTCAAAAATCGACTGCCATCTTTTGGCAGTGTAGACGAGCCTTTGGGCAAACCTAGGGTCTAACTCCCAAAATGCTGTCTTTCATCTATAAACCATTGGTATACAAATTATTGCTTGTAGGGCTATTACAGAAGCCATGGCCTCGACTCCCCTTCTTGCCATGGAATCAATTCTATTCTTTCCACGCTACATTCTTTCATTCTTAGCACAGCATGTTCTGCTGCGTTTCGGCTAAGGAGCATATGAATGTGGAACACTCTTGGTTCAGTCGTGGGCCATAGAATAATTGTAACTGATTTCGCATCATTAGTCCCAGAAATTGATATGGTTAATGATAGACAAATGTCTGAATTCAATTTCTCTAAATTATATTCAGTGGTGCGATCTTCGAGAGATCAACTTGTATGAATTGATAGTCTTCTTTTCTGATGGCTCTCGCTCTGATAATAGTTCTGGTTATGGAGTGTACTGCCCTACGTTTGATTTACATTTTTCAGTCTGCCTGGGCTGATACTGCACAGTTTTTCAAGCGGAACTAATTGCTCTTACACTCTACGTAACGCGTTTTACAAATAAAAATTTTGTTTTCAGTACAGACAGCTTATCTGTGCTGAATTCTTTGGATAATACCTTGACTGTATCAAAATTTGTTAAGGACTGCAAATACATTTTACATCTTCTCTGTTCTAGCAATAGAGTGACGATTATGTGGATTCATTGAGGGCTGTCGCTGATTCTCTAGCGAAAACTGGGGCTGAGTTTAAATTCATCGGTCCCGAACCAGTTGCTTCCTTACCATTTAGTTATGTTAAGAAAGTGATCAAAAATTGCGCTATAAGTGAATTAAAACAGCAATGGCTTGCTACTTGTAGCTGCAGCATTGCTAAACTTTTTATTAGTGGACCTAATTTGAGGACCAGTAGGTTTGCTTTATCTCTCAGCAAGAAACAGTTGAGAGTCTTGATCGCGACTCTTACTGGGCACGGTCATTTTAAGGTACACCTTCAGCGTATGGGGCTATCTCTTGACGCTGTATGCGAGGATTGCCTTGAAGATGATGATGATTGCATTTTTAACTGCGCTGGACACGCCCATTGATATTTACATAAACGAATTAATCGAATACAAGTTATTATACTGACAGTGGACAGCTTTGTATATTTTTAAATTGAGTAATTTCAAACCAAAATACAAATTTTGTGAGTCGTCTTCTAAGTTTTTACTTAAGACCCGAAAGGAAAACCGTCAATGTAATTTTTTCTCTTTCTTGCTAGAATTTATGTTAGAATTAGAATAAATGTATTAGAATTTTATTGGGATTAGTTAAAATTTTTAAATTTACCTACATAGGGCTAATGCAGTAAGAAATATAGAGTAACAATTAAAATTAGAAAGATTAAGAAAAAGAATATGATTTCAACAAATTTGTATGATAGGTGGCAACCTTTACACCTACATGGTTTAATATTTTTATTTTTTTTAATTTTTTATTACATAAATTTCATCGTCAATCTATAATAAACTGGAAACCTAACGTAAAATACTGTTTTGCTGTGTTAAAAAATATTTTAAAATCATTTATAATCTTTGCGCAAAAACATAAGAATTTTTTTTTTTTTTACTAAGTTTATGTATGTACGTAAATTATTTAAGTCACAAAACAATAGCCAAAATTATTTACCTTTAAATTGCTACTTTGATAAAATGCTTTATCACAATTATTACATTTGAATGGTTTTTCACCAGTGTGGACTCTTGAGTGTGTCTAGCAATTATAACAACAAAAAGAAAAAAATTCTCTTTGAAACTAAAAAACATAATTTTTTTTGTTTGTTTATTTATATAGTAATTGTTAATAACTATTTCGTCATAGGTTAGTGATTTATTAATAAAATTATTTTTTCTAACGGCTAATTGTTCTTTGAGTAATTTATTTTTTGTTTATTTTTCAATTTTGTCGATTTATCGAGTTTAGAGTCATTCTATGTCGAAAAAATGTGTTTTACATATAAATTGTATATGCCATGCATGATATTAGTATATAGGATATAAAATAAGAATTCGATTGCATACCTTTAATCCACCTTTTTGAGAGAATCCTTTAGTGCATATGGTACATTTGAATGGTTTTTCAGTGGCATGAATATTCAAATGGGTCTGAATAAAATATTTAAACAAACAATGTTGTTACAAAATCTTTAAGATAAATTATATACAAAAATTACAAACCTTCCAAGCACCTTTCACATAAAATGCTTTAGTACAAAATGAACATTTGAATGGCCGCTCTCCAGTATGGGTTCTCATATGCGCTTCCAAAAAACTTTTCTCCAAAAATGCCTTGGGACAAACAGAACATTTGAATTGTCTTTCATCGGTATGAATTCTCAAATGGGACTATATCATAAAATATTTTCATTTTAGGTAATTTAGAACATCATACATAATAAAATGTTAACAACAATTCTTACCTTCAGTATAAATTTGTCGAAGAACGCTTTCGGGCAAAATGTACATTTGAATGTTCGTTCATCCGTATGCATTTTAAAGTGTTTCTAGAAATATAAAAAAGAGACAGAAACACACATGTAATTAAAATATTAACATATGATTTGAATTTTTATTTAACGACGATCACATTAGACATCCTAAACTGAGACACTTTACACATAGAAAAGAAGGTTCTCATAGAAACTGAATGACTACAAGTTGCATAGAAATTTACGGAGTTTGGATGAAACTGGAGTACCATAAATTCATTTGTCTAATACAAAACGTGTTAAAAAAATTCAAATAATTCAAACAAAATAAAAAATATAAAAACGAGACATTCAAAACTAATTTACAAGATTATAACATCAAGATTTCGTTATAAAAACAACAAATTTGAAATTAAAACAAATAGTAACATTAATTAATTTTAACGAAAAAAAAAATTAAGTGGGTCATCCTTGTTTCTACTGCTCTCACACGCCAAATACCACCGATGGGACATGCAAAAATATTATTTGATTACCAAAATCATATATTTCTGTTATATTATATGCACAAAATGATAAAATAATGACTGTTAAAATGATAAATATTTTTGTTAAATTGATCAAAAAAAATATAGAAAACTTTTTAAAGCATGACCCACCGGTGGTACAAGTGGCGTGTGAGAGCAGATTTTTGTGTTGTGTATTATGTGAGATATATGAAAAAAGAACAAAATGGAATATGAAAACACAAATCTGTACAAGATAAAATTAATTGAGAAGTAAGGATGACCCACCGGTATAATATAAAAAAAATATTTTAAGAGAATAGTTTTTTATGATTTTTTTTTTTTTACTCACAAGTAAGTTTCTATGTTTTTTAAATCCTTTTGCACAGACATTACATTTAAATGGCTTGTCGCCCATGTGTAATCCTATATGTTTCTAAAGAAATATAAAATGGCGTTTTATC
The DNA here is from genome assembly GCA_963556165.1 of Tipula helvola. Lineage (NCBI taxonomy): Eukaryota > Metazoa > Arthropoda > Insecta > Diptera > Tipulidae > Tipula > Tipula helvola. The sequence goes on along the minus strand of OY744482.1, from coordinate 338,681,267 downwards.
TTTTTAACAATCATTTTTCGAAAAATTTTAACGATTTTGCTTTGCTTTGTATTTTTTTTTAGGTTTTTTATGCAAAAATTAACAAATTTTACTTACCTTTAAATTTCCACGTCGATGAAACGCTTTTGGGCAAAATGTACATTTGAATGGTTTGTCATCAGTATGAATATTCATATGGGTCTGGAAATAAATTACATAAAATATATATAATTGATTGTTCGTAAATTTTGATTTACCTAATTATTTAATGAAGATCTAAGAAAAATCAAATACCTAATTCAAACAATTTAAAAAATCTAAAAACGTGTTAATTATCATCCGAAACTATTTTATCGATTAACATCAATTACTTAGATACATTATCATTATGCACCGATTATTTTTATGAATAAATTGCTTTATATCCAGACTTTGGATACTTTACCCATGGACTAATTTAACTAATAACCCAACAACTACATATTGAAAAAAAAAAAAACGGAGGCTTACCCTGTTGTACGACTGAGCGCTCCAAGAGTGATCAATGATCAAACACGTTGATGCTCTCTTATACCTCACCGTGATAATCACATATTACCATAATTCGTAAAAAAGAACGAAAAAATGCGATCATTCCCTGTTGTACGACTGAACGCTCCAAGAGCGATCAATAATCAATCACGGTGACGCTCTCCTATACCGTGATGATCAATTGTCACAATAATTCGTAAAAAAAGTGCGATCATTGTAATTTACTCCTATCAAAAACAAATTTAAAAAGCCGAAGATTTCGTTTTTATGCTTTATACTTCTGTTTCATGTTTTTACCGTGCCACTTCAAGCAAAATGGATGCGGTCAAAAATTCAGCCGCTGGCCCGCTGTACAGTATGCAGAAAATTAGTCAAAAATTAAGCAAAATCTGCGCGTTCTGTCGGATTAAAATGCAGAAATTAAAAATTGGCTGCTGATTTAATCTCGTCTTATAAGTTTTCTTTTTCACTTCCGGCTGCTTTTATATTTTATGCAGCGTAAATTAAGCAGCGGCAGGATTCTTGATCGCACCCAATTTCTCGACTGCTCACGCAAAGTATAACTGGGGTGCGACTATATCTCGTATTATGAGTTACGAGTTTCGAGAACTCGAAAAATTTTAACACATTTGTTTAGAAAGAATCTTTTTAATGGGAGTTGTCTGTCGTACTTAAAAAGTGTTACGAGTAAAACAACAATAAATCGCAATTACGAGAACTCGTAATGTATTGCACATAATCGCGTTTTGTCGCAATTTCGAAAAACTCGAAACTAGTAATGCTACATAATCCGTTTTGAATTCGAAATCTCTCGCTCTTTAGTTTTAATTTCAAATTTTCTCTCAATCAGTGTTTAAAATAAATTCATTTTTTGTTCCATTCTTTAACACGTTCGACACTCATGCTTTTTAGGTGTTAAAATAAAATGCCATGAATATGGGCGACGACTGGACTCCCAGTCAAACTGCTTGACACAAATATGTGTTAGATACATCTAGAAACACAGGCACAATCGCATCGCAAATAATCGTAATAAAAATTACTACAAAGATATTCTTTTATTTCGTGAAATGTTGCGTCACAAATGTGTGACATGAGTTTTTCTCTCCTTGCGGAAGGAAACAAAAAATGTTTTATTTTTATTTTCCCGGAACGAAATTCAAAAAACTAAATTATCTCTCCTCGATAGTTTACAGAGCATTCACAATGAAAAAACTTTTTGCTGAGGAGAGACATTTTATTTTTTATATTTCGTTCCAGGGGAAAGAAACAACAAAACTATATTTTTTGTTTCCTTCCGTAAACAAAGATTACAGAAGAGAACTAAAAATGAATTTAAACACTTCAATTCAAATTATCTTTCAATTCAAATTCTCTTTCAATTCAAATTCTCATTCAATTCAAATTCTCATTCAATTCAAATTCGCTTTCAATTTACATAAAAACTCTCTCAATATTGTCTATTCAGATTCTTTCTCAATTCATATTCTCTCTCAAACTCAATAGTATCAATTCAAATTCTCAAATCCATACAAATTCTTTCCAATTAAAATTATTCTCTTTCAATTTAATTACAATTCAATTTAAATTCAATATTGAATTCAAATTTAGGTTAGAAGAAAGTCAGACTCAAAAATATTAAGTGTTAAAGGAATTCTGACCACCCTGTAATTCGTATTGGAAGAGGTACAGCCTTGACTTTCAAGGTTTTTTAGAATCCCACTAAAGTTCAAGGATTTTTCGTCAAATCTTTAAAAAAATTTGGAAATTTAAATTTTAAAATCTAAATTGATAGAATTTCTAAATATGTATGTAGTCTGAAATTGGATATATGATAAGATTTGTTTATAAATATGTACAGTAGTTAAGTTTAATATTTATGATTCGACTGTCAAAATGGCTTGCGTTTATATTATACTCATATAGAAATGGTCGATGTACATACCTGCAAAGCTTCGTTTGTTGATAAAATTTTATTACAAACGTTGCATTGGTATATACCAAAAAATACTTTATTTTCAGTTAAATCGGTTAAATTCATATTAGTTGGATCGGTCACCTGGACCTGATGATGATTAACCGCATTATCCAGGGCTCTTATTATAATATTTGTACCATTACTCAATGGTATCTCATTTTTAATCTCACCATAATTTTGTTTATAAATTATATTATTATCTGTTGTATATATATCATTTTCACATTTTAATGTTGTATTTAAGATTTCACTAATATTTAAATCCTTCGAATAGGTGACTTGATACGTTTGCGGACTAACAACTACGTTATATGGGTTTTGATGTATCAGAGTTGCTGTTTGTGGTAAAATTTTTGTGTCCTTCCCCATATTGAGATTATCTATTTTATTAACTATTGTATGAGTTATCATTGGATTATTCATTGTTTGTAATGTTTATGTTATTCAATAATTTAGACTTTTATACTTGTTTTTATTATTATTTTTTTAGAATTTCTTGTTTTGTTTACTCAACACACTAATCTCGCTTATACACAAAACTTAGCTTGTCAAATTTGTGTCAAAAAAGCAAAAAAAGACAATTAATAAAGAGGAAAAAAAAATTTTTTTGTGTAATTTTTTTATTGTTGTTGTTGTTCGATTTGCAATTTGCTAGCAGTGTAAATTTTATAGTACATAACCTATTTAACAGATGTCGCGCAGATCACATTTTTTTAATTGCACTTTGGATGTTTTTTTTTAAATTTAAATTTTACATTGCCACAGAATAATAAACAACCAGGGATTGCGTAAACCAAGAAATTTTTGGATTTAGGTACCTTATATTTTACATGTTAATTTTGAATTTTCAGCCATTGAACGAGAAATTAACACCGAAAATCTTATCTTCGCCAAACCAAGGTGAAAAAATGTGTCACGTTTCTCCTTTTACTCCTATATAACACTGAGCGTTAGGTTAGGTTAGGTTAGGTTGAAGTGGCTGCTATCGCACACTTAGGCCAGCAATGGCCCGTTGTGATACCACAGGATCCCATCTCCCCATTACTCCCGTTGAAACCAACCAGAGCTATTTATATAGCGTAATAAATCTCGCACTCCACAGTCCGCGAGTTCCGAAAGGCTGTCCATACCGTACACACCCAAATACTTATGCCTTCTGTATGATAACGCCGGACATGAGCATAGGAAGTGTTCCAAAGTCTCCTCCTCCTCTTCGTCCATGCAACTTCTACAAAAGTCATTCGTCTGTATCCCCAGCCTTCTCGCATGCTCCCCAAAAAGGCAGTGACCTGTCATTATCCCTACGACCAATCCTATTTCTTGTCTTCCCAGGGATATTAGTACCTTGGAGCGCCGCAAGTCCAGTTTTGGCCAAACTTGCTTTGCTACCCTGCACGTGAGAGTGTTGATCCACCTCTCATTTGTCAAGGCGATTGCCCTTTTACTGAGCGCCCATTTTAGCACTGCCATAGGCCTCCCCAGACCTACCATTTCCGGCTGCATCTGGAGAGTCGTACCGTACCTAGCTAGTTCGTCCGCCCTGCAGTTCCCCGTGACGTCCGAGTGACCCGGGACCCAGATTATCTGGATGCTGAAATACTCGCTCATCTCGTTAAGAGATGATCGGCAATCCAGCGCCACCCGCGACTTCAGACAAACTGCCCCAAGTGACTTGATCGCTGCCTGACTGTCCACATAAATTGCGATATCCCTCCCGGATACCACATTATGCTTCAACCATGTCATGACTTGCCCGATCGCCACCACTTCAGCCTGGTACACGCTGCAGTAGTCAGGAAGACGAACAGAAATATTAACATTAAGTTTATCACAGAAGACTCCGGCTCCTACCTGATCGTCTAGCCTCGAGCCGTCCGTGAAAAATTGCACTGCCTCGTTTTCCAAGATTGATCCGTTTCTCCAGGATTCCCTTGAGGGGAATGTACGGAAACCCTTATCGAAGCACAACGTTGGTGTGATATAATCCAGATTCGCTAGTTCTTCGCCAGCGAATCTACCTATCGTCGAGTGTCCCACCTGAAGACACTTCCATTGAGAGACAGCCAAGAGCCTCGTAGCCACGTTGGCTGCCATCTGTTTACCATAAAGGTCGATTGGAATAAGGTGGAACATAACCTCTAAAGCGCGTGTAGGTGTTGTCCTAAGCGCCCCGCTTATAAGCATACAGGCCGTTCTTTGCACCTTCTCCATCATACCTCTATAAGACCTTATCTAGAGCTGGCCACCAAACGCCCACCCCGTACATTAGCACAGGTCTTACCACGGCGGTATAGAGCCAGTATACCAGCTCCGGTTTCAAGCCCCATCTCTTACCTATAGCGTTTCTACACGAGTATAAGGCTACAATAGCCTTATTCACTCTTTCCAAAGTGTTAGGCTTCCAGCTGAGCTTACTATCAAAGATTATGCCCAGAAATCTCGCTCGGTCAGCAAAAACTAGTCCGCTGCCGTTTATGATAGGAGGGCTAACCACCGGAATTTTATATTTCCTAGTAAATAGTACCAGCTCTGTTTTGGACGGGTTAATCCCCAATCCACACTTGCTGGCCCATTTCGTAACGATCAGGAGTGCATTCTGCATAACATCCCTAATCGTATCTAGATATTTGCCTGAGACAGCTATCGCTACATCATCAGCATATGCTACAACCCCTATCCCCTCTCTCTCTAGTTCCAGCAGCAATCCATTAATCACTGCACTCCAGAGAATGGGGGACATTACACCTCCTTGTGGGGTTCCTCTAACCACCCGTCTTCTAATCTTGGACGCTCCCAGCTCCGAGGTAATAGTCCTGCTTACCAGCATCTGATTTATTAACCTACTTATAGAGCAGTCCACTTTCAAAAAAGACAATCCTTCCATGATCGCCTCCGTTTTTACATTATTAAAAGCACCCTCAATATCGAGAAATGCTACCATGCAAAACTCTTGCAAGTAAATTGATTTCTCAATTGTGCGTACTAGATCGTGCAGAGCTGTGTCCACCGACTTTCCCTTACAGTACGCATGCTGCGACATTGCCCAATTCCTGGGTTCAATTCTTGATCGAATAAATACATCTATCAACCTTTCCAGGGTTTTCAGCAGAAAGGATGATAGAGTTATAGGCCTCAGGTCCTTTGGATGAGCATGTGAGCTCTTTCCCGATTTCGGGATAAAGACTACTTTGACCTCTGTCCAATTCCTAGGAATATAGACTAGTTTCAGACATCCCCTGAAGATAACCTCTAGCCAGGGGAGGATGGCCGCACTGAGCGTTAAAGTACTTTAAAATTTAATTCATTTTCAAACCTGATCTTGGATAAAAGAACCGTAGTTGGCCATGCTGGGTACGGTGGAATGCCACCCAACTTCTTCAAGAGATGCGCAGGAGAGTTTGTTTTTCCCTGTAACTTTCTTATGTAATGAAACCCTTCGAAGAAGAGTTTTTCTCCTTTCTTGGAAAATGTCCATCATTTCGATTTTTATGTTGGTAACTATCGTTATTTTTCTGTACTACCACAGCTATTAGGGCACTTGGTCACAAGATCTAATCTTTCCACATCCGGCCAGATCGACCGAATCTAATCTGAAAGAATATGATGAATAAAATACCCACTCTATGAACAGGTAGTACTGTATAACAGAGCATTCACAACGGAAGAACTTTTCAATTTTGACTTACAGGTTTGTATGAATTTACAACATAACGGCGAAAAATTGTTGTTCGTTATGTTGGAATAATAATTTTAATTAAAGAATTAATTATATTTAATTCTGTGAACACCTCACAATATAAATTTAAGTTTAAACAAAGGTGTAATCACCCAATAATCATCATTCATTCACCTAGCGGACAAATATGTAATTGCTTCTAGCTGCTAATGATAAAATAGCAAAAGCAGTTACCTTACGAATAGGTCATTACAGGAAAGCAGCAAACCTAAAAACTTATAAGTACGTACTTGAGATGATCGACTGGAAAGCTACTATTGTGAATGCACTGTAACTATAGTCGGCTAATAATAACTTCACGGTTGTATCACGACCCTTTAAAAAAGGGCAATTCGTAAAAAAAAACGGTACGCTTACGATATCTAAACCTCTTATTGTTTCTATAAAGACACTTGAAAATCTAAAAATGCCTTTTTTTTACTTACAGGTTTGTATGAATTTCTACTTTGACGAACAAACATTTTTGGCGACCGAGGTGTCGCCCTATAGCCCCGACCTAAACCTCATTAAGCTTGTGTGGGCTAAAACAGTGAGAAATTGGGAATCACTAGCTCGACGGAACAAAGACAATTTTTTGCGACAAATTTTTGAGAAATGGGAGGCACTACGCTAACGATGAAGTCTACAAGCGCGGCTAGTTGAGATAGTTATACCATTTAATTAAAAATTGTCTAAAAATATCATGTAATATGTATATTCAAAAAGTTTTAACGAATAATTCTCTTATGAAATAAACAAAATAAAACAAGATTTATTGACCCATAAAAGTAACGTATTTTACACTTTAATCAAAACATAATAAACTAGGGCCTAACGTCTACCTCGCCAGGCCCACTGAACAACCCGTGGTTGCTGCGCAGCTTCCTGCTAATCGTTCCAGCATTAGTTTTAAAAACGTAAGAGATAAGCATTTATTAATCTTAAGATAGCCTACCGAGTTCCAATTTGGACGGCTGCCTATTTTAAAATCAGCGAGCTGCAATTATAAGCATGAATTGAAGTACATACCTAAAAAATGTTCCTATATCGTGTCCAACTGCTCATTCAAAACGAGAATTAGGTAATAGTTACTATTTATAAAATTGTAAGTAGCCTTATTAGGCACAAAATTGAGGTAGTCATGATTTCATGAATAATAGTAGGTACACGATTTTTTAAATAAAAGAAGAACTGCTCTAAAAATATCTAAAATCTCACTAGAGTGTTTATGAAGCAGTAAAAAAAACGAAATTTACTGGTTTTGATGATATAATGAAAAATGTGGTCAATATTGTCAATTTGATTCGTGCAGATCATCAATCAACGAACCACAGCAGATTTAAGAGATTCCCGCAAGTTTTATATTAAGCACGTAAATCTAATTAAATATTTTGTCCTCACATTTTACGGAAAATTACTGAAAAAATTGAAAAAAAAAAAAAACATTAAGAACAGGTACGTATGGAATCTGAAAAATTTAAAACGTGTGGCGGGCTGTGTAATAGATAGGTGATAAATCAATAGAAACTTTGACCAGCAAATCAAGATAATTGAAAATGTCACAATAGCTTTTAGGAAAATGTTCAAAAACTGAAACTTATTTTTGAAAATTTAGAAAATTGTAGTTATTTTCATTCATAACTGAAAATAGACGAAAAATGCGGTTAACATTTTTTGGACAAACGGATATCAAATAAATCTGAACAAAACAAATTAAAAAAGTTGCGGTCATTAGATATAAAAACCTCTTACATTTTTTCAAACAATATCCACGACATCGTTACAGTATTTTTATGATTTTGAGCAACAGCTCATTCACAAAAGAATGTAACAACAGGCGAAATAAAATTCAACATAAATCTATAAATTTCCGGAGTCGGAGCTGGAGCCGAATATGTTTTCTCGGACTCCACAGCCCTGGTATCAACACGTCTTCAAAATTACCAAAAACGTCTGTCAAATATGTGTGACGAAGGGAAGCATATTGAACCTTTTTATAATGTTGGATGCAGTTTTTGATTTTAAAATAAAATCATTATAAAGGGCGATTTAGATGAAGAAAAATGTTTGCCCGACAAAATTTTTGCATGTCGGTTAGAACTGCTATGTAAACAAAAATGGCGATGCTATAAGTTTTGGAGGCTGATAATTTGATATAAATTAAATTAATTGGGGGAAATTAATCAAAATAATAAATCAAAAAGCTCTTAATTAAATTTTTGACATCTAGTCATTGTATGGGTTTTCATAATATACTTTTAATGTGTTTGGATTAGTTTGTTACTATAAAATATCAAAAAATATTATCGGGTCGAATATATTTTATAGTTAAATTTTCATTTCTATAGTAACAATTGCTCAAAAAAAAGAAAAAACAGCCCTGCAAAATTTTGAATGTTTATATTGTCGTTCTTGTCATCCAAACGAAAATTGTAATGTACTAATCGCTTCTTTTTTGCAAGGCAAACATTTTTCTACATCTAAATCGGCCTTTATGCGAGTATCAAATAACAGAAAAAGATTTTACCCAATTTAATTGTTGTTTCGAAATTATTACCCTGAATAGTTAAAGGCTTTACCAGATTTTACAGCATCGATTGAAAGCGTTTGTAACAACATGTAAAAATATCTGAAAAAATTAAGTCTCAATAGCCAATTTATTTCTCTGTGCTCAAAAGGTAAAACAGCTTAAGTCGACTTAAGCTGTTTTACCTTTTTTAATATGGAACATTTTCTATCTCTTCTCTAACCTCACTAAATTTGAATTATAAATGGTAATGCCTTGTGACCAAAGGCTTTAGTCGCAAGCCATAGCAACTTTAGTCGGCATAAGTGAAAAATGAATATAATATTCAATTTTTTGTAACTCTCTAGAAAAATTATGAAATTTGAAATAAGCTGTTTTACCTTTTGATGACCACAGATTTCATCCTTCTCTCAATCAAGCAGCTAAAACATTTCTTTTTTCGCTGGCGCTACATCCCATAGAGGGATTTGGGCGCTTTACGGGTTAATATATTTTTAGATGAAGTTTTTGAATATGGAAAATTAGAATGTAACTTGGCTATTTTTCAACCGAATTTGATGAAATTCGACAGATACGATGGAAATTTGATTCTTAAATGATTTTTTGATACATTTTTGGAATATGGCCAATTACCCTTTAACTTGGCTATTTCTTAACCGATTGTGACGAAATTAGACAGGTACGCCGCGCGGCGGAATTAATAAAAATATTTTTGCTTGAAAATGAAAATTTAAAATTATCTGAAAAATGGTGATTTAATATAGGAGCCGTTTATTTTGAAAATGGGGCAAGTCCACATTTTGTTGAAACGAGAAAATAAAGGAATAGAGAAACAATAAATGCAAAAATATACGGGATTTTGAATTTTCTTATTTTTTGAACAAGTATTAGGTATTATTTTTTTTTTATTTGACTATAAATTGTTCACCATTAGAAAGATTATACTTTTATTTGTCTATTGTTATCATTAACTTCAATTTTTTGAAAAATGGACTTGCACCACTTTCAAAATTAACGGCTCATATATTAGAATTAGAACGGAAATGTCAATTTTCCAAAATATTTCAACACAAAATTCGGGAAAAGGAAGTTTAAATCTTAATTTTTCAGAATTTAAATTTTCGTTTTCAAGCAAACATTTTGTTTAAGTTTTAGAGCCATTTATTTTGGGCAAATTATTCTTTAGGAATTATGAGGCATTTTGATCGGGCGAGCAAAATGCCTCATAATCCCTGAAGAATAATTGGTTAAAAGTGCATTTGCCATTCATACTTCTTTGTACGTTTTTTTTTGCTAAAAGTAATTTGATCAATCTTTCATTTACGAAACGTATTTTTGCCAAAAGACATACTCAAAAACTTCATCTACAAATCTTTTATGTATAAATACATAAAATACATAAAAGATTTGTAGATGAAGTTTTTGAGTATGTCTTTTGGCAAAAATACGTTTCGTAAATGAAAGATTGATCAAATTACTTTTAGCAAAAAAAAACGTACAAAGAAGTATGAATGGCAAATGCACTTTTAACCAATTATAGTCCGGCAAAATATTTTTTAGCCAAAAGGGATGAATGTCAAATATATGTTTGACAAATTAATGTTTGGCAAATTATTCTTCAGGGATTATGAGGCATTTTGCTCGCCCCATCAAAATGCCTCATAATTCCTAAAGAATAATTTGCCCAAAATAAATGGCTCTAAAACTTAAACAAAATGTTTGCTTGAAAACGAAAATTTAAATTCTGAAAAACCTTAAGCGCTCACATAAGGGCGATTTTTGTTAGAACGGTCAAACCGATTTTCATACGACATTATTTTTTTGAAAGCCTGATATTTTTGCTTTAAAATGACACTATTTTTATGAAAATTGGTTTAGTACTTTTTTTTGTAATGAATTTTGAATGAAAACGCAACCAAAATTGATGATTAAGCAAAAAATATTGGGGGTGTTTAAAATTAAATTACAACAAAAAACTCAAGCAAAACAAAAATAATTTTATTGGTTAATAATAAGTATGGCCCCTCTTGCGTCTACAACGGTTCGCGTGCGGTTCCCCATTGACCTTATTAAGGTTTTGACAAATACTTGGGGGATCGCATCCCACTCCTCCTCTAGCGCAATCTTCAGGTCACTGATGTTAGATGGTACCGGATTTCTAGCTCGGACCCTCCGTTTTAGTTCGTCCCATAAATGCTCAATTGGATTCATGTCTGGACTGAGTGCTGGCCACCTCATCGTCTCGAGTCCGACCTCATCCAAGAACTGTCGAGTGTTTCGAGCTGTGTGACACCGGGCATTGTCATGCATCAATATGAAATCTTCCCCTATATATCCTGCATAGGGCACTACATGATCCAATAGAATGCCCTCGATATATCGTTCAGCGGTCAGACCTCCTTCACGGCCTCCACCAGGTACGAAAACAAGATCTGTTTTTCCCTCAAACGATATGCCAGCCCACACCATACACGAACCGCCGCCGTATGAGACTGTTTCAGCAAAACAGCACTGCGAAAATCGCTCTCCTGGACGCAGGTAGACCCGGTCTCTCATATCACTACCATGGAGACATATTCTGCACTCTTCAGTAAATAGAACGGACGTCCATTGCTCGATGTTCCAATTGATGTGTTCGCGAGCAAATTCTAGTCGCTGTTTGCGGTGGCGTGTTGTCAATTTTGGGCCTCTAACGGGCCGTCTTGGAGTGAGGTTGGCTTCCTTTAAGCGTCTTCTTACTGTCCATTGACTAACAGCTACATCTCGAACTTGTCTTAGCTCCTGCTGCACATCGACGCAGTGAATGATTTCGCAGTGAAGTTAGGACGATAAATCGATCGTCCCTCTCTGATGTACACCGAAACCGGCTGGTTTGTGGTCTTCGATTGAAGGTACCAGTTTCCTGAAACCTTCTGAATACTCTTGAGACAGCAGATTGACTCATGTTAAGCTGACGAGCGACTTCTTGTTGATTGCGTCCTTCTTGCAATAAAGCAACAACTTGGGCGGATTTTTCTGGAGTGGTATCCATGATTTTAAGGAAACAATGAATTAAACTGGTCAACGTCTGACTCATAAGTGACGAAAAATATCGGTCAACGTGGCATTATACAGGAGATTGCATCACGCCAATTGTTTTCACCGAAACATCGCATTTTGCTAAGACTGCTTTAATTTGAAAAGTACTGTATGGATTTTAATGATAAAGGTATCTTTGAAAAGATAAAATACTAGGCTGTCAAAAGAAGGTTGTTTTTCGAAAATCGATCCAGCCATTTAAAAAAAATATGCGTTTTGATGGTCTAGTCGATTCAGTTACTCGGGAGTGTATATATTTTTTTAGTTATTCCACATAATACGTACTTTACATTTTATTAAATTGTTATGTTTTTTAATTAGTTTTATATGTATATATAATGTACTTTTTTTATATGTATAATTATTATTAAATATTGTATATTCAGATAGAATCGTAACTTCGATACATTTGGTTATAAAATCAGGAGTTACTTTAAAAAAAATAAAAAAAAGATTTATAACTTTCGTGTTGTTTCCATTAAAAAACTTGAAGCTAAACAACATCATTTTTACTTGAATTCCTAATGGGGATCAAAGAAATTTAACCACTAAAAAAGTTGCTAAAAAATTATGACTGAAACTAGTAATGATTAAGGCTCTGGTTACTTGATAGCATTCCTGCGTGATACGAGGGAAACTGCAGGTACGGACCGTTGGTTTAATACTTGTTCGAGAGAACAGTGCATTCCCGTTGCATTATGCCCGAACGCCTCTAAGATCCTAGATATCCAACCTAGTCTACAACAAAAGAAAAGGGACATTAATTACATTGTTAGGCTTAAACTATTAACTAAAATTGTAGCTTTACCTATAATTCGATTCTGTATGGTTAAATTGATGCCCTGCAATTGTTTAATCAAAAACTTCTAATCAGCTATTATCATGCTTATAGAAGTTATCGATTAAATGTTTGTTAAGTTATTGATATTCACAATTTTTGAGCCCAGAACCAATTGCAAACGATGTCAATAGAAAGAGCTATTAATCTGTCTTATTCATTTATGTTCGAACCTGGTAAGTTTCCCCATGATGAGTCAAATCAAGCCGCAGGCTTCACTCCAGCTGGTGCCCTTCCGTCAATTCCTTTAAGTTTCAACTTTGCGACCATACTTTTCCCGGAAAACGACTACGACAAAATTCTGATAAACCATAAACATAACTGCTGCAAATAATTAAAAATTAAATTCAAAAACATTCATTTTCCAATAATAAAAAAAACCGTTAATTTCTTTTTAATAAATTTAATAAACATATACTTTCTTAATTTCCACGAATTTTTTTTTAGTATATTTTAAAATCATGAAATATAAACAAAAAATTTTAAAAATAAAGAAACAATAATAATAACGTAATTTACATAATATATATCAACAAAAAATTGATGTATAAAAAATGATCCCTTAAATTGCGATAAACAAACCAATACAAAAAAAAAATTTATCAAAAAAATATACACATTTAATTTTTTGTATTTTTGAAAGTTTAGTTAAATTAAATTATAAAATTGTTTAAAATAAAATAAAATCTATATAATATATAAAAATTTGTATACTAAAATTTGTTTTTTGTTTTTTTAAATAAAATTTTTGTTGATTTTAACATTTAAAACATTACAAATGTTTATTCTCGAGATAATATCATTTTATATTTATAATTAATTATTTAATAGTAATTATTATTTATACTTAAAATATTATAGGTTTTGTTGTTGTTTTGCTTTTTAATGCTTATTCAATTGTTTTATTTTACATTCTCTAATCCGAAAGAATGATTTCGTCCTTATTAGGGAAGCATGCTTTGATACTTTTAATAATCTGGTTAATAGGTTTACAGTTGTGTGGTTCTATTGCCTTTACATTTTGGAATATGTACCTGAAAAAAAAAAAAAAAAAATTCAACTGAATTTATGCATAGCATAATTATATTATTTAATATAAAATTATCTAAAAAAACTCATTTTATTTTTAGGGAAGGTACTAGATGATTTAAGACTAAGGAAAGTATGATAGAGGCGAAGAGTTTGACCTTTAAATAAAACAGTGAATTTGATTTGTGAGTGCTATAAAATGGTAACCGGATAATATAACACAAGGCAAAACGAACGCGATAAAATGAAAACAGTTAAACGACACAAAATGTCATATTGACAAAACGGCACAAGTATGAAATGACACAAAATGTCAAACTAATAAAATACTAAATCTACCAAAGAAACACAAAACATTCAAAAACCGTTTAAAATTTTGCAGACGTCCTTATGCAAGGAGTTGCCAATTTTAATGTGTATGGATAATTTCGTTATAATTATGTTTGTAGGGTTCAAAAATCCACTTTCTGTAAAATCATCTTCACTTAAACCGACTGTTACGTTAAGAGAAGATTTTTTTATTTTATTTATTTTATTAAGACTGAGACTGCGCTCATCTAGCAATTTTTTTTTCAAATACAAATTTTTATATTTCTAGTAAAATTCTCGTTTGTTGGGTGTAACCCACTGGTTAGTCCCATAAATATTTAAACCTATTTACTAATTTTAATTTGGTAAGTTCACTAGGTCAAGTGGTATCGTTCTTTGGAGTCTTCTTTCAACGACAGGGTTATCTATCATATGGCGAATATAGGGGTTTCCATGTTCCTGGAGCCTTATTTCGTATATTGCGGCATGCATTTTTATTTCATCTTTGATGTTTTCCATCCGTAGGTCCCCGTGAAGATCTTCATTTCTTGTGTACCACGGAGCATTGACGATGCTACGAAGAACCTTGTTTTGAAACGTCTGTATCATTTTGGCGTTTGTTTGCTTGGTACAACCCCAGAATTGTATACTTGCCGATATAGCAGCGGCTTATTGTGAATTGTAAGCTCAGAGCCTCTACCTATGGGCCAATACATTTTTCTGAACTTTATGTTAAGTTCTTCTTTTTTCTTTTTGATCTCCACTTGAGCTTGGCATCGAGGGTCATGCCAAGGTATTTAGCTATATTTGCATATGGCATGAATCGCGAGTTAATTTCTATAGGTAGATGGTAAGCCTTTTGATATGTAAAATTAATATGCGTCGATTTTATCTCATTAAGCTTGAATCGCCAACGCTTTGTCCAGTTACAAACCGCATTGGTTATCCTCTGGAGTTTGCTCGTTGCATCAGCTACATTACTTCCAACTACCATAATTGCTGTGTCATCTGCAAAGGTATCCCTTGTACATAGTAACTGCATGATTGTTCCTAAGACATTCCCTTGCGGGACACCGGCAGAGATTTTCTTTAGCTCAGAGTATTCATCCTCATATTTCTCTCGAAAGTGTCTATTGGATAAATAAGATCTTAGTATGGCATAGAATTATCTCGGTAGATATCTATTCAGTTTGTATTCCAGACCACTGTGCCAAACTTTATCGAATACTTGCGCCATGTCCAGGAATATGCTTGAGCATACTTTTTTACGTTCTAACGTTCTTTCAATTATGTTGGTGATTCTATGAACCTGTTCAATTGTAAAATGCTTTTCTCTGAATACAAATTGATGTGGAGGAATTAGTTGTCGGTCCTCAATTATTGGTTTAAGTCTCTTTAGTAATAATTTTTCAAAAAGTTTTGACATAATTGGCAGCAGAGAAATTGGTCTGTATGATTTTTTATCGTTAGGTGGTTTGTCAGGTTTTGGTATCATGATTACTTCTGCTATTTTCCATTGATGCGGAACATATTTTAACCGAAGGGTCGCATTGATTATGTGTAGTAGCTTACGAAATCCTTTGTCAGTTTGTCTTGGTAGTGGTTGGAAGGTTTCCTGGAGATACTCCGCAAATAGATCAGCCTTCTCTTTGTGACCTCTTGCCCAGGTTCCATCATCCTTTTTAAGTGGAGGCACTTGCATTTTGGGTCTTTTGAGTCCCTTCATCGCCTTCCACAGTGAGTAATCAGAATTTTTTTCATCAGTTAGGCTAACTAGATATCTGTTGATTGATTCATTTTTAACTTCTTTAAGAAGGGATTTGAGACTTTTACATAAATTGTTAAGGATTGTTTTGTTCTCCGGTGCTCGATTAATCTGCCAGGTTTTACGAGCTCGTCGTTTTTCTCTTACCAACTCTCTAACTTCCATTGAGTAGGATATGTTAAGCGTCTTCTTATTTTGTAAAATAAGGGTGCTTGCTAATGAAGCATAGTGAATTATTTCATTGAGTTAAGAGAAGATGATTTTACAATTAATTTAAATTAAAAAATAAATACCGTTATGTATCGTTTTATCAATGTCTACTTTTGTCTAGTCATTTTATCATTGTGTCGTTTTATTAGGAAGTCCTACAAGTTACTTGTGCATTTTAATAAAAAAACGAGAGATATAACACCATTCGTAAAATTTTGAAAAACTATTTGGAATTTGGTTTCCCTATAACAGAAAGTTTCATTAGTAAAATATATTGTAAAATACAAATCATGGGTTCTGTATAAAAATTGTTATAATTGGGGTAACATTTTATGGTTTATTTTTTTGGAAAGAAACGGGTTGAGATGTACCTATTTTTTAGAGGAAATTGATTATTTTTGATATGTTAGATTGATTAGAACCAGTTCGTATCAGCGAATATTGGCAGTGCGATCGTTTCTTTTCCGGTAATAGGAGTACCTAATTGTAATTTCAAAAATATTACAGTTACAACATGAAAGTGCTCCAATTTCTGTGATTAAAGGATGAGAATCCTGTAAAATCAGCCCTTATCCGGATTTGTCAAACAGTCGAAATGTAGTTCCAGAAAACATTTTGCAGTTCCGCTTACTCCACGATGCCTATTGGACCTTTAGTCAAGTCTATCGAGGGACGATCAAAAATCTTTGAAAGAATGGATTTAGAAATATAGCAAAGCTGGCGCTACTATACCAATAAGAACGCATAAAACTCCTTTAGCGATTTTTTTTAAATGATGTGATACATACAAATGCAAGAGTGAAGAAAAGAAATACTATTTTTTAATTTTAATTTTTTAAAAGGCAGACATGCGAAAATTCAGCCTTTATATTTCAGATAAACAAGTTTACAGACAACATTATTTCTAAAGACTACAGTTATACTATGACATAAGACGTAGTTTTCTTTTAAAATTAAAACGTCTTCTGTGACAGGACCAAATTTATTTGTTAATATTTATTTCTGCGATCTTGATTTGTCAATAATTATCCACAAACAAAAATTGCTAACAAACTAAACTCAAATTCGTTCAAATTAATTATAAAAACAAAAAACAATTCAAAAATATTGGTTTGAAAAGAATTATCACTTACTTTTAAATTGCCCTTCTGATTGAACGCCCGCGTACAAGTCGGACACTTCCAAGGTTTTTCGCCTGTGTGAATTCGAAAATGTGTCTGAAACGAAGAAAATAAATAAAATGTATGGTACAAATTCGACTAGGTCCTGCTTAAATATTTATTTAAAAAAAAAATTAATTAATAAACCCAATAAAGACCTTTAAAGCGCCCTTCTCCGTAAATGCCTTATAACATACAGTACATACATATGGCTTTTCATCTGAATGAGTACGTAAATGAGTCTAATCAAGAATAAATAAAAAAAAAATAAAAACAACGTAAGACGGTACAGTGGTACAATGTACTTAAGTACTAAAAAAGTAATAAGCTAACTATATATATTTAGTATAATTCACTCAAAACTTTTTCATTCAAATGAATTACCTTTAATGCACCTTTATCAAAAAATGCTTTGGCACAAAATGTGCATACATGCGGCTTTTCATCTGTATGAATTATTAAATGTCTCTATAATTAAATATTTAGATAAATGTTAATAAATTAATTTTGTGTTTCAGTTTTATTATTTTTTTAATATAATTTTTTGAAACTTAAATTTTTGATAAAGGCAATTTTTCTCCAAATATAAACAAACAAAAAAAAATCGTTCCATTTCAAATATACATATTATTACAGGAAAACAATTTTAAATTTTGTATATTGTAAGGATATATTGTGGTCAAATTTCGAATAGTCTATAGAAAATTTATTTTGATATGGAACGCGTGTTTTGCAAATTCCAATTTAGATTTTTAAAAACTAAATTTTTCTAGTTACCTTCCAAGCACCTTTAACAAAAAATGTTTTCGGGCATATTGTGCATTTAAATGGTCTTTCACCAGTGTGAATCCTTAAATGAGTCTAAATTAAGTGAGTATACAAAACATTTACAAAATCACTACTACACTTTCTTGCAACTTATTTAATGCTTTTAGAGATAGTTAAGTAAGGTATGTATTAAAAGTATAGTATCATGTTTTTCAAATATTAGAAATACTGTTATGCTTATTTTTAAATATCAATTATGACTATAAATAATGTCGTACACCCTAATTTATTAGTCATATTCCAATGTAATTTACTTTTCCTAGAATATTTATGGTGAATTGTAATGAAAGTTATTGAATAAAAACGATGAATGGCACAGCCACGAAGAAATTAAGTTGATTATTTGCAATTCTAGAAAAGGGTTTTGTTCAACTAATTTAACTAACGACCTGAAAAAATGATAAAGAAGTGTAAATTCGCATTCTAAAAAGAAGTGTTGGACAAACGGTTTACGACAACTAACGATTATTTACATATTCGTACATGATATTAAGAAACATATTAAAAATTTTAAAACAAAAGATCAAAACGAAAAATTTAGAAACGAAAACTTTGCGGAAATTACAAAATAGTAAACTCGACTCTTCTTGCAGGTCATGTTATTTTTGCGTTTGACCAAGCGAGCAGCCATTAAACAAAGGCCCTATAGCTTTTCAGCAGCTTCACTTTGTTTAACAAGACATTCATTTACTGCTGAATAACCATTCCTCTCACAATAGCGTTTAATTCTAACTAAAAATAAATGACATAGGGCTAATGAGCGATAATGCGAGTACTCAAGAATTTGAAGATTTAGATTTTATACGTGAAAAGTTTATGCACGATTTTTAATTTACCAGAATTTGTAAATTATTACTTTTGAAATATGTATTCAAATCTTCAAAATTCGATTTAAAAAATTAAAAATCTATTCAGTAGATTGAATTTAAAAATTATACTTTCTAAACTAATTTGACTCGACTTTAAAGAGCTTTATTTAAGGAGCTTTTGTAGAATGTGAGCGGAAATTTTAAAAAGGTTATATTTACGACCAGTTCCATTCAACAATTTAAGTGAATATGTCCTTCTTTCTGCCGTGCCCTTCACTATCCTAACATTAAAAAATTGAAATTTGTTGACGTCTCAACAAAATTTTTTTATGTAAAGTTTGGATACATCAATTATTTTAATTTAAAATGTTTTTTTATAATATATAAATAATAAATTGTGTAATCAACTAATCAAAATCGCGTCTAACTATTTTGGCCCGGCCAATATTATAAAGTCAGAATATACAAATTAAAACATAATTATCAAATTTATCAAAAACTTAGTCAAAAAAATCAATTTAATAACAATCAGTGTTATTACCTTCCAAGCTGCTTTAACTAGAAATGTTCGAGGGCAGATATTACATTTATACGGTCTTTCACCCGTATGAATCCTTGTATGCGTCTATTAAATACAAAAACATTTTTTATGTATTATGTACTCTAAACTTAAATCAGGTTAAAATAACTAAAAAGTTTAACGGTTACTAACGTCATTACGTGTGTAGGTGTACGTTAGTTTATTATTTAAAGAATAATTACTGGTGATTTTTAAAAGTCATTGATTTAAGTGCCATTAAATAGTTTTCGTAAGTTTATTTAATTTGGAAAATAGAAAAGCTTTTAAACAATTAATTACAAACAATACAATTCGTTTACCTTCCATGCTCCTTTAACTAGAAATGATCTTGGACACATTGGGCACTTATAAGGTCTTTCACCAGTATGAATCCTTAAATGTGTCTAATAAATAATTTGAAACAAAAAACTATTATTTTTTACAGCAAAGGTCTTTACTGCGATTTACTGATTCCGTTCGTAAAGAATTAGTATTATGGGAATAATTTTGGAATGTAAATGTACGTAAAGCTGATTCTGTTAAGCTTTTCAACTTATTACCCACAAAAAATAGGAGTTTAAGAAGGTTAAAGAAAAAAACCAAAAACTGAATGCGAAATGATACTAAATTTGTTAAATTAGAATCATTTAGCACTCACCTAATACTACAAAGAAGTTTGGTATGAAAATCTAAAACAATAATGCTTTACCTTCCATGCTCCTTTAACGAGAAATGCACGTGTGCACATGGTGCATTTATACGGTCTTTCACCAGTGTGAATCCTTAAATGTGTCTGTATTAAAATAGATAGATAAAAATATAAACTATACACTAAAACACTAAATTAATTATTTTATCGTCAGTGTTAAGTCGAATTTTTAATCGTTAATAATTTTTTTGACCAGGCCAATACAGTATACAAACATATTGCTATAACGCTTTGACTTCATTTTATTCTGTAGTTACGAGTTAAAAATGGGAAATATCTTTTATTTAAATAGGATACTGGAAATTGATAACGATTATCTTCTTTAAATTATTTAAATTTGTTTTAAAAAATAAAAATCTAAATGAAAACAATCTTTTACCTTCCAAGCTCCTTTACCAAAAAATGCTTTAGGGCATACAGAACATTTAAACGGTCTTTCGCCCGTATGAATTCTTAAATGAGTCTGGAAATAAGAAATACAAACAAATATACGAATTAAATATATATGTCCTATATTTGTGGTCATTATGTTTTTGGACTGGTGTAAAATGAAGAACGTTTCTCTGTTGTAAGAAAATAAAATGTGTTTAGAGAAGACGCACAGCGTTTCTTAACCTTTTCGGTAATTTAAAAAATATGAAAACATTTTCTCTGAATTTGAGAAGTTTCTGATGTATTTCATTTCCAAAAATCTAGAACACACCATATTTAATAAGATAAGTATGTATAAATTTGTAAATATAAATAATAAATTTAGAAATTCTGTAATATCGGTAAATCTTCTCTCTGAAATTCAAGAGCCAGTTAAACGAACACTTAAAGCATTGTTCCGCGAAGCCAGGTTAAGAATCACTGATAGAGACATTTAATAAGAAACAGCATAAACAAAAAAAAATCCGTCAAAGCAATTTGTATATTGTATTATTTACAATTAGAATTAGAAATTACATAAATGTAGAACTCACCTTCCACGCACCCTTCTCCAAAAATGCTTTATAACAAACAGGACATTTAAAGGGCCGCTCATTCGTATGCGTCTTTAAATGAGTCTGAAAATCATAATCAACATATGTAATTAAATATCTAAATTATTTAGTCAAAATTGTCAATTGATTACCTTCAATACACCTTTTTCTAAAAACTTTTTATCACAAACTGGACACTGGAACGGTCGGTCATCTGTATGAATCCGCTGATGTTTCTGTAGAAAGCAATAATAATAACATAAGCGACTTTGTCTTTTACGACTACATTCTAAACACTTACTTGAAGATATTCATATTTTTTAAAAGCCTTAAAACAAATATTGCATACGTGGGTCTTATCCATACTGTGCAAACTCATATGGGCCTGTAACGAATTAAAAAGTAAATATAAGCTTTAAATCCCGGTTTTTGGCTATAAATATGTTAATCGACTATTAGTCTACACATAGACGAATAGATTTCTATAAGGCAGGCCAAAACAAACATTCAACACATCTAAATGAAAAAGAAAACTACTTACATTTAGTAATTTTTCTTTTTTAAATTGCTTAGGGCATTGATTACATTTGAATGGTTTATCGATATTATGCGAATTTATGTGTTTCTGAAATGAATTGAAAATTTGAATTTTTGATTAGATCAAAGATGTGTGACCTCTCATTTTAGTTTTGAAACATTTATAAGCCAACTTTGCCAACATTTTGATTTTTCGAATTCTAATAATTAATTCGTATGTTCCAAATCGGGTAAGACTAAGTAGGGTAGGTAATCCTAGATATTAGATCAATTGTACCAAGCTATAAGGTAGCTTCAAAATAATTTATTATGGGAAGCAGTTTTAACCAGAACAACGGAATTGCCAGTAAACAAATGATTCTGCTTAAACCTCCCAGCTTCAATATATTTAAAAAGCGGTTCTAGACACGTTGAACCAAACGGAAAAACATGATTCTTAAGATTTTGCTTAGTAGGTACTTTGAGTACGAACTGAATTTGCCTTGTGGTTGATTCTAAATCAAAAGAATTACAGAACAATTTTCAAATTTGAACACTTTCTACTTTTAGGCGGGAAAATTCATAAATTTTATGTTGGTGCGTAGCATTCAAATGAATTTAATAATTAAAGATACCACCACTAATTACCTATGCCTAACTAAATAAATAGTCTAAAGTGTT
Organism: Tipula helvola; assembly: GCA_963556165.1. NCBI lineage: Eukaryota > Metazoa > Arthropoda > Insecta > Diptera > Tipulidae > Tipula > Tipula helvola. The sequence continues at coordinate 338,659,081 of OY744482.1, read as the reverse complement.
CGTTATAATCCTTTTTTAGTTGAGATATTATAGCGTCGAATGAAATTTGCATGCATACAATAACTATATATGAGGTACATCAGCTTATTACCTGTAAAGCTTCCTTAGATGGCAAGTTCTTGTTACATATGTAACACAAGTAACATATAAGTACTTTATTATTTTCGGTCAGATCAGCTAAACTGATATTTGGCGTTGCAGTTGGAAGAGGAATTTGTACCGTTGGGACTGGTACCCGTATTCCATTTTTATTATTATTGTGACTCGTATCCAAAATATATTGCAGCGTTTGTTGTTGCTGTGGCTGTTGCTTTTTAGCCATAACATCGGCCGTATAATTATTCCGATACAAAAGTATGTAACTAGGATCTAATTCGATTTCATTCTTATTATTTATGGTTGTATGAAGTATTTCACTGATATTAAATTCTTTATTGCCATACGTAATTTGATTTGGCTGAGCGGTGGTTGTAATGTTATAAATTTGATGTTGCTGTGCTTGGGCATGTTGAATGATTTGTTGGTGTTGCTGATGTTGTTGTTGCAGCACCAGTTGTTGTTGCTTTGCTTTAGCCGATTTTTTAGAAGTACCCTTTCCACTATGCCGTACACTATGCTCCATGATTTTATCGCTATATATCTATACTCTAAACACTATATATTATTTTATATTTACGTATTTAATTATTCACTTATAAACTATAAATTATATGTCTTAGAGAGAACTATTTTTTCGTCGTTTCGACCAATTCAAAACATTTTTGTACAAGATTGAATTGTTTTGTTATTATTTGAATTTAATTGCCCATATACACACAACTATAAATTGGTTTGTCAATTTGCTATTTGTCAAAAAAAAAAAAAAAATAAAGACAAGAAAAAGTTGAACAAAAATAAATCCGGTTTTACAAAGCAAAGCTTTTTTTTTAATTTCCAATTTTTACGCAAAATACTTTTTTAATTTGGAATTTATCACATTTTTAATATTTTTTTTATGGAAAAATAAATTTTAAAATTTTGGCACTCAAAAATTTTCTAAATTTTGGGTGCCATTTTGATGTAGTAATTAATTTTTTTTAAAATGCGAGTTTTTTTTTGGAAAATTTTATTATAAAAAAAAAAGTTCATGGCGTTTCTTTTGTGATGATTAATTAGAAATTTTTACTGTGTAGTAATTAGATGTATTTCATATAGATGGCAGTGCAAGAGAGAAAGATGACAAAGAGTCGGTGGTAACTGGTAACACCATATCTAAATAATAAATAAAATAGTAACGTATGTATGGATGTAAACCTTTTAATTGGAATTTTAATTAATTAATTCCCGATGGCCTGAGAGAGAACTTAATATCAGTATCACAAGCAGTTTTGTTATATGATTCGAGCATTCAAGGCAATTCAAGGGTCAGGTTATTGGCAAAATTTCTATATTACAGGTGCTATTGTGGCATATTTACTGTTAGAAGTTTGATTTCCATATTAATTATTTTACATAATTGTACAATATTATTTTGTTTTAATGTTTATTTCTATCTCGGATCGAATACATATTAAAAATAAAATAAATATAAAAATATAATTCGAATTCAGCAGAGTTGTTTGCATTGAGATTCCAACAGGTTATGTGCCCAGGTTATATTGTAAAATTAATCCGCGCAAACAAAATCATGGCTGCTTCTACGGACAAGTACCTACACCATTCCAAAATTAAATGGTGACAATTATTTTAACTGGAAATTTCGTATTGAAATGGTGTTTAAGGAGAAAGACGTATGGGCAGCAATCATTGATGAAGAACCATCTCCCGTTACCCCAATCTGGAAGAAAACGGATGAAAAGGCTTCCTCTACGATTGTTCTCACAATCGATGATAGCCAGTTGCAACACGATCGTGCATGCAAAAATGCAAACCGGCATGGAATGCGCTGAAGGATTTTCATGGAAAAGATTCCGCTGGTATGTACGCATTCTCCGAACAATAATGAGACAACGAGCCGATGTGGGTGCCAATATTGAAGACCATGTTCAGAAAGTGACTGAACTTTTCCAGGAACTCTTATCTCTTGATAACGAGGTAAAAATCGAGTTTTTGATGTCCGCAACATTGTTGGGATCGCTACCAACTAGCTACGATAGCCTCATCTCCGCTAACCTCCTACTTCGTTCGATTGCAAATTGTTGAAGAATATCAACGACGAAATGAGAGAGGTGGCGGAACTACGACAGCCGTGCTGCAAGTAGTGTCTTCCTATAAATCAAGCAACGAACAACATATTCGGAAAGGTATCAAGTGTGCGTTTTGCAAGAAATTTGGTCATGAGAAGAAAAATTGCCGCAAGTTCACGAAGTGGTTAAAGGACAATAAAAGCACAAATAATGCTAACATGACGGGGCAATTCATTAACAACATGATGCTTTTATCGAAAAAAGTACACCGGTGTTGCCACAAATGTGACCCTTTGTGATGTTTTATATATTTCATCGATTGGTGGTAATCTCGTTTCGGTGAAGCGTTTGGCGCAAAAAGGCTTACATGTTAATTTTACCAAAAATAAGTGTGACATTTTATTAGCAAACGGTGATCAACTTGCATTCGGTAACGTCATTGATGGTTTATACAAATTGTGTGAGAAACAATCAATTAATTTTATTCAGAATAAAGTCAGTATGTGTATTCATGATTGGCATCGTGTTCTCGGTCATCGCGACATGAATTTGGTTAAGAACTTGCCAAATAATCAGCTCGTCGACGGTATAAAAATACAAAAATATAGTTCCACATGTATCATTGATTGCGACGTGTGTGTCAAGGGTAAAATATCCCGCATACCTTTTCCAAAGGAATCAACCAATAGAGCTACAGAAATTCTTGATCTCGTACATAGTGAGTTATGTGGGCCGATGCATAACCAAACCCCAGGCGGAAAGAAATATTTTCTAACATTCATCGATGATTTCAGTCGCTTCACAACAATTTATTTGCTGTTACAAAAATCAGAAGCTTTCGATGCTTTCAAACAATACATACTTCGAAATGACGCGAAATCGGTTTAATAAAAAATGAAAAGTGCTTAGAACCGATGGGGGTGGCGAATTATGTTGAATGAATTTCAGCAATTTCTCAAATTACATGGCGTTCAAGTCCAACGCACAGTGCCCTATTTGCCACAGCAAAACAGTGTTGACGAAAGGAAAATCAGATCACTGGTGGAGATGGCAATATGTCTTCTGTTTGATGCACGTTTTGACCTTCTCAACAAATTTTGGGGTGAAGCAATTACGACTGCAAATTTTTTGTAAAACCGTTTACCTTGTAAAGGCATTGATTGTACCCTATTTCAATATTGGCATAGTAAAAAGTCGAACTATATAAACCTGCAACGATTTGGAGCAAAATGGTTTGTTCGCATCCAGGGTGCGAACCATGGTATTACTGGATTTGGTCTGGGAAGAATTGTGAGTCGAGGCATCTAATTTCCAGATTTCTGAAACCTCGTCGAAGAGTTTTCCAAACATCGGAAACATTTTGGTTTCAGGATGCCTGAACGGCGACATTCGAAACAAAAGATCTTAGCAGGTTTTGGGCAATCAGTGTATCGATGCCTGATATCTTGACAATCCCAGCAGATATTCATATTATCGTCACTCATAGCACGGTTGGCCGATGCTGGAAATGGAGCTGGGTTAACATTTCGTTCCTAAATACCGTTATTGCTGTTTGCATTGCGCAACTATCATCTGTTTACCTTTGCTCGGAAGTAAACTTCCTCAATACCCTTCCTAGAACACAATCTTTCCGGTTCATACCCAATTCGCTTCCACGTACCTTCTAAAGAAAAATAATGCCTCACTAGCATTGTAATTGAAGGTATTTCTTGGTCTGACAGCACTACTTGTAAACCAGTTCTCACATTAAGCCGTACAATATGTAGAATTTTGACATATCAGGGGTACCCTAAATTGCAGCGATAATACCAGAATATCATTATACAATAAAATACTCTAAACGGCTCGGTGGGATGTTTCTTTCGAGATTCTATGACGCATTGGATATCGTGTTCTGTTCTCTGATCTTGGAACCTGTCGAGTAAATCTTGCTTCAGTTTACTCCATCCAATTCAAGGATTTCGTTTGGTGTGACTGTCGGAGTTGGGTTGTTGTGTCGTGTTCGATTGTAAAACTTAAGGTTGTAGGTGCAAGAATTATCTTCCATATTAAAAAAAAAATTGGCTGCCTTAAGTAGCTTCTTCAGATTTTATTAAAGTTTTTGAAAGGTTGCGGAAAAATAATTAAGAGATTTTTGTCATTTTTTGATTCAATTTTTCTTTTATTCAAAATGAGTTTTATTTAAGAACATATTAGTCATTATTATCTAAGACCTTTTGCCATTTTTCGAAAAGTTTCATAATTCAATCGGTGTACAACTTCTGTGGTTTATCTGCGAAAAACTTAGCTAAGTGATTTTCGCAGTCCTTGCAGGATGAAAACAAATGGTAGTCAGATGATGTAAGTTCCGGGCTATACGGTGAATGCATTAAAACTTCCCAGCCAAGCTCTCTCAATTGTTGCCTGGTCATCGAAGATGTGTATGGTGTGGCATTGTCATGATGGAAGACAACAAGCTTTCTATTATTGATAATTCTTACCGTTTTTTTAATTGCTTGCTGCAATCTGCTTGATTGCTGATAGTAGAGATTAGAATCAATCGTTTGACCAGGTTCTAGAACCTCATACCCGAAAAACAATTTAAGATTTAAGTAATATAAAATAACCGATGAGGGACTGAGGGACCAAGCAGTTTTTGGTTGAACACTCGTTTCCTCAAGTATTATAGGATAACCACGATTTGTAAGACCTTAGGCGGTGTTTATTAACTGAACGAAGACCGATCGGTCATTTAGCGGTTTTTTGGTTGGTCAAATCCTGGTTCAATTATACTACTAAAAACCGATTTTATTATCTGATTTGTTTGCTCGCAAAATAGTACACGGGAACCAGAATTAGTTAGGCGTTGGACAGTGCTTGTTGACTGAATAAAAACCGATATGTGGTTTATCAGTCTTTTGTCGGTTAAATACTATCACATTCACAATTAACGTGGTAAAAGTTTAGCACCATCTTACATTTTACCGGTTACTTAGCAGTTAATGCATCGTGTATTTTTTTTGTTCGTTTATTTATCATTACGAAATTTAACCAATTGTCTGAATATTATGAAAATGTTTCGGCTTTTTTATAGACAATATATTACTTGTAAATGACATTCACTGTATTTTCGATTTGGTTAATCAGAAAAATAACAGAGGCCAATCACTTATAATATATCTACCAATCAAAGTAGAAATATTATCCCCTCCCCATTTTCTTTCCCGCAGGGTCAATACAAAGTGTATCAACTCTCAAAAAATTAGAAATCTCTTTCAGTTTTCGTGTTTGTAATTCGGTTTCGTACAGAAAAAGTAAAGTTTATTCTTCAGGTAGCTACGATACGACCGAACTACAAAAATTCAACTCTAAATTTTTACGTTATATGTAAAACTAGAGTGTATCGACTTAGTGAATTATATTCAACTAAATCAAACTCAAATTATTTATCGTTTATCAATCGTTTATCAATCGTGAGTTTTTATATTTTTTAGATAAAATCGGCTGTATTTCGTACTTTTTTTAGGTTTAAGTTTAATATTTTACATTATACATTTAACCGACTTGAAACTGTAAATTAGGTTACGGTTGATTTTTGTTTGTCGGGATAATATAAGATTCACTTCTAATCTAATCCACCATACATACAGCATAACCTTATGGGGGCGTCAATTCTGGCTGTGTAGTTGTTGGTGGTGGTTCACCTCTTTGACCATGATCTTTTTCGAATGACATTCTCGTATTCTACCCATTTTTCATTGCCAGTAATGATTTGCTTCGAAAATTGGTCGGTTTCGTTGCGTTTCTTTCAGTAGCGATTCGCTGATGGAAATTCGGTCAATCAAATTTTTCATTGGCAATTCCTGCGGCACCCAAAAATCGAGTTTCTTTATGTAGCCAGCCAGGCCCTGCGCAAATGGTTTAAAACTGTTTTGTGATCGATATTTAATTCCTTAACAAGCACCCAGCTTATGTGTCGGTCATCTTCTTTGACATCGAAATTTCGAGAGCGGAAGCGCAAACCATCTACATACAAATTATAAATTTGATTAAAATTCCTAATACACATCAAGAGGGCTTTGAGCTCCGTAAATATTTCTATGAAATGTATAGGAACTAGTAATTATTTATTAAAATTGGAAGGAACCCTAAGGTATCGCGCTCAATGCCACAAGGGTTCCTTGTTCCAAGAGGCACACAACAGGCACTAGTAAACTGCGTTTTCGTACATTTAAGTTTTTTGCCGAAGTTAATGGTGGTTTCATTTGTACAAACACTGAATTGTTACCGAAAGGTTAGATCAGATCTGCAACGGTAAAATCGTTATATTTAAAATTTGAACGTTTTTTTCAAACGAAGTTAGCGAATTTTCGTCACAGCAGATTACTTGTCTTCAGGCAACCGAGAAGAAGTTGTTTGTCCTTTCTTTCTGCAAAGATTCCTGATAGTGATAAAGCGACTGGAGACAGTTCCTCGTTTCTCTTTTACGAGGGGTCGCTGTGTCTATAGAGAAATTTGATTTAACCAGATAATGAAACTAAATGTTGCTTCTCGGATATCTTCAGAATCGATCGAATAATTACAGTGGGTGCGTTTTCTAAGTTTTTTCAAACCTTAAGCTAGTAAAGAACTAAATAAGAGCAATACCAGCAAACTGTTTGACGTTACTTCCAATATTTAGGATATTTTGAGAACAATGTGGAATAAAAATGTTTCCAAGTTTCAAAAGGTGGCAAGTCTAAGCTACGGAGAGGATGGGTTGGACATCATCGAAATATATATGAAAACTCCACAAACCGCATGAACCTTAAGAGCGTCCTTTACTAAAATTAAATTTCGTTTCGAACTAATGTAGCTATACATTTTACCTGTTGTTGTATATTCGCATCGAACTTGCACAACACTGCTAGAGAACGCCAGACACGGTGACCGAGTGTTTATGTTTAGGTTCCTTTTAACGTCGTCCATCCATCGAGTAGGTGGTCTCCCACGAGGACCTACTTTCATTGGTGCCGACTTCAAGGCCTATTTGGTGGTCCGATTTTGTGGACGAAGTACGTGCCCAAGCCATCTTATCATTGACGAAATTATGAATCCGATGATATCGACTTTATCGAGATCATTTCTAATCTCCTGATTCATTCGCATTCTGTACGTGACTCCCTATTTAATGGGACCGAAAATTCTTCTTATGATCTTACGCTCAGTTACAGCGATTTACTGGATGTTTTGTGTTATCAGTGCCAAGACTCACAACCAAAGATGATAACTGGTCTTATCAGCGCCTTGTAGATGCCCAATTTTGTTTTGCGCGATATATGAGGAGTAAAATGTGTATCTCCTGAAATGAAGTTTCCACGAGTCTGCTTTCTCGCGGTGACCATGTTTTTAGTCTTCGCTCCATTGATCTGAAGGCTGTTAATTCCAATGGTAGGAGTTAATTTCAGAGAGATGATGTTGCGACCCAGATTGCAAATATCGTCAGTGTATACTAATAGCTGGGTTGATTTAAAATACAAGCAGCTATGCTGCGGCATATTGAGTTGACGAATGATATACTCCATAGGTTGAATGGAGTTTGAGCTATTGGGTCTCCTTGCCGTACTCCAGATGTTATCTCCAAGGTTGTTGGCACATTGAAACCAATTTTGCGTAATAGTTTGATCCGGCATTGATCTATTTGGATCAAACCACATTGATAATCACCCAAAGACCCTCTCGCTATAAGTTGATACAATAACTTTGCCGCGACTACGTTGGCTAAAATCTTGTAGCCTGTGTTCAGCAAAGGTATACCGCGATAGTTGTTGCAGTTCAATCGACCTCCCCTTTCATGAAGTGGACAAATAAGAGCCGTCTTTCACTCTATGATTTCTTCTTTAGACCAAATTATTAATATAGCTCAAACATGCGGTAGAACAGATAATCGCCGCCATATTTGAGCATTTCGTTGCAGATACTATCCTCACCGGGTCTTGTAATTTTTCATTTGTTGACTTAGATTAACCAAATTTCTCAGCTCCGTCCATTCATCTATTGCTTATATTTTTTGTGTTCACTTTTGTTGTACGATTTTGGATTAAGAGGAAATAAATAAATCCTATTTGGGTTTTATCGTATTAAATCCTACCTACCTAAGTATGCAGATCTTATCTATTTTCTCAAAAAATCGATGATTTTTTTTATTCCTCCGGAGGTAAAAAGAAATGGCGATATTAGCTGTTTACGGACGGGATTGTCATGCCATACGTTTAATATGAAGGTATACAATAACCCATGTCCTACAATTGTCATTCAAAACCGGGATAGAATAATGATACGGTACTCGAAACTATACTCACCTGGGATTGATTGTATTAATTTGGGGCTCTTCATATTCGGAGGCGATTTTGTGGAACTGGCTTTTTACCCTTATTCGAGTAGTAAGGCAAAACGAAGTAATGCCTACTGGTCTATGGTTTTTGTCGGAATACCTTGGAATTCCTAAAAAATATGTACTTCTATTTAAAATGACATAGTAATGCAGTCACAATGTTGTGTTAAAGTTGAGAACGATCTATCGGGAGTTTTTGCCGATCCTGGCAGTCCAATCAAGTTCTCACCCAAGCAGATGATATCTGCTTTATATGACTGCACAACAGCCAAGTGAAGCAGTTAATTGATTCGCTAATGAAATTCCGTTGGTTTCAAAGTCAATGAGTCCAACAAATAATCAAATTATCTGATCTGAGCGTCTTGCCGCTGGCATTTGTGCTTTGTATCCTCTACGTTCACTGCTAAAGTCAAATATAATGCAAAGGTCGACAATAATTCGTTGCATAATTAAAGGACGGTGGGTACGCTACGCAACAAGTACTGCAGCGATCCTTGAGAAGTGAGTTACCTTTTGGTAGGCGCCGACATGACTGTCCGCGATGATTGGTTCTCGACGTAGACAACGATTTACTATTAACCAACTGGATCATTTAACAACCAGAATTATCTACGTAGACGGAAGAGCTATCTCGGGATCAAAACCGATGGAACCAGAATGTTGACACATTCTTTTGTACCCAATTTTATTGGGTGCTAAATATTTTATTTATTTCTTAATCGTAAATGACAAAGTGTTTTATTTATTCGTTTAAATGTATAGGTAAAATACCACCACCAACCTATCAATTAAATATACATTTCTAAAAAAATACAATTTGTTTTCCATTTGCTTACACACACACATTTTTAAAGTGCTTTTATCAATAAACATTCTAACAACAAGTGCTAAAAATAAAAATGTCTGATTAGCCGCTCATTTATTAATTACTCTACTACGAGCTTCAGTCCCTGACAACGGTTGACAAATTTCTATTCAATTGTATTCTAGTTTTAAGTATATGCCAACGTGTGCCTATAAAAATTAATTTTGCGCACGGCACACATTTTATTGATGTTTTAGTGATAAGCGTACATTTTGCACACGACCCGCCTATACTTTGCTATACCTTTCAGAGGTATAAAAGGAATGTTTTGCTGTGATACTTGAAAATAATTATTTCAGTAAAATAATAAAGAAATAAAAATAAATTTAATATTTTATAAGTTTGAATTTTGGCCAAGTTTTAAAAGTGTTGCTTATCAATATACGGAATTTAATGAAAAACTGATAAGATAATGAAGCAGTGACTGCGCATACAATAAATTGGATATTGATGTTATAATTTTTGATTGATTTGAAAGTTAAGAGGAGAGTGAATTAATAAATTATTTATTTATGTTAGTCAGGTTCAGGTCGATGACATTTTTAAATCAACCTGTGTTTGGAATATTGTTATAAATAGTCAGTTTATTGTAAGTGCACCTCAATATATTGGCGTGTGGTCATTGAAAGTACAAAGCAATCATTGTAAATTGAAATTTGTGATGTGATGCAGTAGAATTGTACCTGAGATAGTAGATATGTCCGTCAAAATTAGATAACCTTGATAGTTTGGTTTGATACCTTGATATTTTGATTCATATAATGACATATTTATGAATATTATTGAATTTTAATCTTCGCTCTTTACTTACGACGATATCTTAAAATCATTTAGAAAGGTCTCTTTGAACGGATTCGATCTCTTTGAGGATTATCCTCATTTTGTTTGTTTAGAGACAAATCAATCGGAAGATCAAGAATTACTGATACATTTTTGTAATGTAATACAGTAAAATTATCATATAATATGCCTTAAGCAATTAACTAGTCGCTGGCAGACTGTTTCTATAGTAGAATTGAATTTGTACTTCAATTAAGTTAAATTTCTGGTTTTAAAGTCCATAATTTATTCTAATTTGGATATGGAGGAAGAAAATGTAAGATGCATTAAATAGAGCCAAATAGTAAGGTGCATTAACTAGGGGCGAATCGATATCTACCAACCAACTATGCATGCAATGCTCCTGCCCCATATAATTTAAACATCAGGGCAAGATTTTGTCATTCTTGTTGGCACAGTTGGATTTGAAGATAGATTAAATCAATTTAGAAAGGTTTTCTAAGTGTACTATTAAAAAATAGTTTTGAAAAAAATCGGCCCATTGTTGTCAAAGAGCTTATATTGTAGCTTGTGATTCTTCGGTTTGGCACCTTCCAATTTGATCGGAGTCAAATAGGTTTGGAATAATTTTACAAAATTCAATTGATCATTTTCATTAACTTTTGGCACAGTACAGTTTAAATTTCAAAATAACTGATAACAAACCACATTAGTTTATACTTAAAATGGAATAGTTTTTTATTTATCTAATATTTACTTAACATAAATTCAATAACAACTTATTCTTACAAACTAAAAGTGGAGGTTTGATCTCGTTGAAAACAAGATTTTATGTACAATGAATAATAATAATAATAATAATAAAAAAATAAAAATAGGCAAACACTGGCCTAATCCATTATTTAATGGCAGTGTTCGGTGAACTCAGTCGATGATGTTGATTTAATCCAACCGAAACAGAAATATCCGGTCGCTGCCCCAAGAACAATCGCCAGAAATAACCAAACGTTATAAGTCATCGCGACCAACATAAGTAAATAAGAAACTGCGACTTGGATTAGATGTAACGCTGTTTGTATTAAATGATATTTGTTGGTAATACTTTCGCGAAAGGTACGTTTATGCACGATAATTGGACTACCTTCTTTGGTTCGTTGCAGGCATGCTAATTGTTGACGTGCATCAGCAGTATAAATAATTTCACGGTAATATTTTAATCCTTCGTACAATAAGGATGCTATAAAAATGGCAATTACTGACCCGATAAAAGGCCCAATTTCCATCGGCATCCATCCAGTAAATAAAATTGTTTCACAATGACCTCCATGGAACTATAAATAAAACAAAAATATTATTACGAATTTTTGGTATAATGTTAAAAATTCAGCACAAACTTACAATCATTGACATGCTACATGATGATCCTTCACCTTCATCCGCATCATGCACATGTGAGTGATCACCCATTTGTTCTAGACAATTATTTTAGATAACCCAGAACTTCGATACGCTCTAACAGGTGAATAATTTGTAATTAAATAATACAAAATGCTCCGTGTAATGTTCGTTTTATATAGATATCTTTCAAAAAACTGAATTATACTTATTATTCGACGTCTACGGGGCAATACTAGATTAGTTTTGGGTAATTGTATTTGTACACACAATTCATAAACAGAAAATAAAACTAGTAAACGGTAATTTTACTAAATTTTAGTGCATATCTCACTTTGCGACATTAATTTCTCGTATTCAACTTTCGTTTATTCATTAGATTATTAGAACGTACTTAACACGTACTGAGTGATAATAATTTTATCATTGATTGATATTTACAAAAAAAAAAAAAAAGAAAGAAAATAATTAATTTACTTTTAAATATAACTAAACATACATAAACATTTTACAAACAACCACATTGACCTCAAAAGAAATAGATAAGTTGTATTATACATATACGAGTACAAGTTTACTTACAAGAAATGCTTAATTAAAATTATTAGGTTTGAACTGTAAAGTAAATTTATCTGTTATGATAGATAAAATACAAATTCTCTGATTGAATTTTCTAAACTACGTTTTCGGGATTGATAAAACAACTAACTTTCTAATTATTGATGTTATCATTGTTTGTTGAGATCACTGTTTGTAGCAATGCTTTGGCACAACATTGAAGTTGAGGCGACCCTATGCCTCCAGATGAACGACATTTTGAAATTAAAGCATCTTCGGCATTTGCGTTTCTTCTTAAGAATAAAGAGATGCGTTTTTTGGACAAATAAGTTGTTTATTTATTTGGGAAGAAGCATCAATAGGGTTGCTATAGGGTTTACCGAAGATAATTAGGGTCAGGTGGAGACTTCCGTCTAGTATACTTCAGTTGCAAGAGCGAATGAAAAGGAACTGCAAAAAAAAAAAACAGGAGCTGGCATTTGTGTAGAAAGCAAGAAATTTCGATTAAAACCAAACCAAAATTCCCTTATTGCGAGTACACACAAATACAAAACGGAAAAAACACACAAATAAAACTAGATTGATTGATTTTGAATGTACGACCAAGCATTTAGCAGGATCTCCCGGTAATTCTAAGAATTGTTGACGCCGGGCCCTCCATACAAACTTTTTACATTTACTTTGAAGGATTGGATAGGATTGTTAGTATTGAGGATTGAGATCGACCCGGTTACAAACACCTTGCCGATCAATTGTTAGTATGTATACATTTTTTTCTAATCATTACTTTACTACATTTTTTCTAAAAACTGCTCTCCATCCGTGCCATCCTAAAGTCAATATTAATTAGTGATCAATTACTTATTCCCACAACCTTACTTCCTCCGGCCGTTTTTAATTGATTGCTTGAATTTTAAATGACTAATCAATCAATAAATTTTAACTTTAAGTTTAATTATATAAAGTAGATATTAAGCGAACACAACTAGATTATTTAAAAAAATTTACTTATCGACAACAACCGATTCAAACACGAAAACAAAACTCAACCTAAATCATTGATGATTATTGGCTGTCAAAAACAACTGTAAATGTATTGATTAATGAAAGCTTATTTAAGACAATGATTTTCAACAATATTATCTATTAGATATTAATAAAATTAAATTTTTAGTCAAATGAAAATTGGATTGGCACTTATAATTAAATTCCGTTTAAATGGTTATTAATCAATCCCTAAAGTATTCCTAAATACGGTTCATTTATATGGTTTGAAGCAAGAAGAGGTCGGTTATAAATCAATACTGATATGTTTAATTAATTCGTACCGTAGACAGTTTTAAATCCGGTAAAATTACCTTCCTTTTACGGTCAAGCCTAACATTGTTGTTAGGCGCGACAAACTTCATAAATATGAAACCGTAAAAAGCCAGTTGAAAAACAAAATCTAAACAAGTAGACTCCGAACTAGACTTGCTGAATTATTTGTGAATCGATGAAGTTTTCTTAGGAATCAATGAAGAATAGAAGAAAAGAAAAATATACTTATGTTGAATCGAACCAATTATGTAATACAATCCAGATTCCCGAGAATTAGGTGGTCTTTTATCCGAAAATCTTACTTAGAAATAAATGGCGAGGGGACTGCAGAATTTTTTCTGTTATACACAAAAGACGGTTTATTTACGAGATATTTTACAAATTTTGAAAATTTGTCTGTTTTTTAACAATATGGCTTTTTCGGCTTTTCTAAAACATCAGTGTAGGCTTTAATACACACAAAGAGATTTTCCTTGAGTTTTTTATATAATAATTCGCTATCAGTACGGTCTTACTTATAAGGTAGGAACGTATAAAGTTCGATTTGTAATAGATATGTTATGAGTAGATGGCTCCTTTATTTCACTGGCTCACCAAGACGTAAATATTGGAATGCTATTAAAAATAATATATTTGTCTATAAATAAAGCCGAAAAAACCATATTGAGATATTTTACTTGCAAATGTTCGTCAATTGGGCGGTGTTTTATCCGATAATTTCATTTGCATATTAGCGACAAGGAGACTGTAGAATGTTACCTATTCACACAAAGGGATGGTTCATTTACAGCAAATTTCACATATAAAAGCTCGACATTTGGACGGTTTTTTATCCGACATTTTCACTAACATATTAACGGCAAAGGGACTGTAGAATGTTACCTGATGCTGATACACACAAAGGGATGGCTAATTTACGGCAAATTTCGCATGGAAATGTTCAACTATTGCACGGTTTTATATCCAACAATTTCGCTTACTTATTAAGGGAGAAAGGACTGTATAACGGTATCTGATACCCACAAAAGAACGGTTTATTTACGGAAAATGTCACTTACAAATTGTCGGCAATTTGACTGTAAAATAACCTACGGTCTTCGTTCAGACATTAGAGCCCACCCAAGGTGTTCCAAAAAACGGTTTTTTCACAGTACTTGAGGAAAGTGAAGTCTGCTAAAAAACAGCTCGGTCCTCCAGTCCCTCATCAGTTATTTTTCAGTACTAAATATTGAAATTGTTCGTCGGGCTGCATTCTAAAATAACATTTACTAGTTTGCTGGGTCCGATTTCTGGTCACTTCTGAAAATCGTAATTATTATTAGTTTAAATTCCACTTAAGAGTTATAAAACAGTATCTCAGAGCATAATAAATATAATTAGTCTCCGCTACTTATTCAAATGATTTCCGCCATACTGGTCGCTGTCGCAACTTGAAACTAGAGTTTATGGTGGATTCAGCGAGAAAAATTTGCTAGCTCGTGATCACGAATTATTGAAATTTCGTCAACTTTTTTACCCCCTCCAATTTTTTGTTTACTTTTTTAAAAGAGCAACCATAAGAAAAAGTAAACAAAAAATTGGAGGGGGTAAAAAAGTTGACGAAATTTCAATAATTCTTGATCACGAGCTAGCAAATTTTCCTCGCTGAATCCACCATTAGCCCAAACTACTATTGTAAATAAAGCATTTTCGCGAACCTGCCACTAAGTTTATAGCAGTTTGGATGGACGCTTTCCTTTAATGAATACAATTAAAGCCACTCGTGACCAAAATCAAGATGGTAAGAAGTTAATTAGTTTCTGAAGTATAAAGTCCGAACTGAAGTGCCTGTAAATCAACATAGCAAAAATAAAAGAAACCCAATTTCTAAACTACCTACATCTGTTGGATGCTTCTTGTTTCCGGAAATCCGGTCATGTTTCTCACGTGTTCCCTATTCCATGAGACCCAAATCCTACATAATTGACTTCAACATTAATTATTACTTTAAAAATAGAAATAAATTAAAATAGGCATCTAAGTTGTCAAGACTGCAAGTCAATCACCAAGTCTGGCAAGCCCCAAAACAATAAACTGCACGAGTTATAAATTTGTATCATATTAGGTATTCCAGCATAACAATAAACGACGCCACTTCACTCTTGTATGAGATACATACACCTAAGTATTGAATAGTTACTATTTTGTTATATGTATATTGTATAGTGTTGTACATATGTGATAAAGATAAAGGTTAGCTCAAGAAAGCACAATTCCAAAACCCACCAATCCACTAGATTCTTGAAGCCACTGCAAGGTTGGGACAGGTTCCACGCGATTTCCTAAAAATCGAAGTCGAAATCGAAATCGAGATTAATTAGTTATTTTAAAACTTTACTTACTTAAATAAAATCGAATTTATTCAATTTCAAATTTGGAATTAAAATTAGAAACTAAAAATTAAATTTAAATTTTTTCAAGTTCATGAACAATTTATAAATCAATAGACAGATTAATTTTTTTTTGTTTAATAAACTAAAGCGTATGTGTGCTGAGTGAGATACCTGGAAATGCGTGTATAAGCTGCGGTAGCACCGATTTCGAATTTAAACACCGGACTTTATGGTGGCACACACAATGTACAATATTTAAAAATATATGTGGCCGATTTTTATTATTAACTAAGTTTACAAGGATGTGGATTAAAATCCACCACTTCACTTTGAACTTTTTAATTTAAATTAATTAGGAGGAAGCCGGGTATTGTTAAATAAATTCGCTTGATTTATTTTGTCGTTAAATTAGTTTTTATATCAATGGCGATGATGTATCGCAAACACAAGAGAAATTGGGAATGTGTATATTTTTAGTATGTCAAAATCAATTTTTATTTTCGGATCTAAATAACTTACATATCACGAATTCCATATAACGTACTGTGACAGTGTGCGAATGTTTTTACCAAAATTTAATAACAAATTACTTTTTCTAAAACAATTCTTTATGATTTATAATGACCAATTTATCTCTTCATTTAGAATATATTAAATATTTAAAAATCGCATTACTAATTGCCAAAATATTTAACAAAATACGTATAACGTACATGTGACAAATTTTTCCGCTGATTTTGAGTTGGTTATATAAAATTACTTGCGAATTGGTTTGGACCTGAAACTCAATTTTTTTATCTAAATAGAGGGAACTATGCTAAAACATTTTAGTGCTGTTTTTATTTAGAATAACCTAATACTAACTGACTTTTCAATTTTTCACTAAATAACGTACATGTCACATGGATAACGTACGTGTGACACCATACAAACTTTTCTATGACGAAAATTTTTTAATTCTTTATTCAAGTGCAATTCGTTGTGCAAGTGCAAAAACATGAAAAATTATGTCATATTTTAATGTCGAAATATTTCTTTTCTAAACAATATAGCTGTTATTATCATCTATCGATTCCATTTTTCAAGTTTGAGGGTTACTTTTTGTGGAATTCATGATATGTCGTTTTCGATTGAATCAAAAAAAGCACTCTGAAGGGGAAAAATTTGCTTTTTTTGCTCTTAGTGTATTAAAACGATGTTCTGAGGGTAAAATATTTTTGCTCGAGAACACTTTTCAGAAATCTCGATTTTTCCGTAGATTTACCCCTCTTTTACATAAATATGTTTGTAGGTTTATTCTGGTTCTGCCATTTGGCTGATTGGCTGCCGTTTTCAGTTTGAAAACTTATTATGGCTATTAATTGTTTAGAAGTATCATTAACTTAATCTCAACATTCCATCGAAAACGAATTTTTGAGATTTTATATTTGCAATTTTCTAGTTTTTTATATTTTGATAGACAACCCACAAACATAAAATTGCATTGACATGTTCTTGTTCGATTGACGCCGAAATTGAGATTGCTTTTCATAGAGGGAAAAATAATCAATCGAAAACGACATTAGACTTAAATTTTTCGTTCAGCAATGAGTTAAGAGTTAGTTTGCGATGACGACAATAGATGGTGATAATTTCGGTGTTGTATTAAATTTACCCAAGATATTAATTTAATACAAAATAGTGAACTGTACTCAAATATCGAATCCGTTCAACATGGCATATTTCAAAACGGAATATTTCAAAATGGAATATGAAAATATGACATATGGTACACTATGGCATATTTTAAAATGGCATATTTAAAAACGACATATGGTACACTACGGCATAAGGTACACTACGGCATATTTCAAAACGGAATATTTTAAAACGGCATATGGTACACTATGGCATATGATACACGACGGCATATTTTCATATGGCATATGGTATAATAAGGCATTTTCTAAAACTTAGCTATTTCTTAGCCGAGTATGATGAAATTTGGCAAGTGCAATGAAAATGGAATAATAAACCGAATTTTAGACGAAGTTTTGTAATATGGCCAATTAGTGAGGAATTTACCAATTAATTAACCGAATATGATAAAATACAATATATACGTTAGAAATGGTCTTCTAAAAAGAATTTTAGATGAATTTCTAGAACATGGCCAATCATGATGGAACTTGGGTATTTCTTAAACGATTATGATGAAATTCGACAAGTGTGATGGAAATGGAATCCTAAAATGAGTTTTAGTAGAATTTCTGGAATATGGTTAATTTTGATAGAATTTGTCTATTTATTGGCCGATTATGATGAAATTCGGAAGGAGTGATGGAAATGGGATTCTAAAATGAATTTTAGATAAAGTTCTGAAATATGGCCAATTCGAATGCAAATCGGCTATTTCTTAACCGATTATGATCGGTACTCAACAGTGCGATGGAAATGGGATTCTAAAATGGTTTTAATCATCAACTTATAAAGTTACCCTATACATACTTACTAAAATTACCCTTTACCTATTGGAATTTTATTTCGCTTAATATAATTTTCCTTCACTTAATGCAATTAAATTTATTCTCCCAACGGAAATAAAAATATTGGTAATAAAGATATAATCGGGAAGTGCTTATTAATATCTATAATTTTTCATTTTTATTTAAATCTAATTTTAAAAGTAAAAATATGTATATTGGACCTCGGTTTATTCTTTTGAACTAATTTTATACCAACATCAAAATTTAGCAACAAAAATTGGATAATAGCGTATTTATTTAAGGATTTTTTATTATTTTCGTAATGATTTTTTTCGAATCACTACCACTAGTATGAACTCGTTTATAAGACGAAAATAGGGTTCTAAAATGGTTTTTAGATAAAACCACAGATAATTTACTTCTTAATTCTCTGTGATAAAACTCTAGAATGTTGTCAATTAGGATGAAACTTGGCTATTTTTAACCGATTATTATGAAATTCGATAAATGCGATGGAAATGCGATCTTAAAATAATTTGTAGATGAAGTTCTGCAATAAGATAAATTAATCTGGAACTTGGCGATTTTTTAACCGATTATGCTGAAATCCATTCTCTTAATAGAATTTTCCTTTACTTAACGGATTTTCCTTTAAACCTTTACCTAACAGAATTATCCTTCTATTAGGTAGTAGAATTATCCTTTATTTACTTACATTTTCCTTCACCTTTGCGATTATTATGAAATTCGACAAGTGCGATGGAAATGGGATTACAACTACAAAATGTTGCAATTACAAAATCTTGCATTACAAAATAGTGCAATTATTTTGCTGTTTAGTAGGTATCATTAATAGATTCTATATAATCCGCTCCTACGTGCGGCACGCAGTGCGACATGTTCGCTGATCCCGGCTCCTACGTCCCACGAAGTTGAAATCTAAAGCCCCTCGGAGGGCTAAGCGGGGGGGAGCGCAGCGGCTTCCCGCGTGCCCGTGAGAGCTACCGTAGCCGTTAGCCTCTACAATTCTAAGTTAAGTTAGTCGATGTCATTTTTCTTCAATTTATTTTCCTCAGAATAGAGAAAAAAAAAATTTACGGGAAACTGTTATGCAAGATTTTGTATTGCAATATTTTATAATTGCAACATTTTGTAATTGCAATAGTAATGCAAAATTTTGTATGCGAAATTTTGTAACGCAATATTTTGTAATGCAAGATTACATACCCAAACCGTCTTTTGTAAACAGTCTTTTGAAAAACAGTATTATGTGGCCAACCCTATGCCGTTACGTACCATATGTCGTTTTAAAATAACCCGTTTTTAAATATGCCATAGTATACCATATGCCGTAGTGTACCATATGCCGTTTTGAAATATGCCGTAGTGTACGTTATGCCGTAGTGTACCATATGCCGTTTTGAAATATGCCGTTTTTTCATATTCCGTAATGAAATATGCCGTATCGACCGAGACCCCTCAAATATATAGCAATTTCCAGTTGACATAAATTTGACATATAAAAAAATCCCGGGCGAAAACGGGGCGACAGCAGCTGTCATTCGTCGCCCGGTAAAATTTTTCAGGCGATTACTAACACAATTACATTTATAAAATGTCATTCATACATCAAATAAAAGTCAAGAAAAATTTAAGGAAAAATATATTTATAAAATATTAAAATAATTAATTCATAATTTTATTGTTTTAAGGAAAAGGTTTGCTATGGGAAAAGAGAAATGTCTAAAAACTGTCATTTTTCAACCCGGTTTCGCCCCGGTTTTTGTAACTGGAAAACCACAATAGGGAAATATATTTGTTGAGTTGAGCACAGAAACAAACCCTAGAATATTAGTAAGTTAAATATGCTGGAGATGTCACTATAAGCCGAAAGAGCTGTTCAATTACAATTATATTTGAAAGTTGAAATGCGTTACATTTCAAATAATTGTGGCGATAAACGAATTAAAATTGGCGATTTAAATTAGTGAATCGCTACAAAACCATGCCAGAGACCATATCCTAAAAACCACACCTGTCAACCCCCTCTCCTAAAACCACTCCCGCCAACCCCTCCCCCCCCCCCTCCCCCCCCCCCCCTCCTCACTAACCGCATTCAACTATATGCTTCACTTTAGATTCTGAAACCAACTGTGTGTTAACACGTTTAATTAAGATCCCACTCCCACCTCTCAGTAAGATCGCGAAGATGCAGCCATACTGCTTCAGGTTCAAGGTTCCTACTTCCATCTGGTTGATTTCAATCATATTCTCGTAATTTTTGTCCTGTAAAATCACGTCACAAGCGTCCCATTTACTGGAGGGTCCTTTTTTTGCGATCCCTATGTATTCGCCTAATTGATCTTGAGATACCCGGGGGCGCCCAAATACGGGACGACATGCCACTTCGTTTTGGGGTGACTACTCGTCGTGGAAAGTGATGATACAGTTAATAATAAATGAGATCCGAATTACAGCTAAATGAGTGACCAATAAACCAAACAAAACTATTAAGTAATTGAATAAATTCGAGAAAATCAACCGTGCCCGTAGTGGAAAGTTCACATACGAATTTTTTTTTTTTTTAAGAATTGTGGATTTTGAATAATAGTTATAAATAGTGGTTTTTAAAATAATGAATTTTTAATATTGTTTAACAAAAAAAAACTTTAAAATTAAATTGAACGAATCAAAAAAAGAAAAAACTTAGCTTATTGTTGTTGCTGTACATGCTGCTGATGATCCCGTTGTTGCTGCTTCTGGTTTTTCTAGTAGTTATCTTCTATACTGGTTTTCAATTGTTGAATGTTTTTAGAGTTTACGTATACAGTACCGATATATTTGTTTTAAAATTCCTCGCACCGATCAAACGGCGTAGTGGTTAAAGCTACGGCGGTTGGATCGAGAGGTACCTGGTTCGAATCACTATAGGGGCGGGATGCAAAAGGGATTTTTCATCATCTGATTATGATCAGCGATGACGATAAACACATCTATGACCCTCTGTTGAAGCAATGCAATGTGCAGGTGGTTTAAACAAAGCCGGGTCTATAGTCGTACGTCCTCGAATTGGCTGGCAACGGCGTAAGGTAGGCCGTTAAAAAGGAACTGCGAAAGAGTTGGCGAGTGCCTTGAGCCCCAGAAAAAATTGAAGAGAATAGAGACAAAAAAAAAATCCTCGCCAAAAAAATGTTGATATTATGTTTCCGTTGTATGGTATATTCATAAAACGTGCCACGCCGCTTTCGGGACCAGATCCACAATGCATAGCATCTTTTGAAACTTATTTCAGAAAATGCTACAGTTGAAAACGTTGTAACTATGTACTTCCAGTAATTTAGCTGTTGACCACGCTAGATTAATACAGGAATTTATATAATTTATTTTTAAGATGGTTGGAGATCGCAAAATGAAATTCAGCAGTAATAGTGCCTGTAAAAACTTGATTGGCGCTGTAGATGGAACGTATGTTCCGCTTGCTGAAATGCGATTTGTATAGATGTTTTTACAAGATAACCAGTACGGTTTCTGATATTCGAAGATTTAAAGTTTTCTTATTTTCCATGAAATAGATCGAAATAAGCGTCATTTTTTCTGGTCGAAGAATACATTTTAGGATATCATGAAGCGATCCGGCATGTCTTGGATATTCTTTCGGCTACGATGTACAATCACTCACAAAATTTACACTTCATCACTTACTTGGAATTTAATTTAAATTGCAAATTCACAATAAAATATGTAACACCCTGTAATTTTATTAAAAAAAAAAAACAAAAAAAAATGAATTATCAAGTTAGGTTGGGCGCCAATTTGTATTGGGTTATGTGGGGTCTAAGCCAAGGAAAAAAAATCGTTAACGTTTTACTCTCTTTATTCAATATCCAAAAAAAAAAGAAAATCCATAGGCGTGGATTCATTTATTTTTCAAAATCCAAACCAACTTGATAATTCATTTCTTTTTTGGTTTTTTTTTAAAAATAAAATTACAGGGTGTTACAGGTCTCCCCCTTTTCTGAAGCAACTAATGAAATTATGGCTGAAGAAAATTATACTGCTGGTGGTGTTGCTGAACGAAACCGGACTGGTTTCGTAATTACTCGTTTTGGCCTTCCCCTTGGGTTGATTTCATATGTGGGACGATCCCCTGAATCCCCATGGAAGGGGGTAATCATATGAATATGGTAGGTTCCTACATGACGACCTTCCAATGTTTCGACCTCATACGTGACATTACTTTTGATGGTCTTAATTTTATATGGCCCATCACGACGAGGAGCTAATTTGGATGAAATTGACTTCGCAGCATTACTTAGAACATGTGATGTTATTAAGACCATATCTCCTACTTTGAATTGTTGAACATTTCTTCGCGATTTAAATCTACTAAAGCCAGCTGGTTTTAAATTTGATGCCTTATATTTTTGACAATGGATGCAAGATTTGATGTATTCGGCTACAAATTTGCTCATACCTGGCCACCAATATGTTTTTGAAATGTTTTCGTAGGTTTTATCAACGCCATAATGGCCGGCGGTAGCAGCATCGTGATACTGTTGCAATATCTCTTTTCGGTTATCCGCAGGCACGACTTGTTGTGCTTCTTCTTGGTCATTATCAGGAACGTAACGAAATAAAACGCTGCCATTCATCAGATACCCCCTGCCTGTCCAATTTGCAAGATCTGGGTGATCTGGCTTCTCAAAGCAATCTATGATCTTCGCAACATCAGGATCCAGAAGTTGATTATCGCGAACATTTGACGAAGAAATTGAGGGGATATCCACCTGAATTGAAAACAAACCGCACACACTTTGATTCACCTCCGCACAAGGAGGCCGAGAAAGAGTATCCACAACTAAATTGACCTTTCCGGGACCGTAATCTATCCTTAAATTATACTCCTGAATTGCTAATGCTCATCTGGCCAACCTACCAGATGAAGATCGAAGCGACATAAGCCATTTCAATGATTGGTGGTCAGTACAAACTAAAACTTCGGAACCATCGAGGTACGATCGGAATTTCGAAAGAGACCACACAACTGCGAAAGTCTCTCTCTCTGTGTTATTATAATTTCTCTCTGCTCTAGTCAATAACCTACTAGCGTATTCAATTGGACGCTCATCGAAACCGTTTCCCTGGAGAAGAACAGCCCCCAGTGCATAACAACTTGCATCAGTGCGCAAGATATACGGAAGGTCTGGATCGGACTGTCGTAAGATTGGAGCTTTCGTTATCAAATCTTTAAGTGTATCAAAAGCGTTTTGTTCAGATTCGTCCCACTTAAATCTCACATTTTTCCTCGTTAGAACATTCAGTGGTTTGGCAATCTCCGCCATATTAGGTATGTGATGTCTATACCAATTACACCTTTTAAGGATCGGTATGTATGCCCTCCTTACTGATGATATGGCCAAGAAACTTTACAGATGATCTAAAAAATGAACATTTGGGACGGTTGGCTCTTAGCAAGAACAATTGAAGTCTCTCGAACACCCGTCTCAGATCCTCGACATGCTTTTCGAAGGATGATGATATGACTAAAATATCGTCTAAATAAATGAAAATATGTAGCTCGGGTAAACCATGCTTGAGTCTCCGTCGACTCGTTGCCTTTGATCAGTACAGTAAATTACTTTTCGCTACGTCAGATCACTGGGAATAGTCCCTCAAATGGAGGTTGTAGTGACTACCGAACTGCATTTGTTCGTACTAACACATATTTACATGTTGCCAATTCCTTAAAGGCGAAGATTTGATCTTGTGCATTTCGAGACGCCGAAGCGGGTTTTATGCCTGTGAATTGGTTGCGTAGTTGTGTGATGAATCGGGTTGCGGTTTGTAATTTCCGATTTAATAAAGTCTGCTGGCAGTCGTATGGTTTCTCCATAGACGAGTTCAGCTGCTGTGCTTTGAGAGTCTTCTCGAAAGGCTGTTCTTATACCGACCAGTATTATGGGTAGAGATTTTGTCTGTTATTTTTCAGCTACGCATACTATTGCGGCCTTAAAACTTCGATGCCACCGTTGTATGATACCGTTGCACCCGGATTGTATAGGCTATGGTCCGTTTGCGATGAAATCCCAGAGATTTTGAGAGCTCGATCAACAGATTCGAATTGTGCGCCTCTATCGGTTACAATGATTCATGGTGTGCCGAATCGGCTGATCCATGTTTTGATTAGTGCCTCCACTATAGTGTCCGTTTTGATATTCTCGATCGGAGTGGCCTCAGGCCAGCGGGTGTAGTGGTCGATTATAGTTGGGCAGTATTAATTACCTTCTGAAGGTGGTAGAGGTCCGACAATATCGATGTGAATTTCGCCGAATCGTTTGCTGGTCGGTGGGTAATTTCCAATTTTGGTCCGCACGTGTCTCGAAATTTTGCATTTTTGGCATTGAATGCACTATTTGGCCCAAGAGCGTATCTTCTGATTCATCACTGGCCATATGACTTTTTTCCGATTAGTTTTACCGTGGCGCATATTCCTGGGTGAGAAACATTGTGGAAAGATTCATATACCTGTCGACAGAATGGTTTTGGAATGAACGGACGTTGTGTGCCGGTTGAAACATCACATATGATTTCCTTGTTTATTCCGAATAATGGAATTTGACGTATTTGTTTCCATGAGTCTTGCGAGCTCCACTCCGGCTGTTTGTTCATCCGCGATTGTTGTGATAGTCAATGCTGCTTCCGAGGTGGATTTGGTCGATACGTGATAACGCATCTGCGACGACATTGTTGCCTTCGGGGATGTGACGAATGTCTGACGTGTATTGTGCAATGAAATCAAATGGCGTCGTTGCCTTTGTTAACGTATATGATTCGAGTTGGTGTGTGAAATCCCTTACGAAAGGAATTGGATAACGATCGGGTTTTGTTACCGAGTTTAGGGTTCTGTAGTCAACGCATAATCGCTAGTTACCGTCATTTTTCTTGGCTATTGTAAAGTTTTTTTTTTTTTTTGCTAACTTTAGGTTCATGCAAAGCGGAATGAATTATTTCAATGAAATACATTTTTTTCGTTGATTTTAGTTAACTAGCGTGCCCCCCTTCATTATTATTTAAATTTTATAATACAAATTCTCCCTTGTTGGAGAAGCGAAAAGATAAATGAAACTGAGGTGTACAAATGGGTATGGCGTATTAAATCCCGCGGTGGTTGCGTGTCGATTGTAGCACTGTCTTGGTACTAATTTATTCCCAATGAGTTTGACTTGTAAGCCGTTTATATTTGCTGGCAATATTTCTTGTGCTGATATTATACTCTATTGATTGATAGTATTATATCGAGATCCACCTTCACACACTTGTTTTGTGTTTTAGGTTATGTGATGCACGCTTATGTGCGCGTGGTTGAAAAACTTTATTTTACAATATAACGTATATAATCACGTATATGATGACGTCGGGGTCACCAATGTGTGTATTTTGTGGCTCAACGTGTGCGACGGGTATTTTTGGGACTGCTTTACAGGAAACTCAATTTATTCATACCGATTTTAGTTTAAACAGACAATGTTTACATTTAATTTCACACTATTTACTACATTAATTAAAGCTTGTAATTCAGTTAAGACAAATAGATAAAATTAATAATAAAATATTTAATTTAAGCAAATAAACATTTGTCTTTTATTTTAGATGTGCTTGTGTCGTTATTTTTAGCGTATCTTTTTGTTCCGAATCTAATTTTGTTTGACGTATCAGGCGGACCCAATATACCGCGTAATTGTCGGTTTGTTATTGAGTTTACCAATGAACCGTGAATTGTAACTACAAAATTTTGGAATGCTATGGGGTCGCCACAAATCAACCAAGCAACTTTCATTAAAATAAGATGGTAAAATACAGCCACTCGACTTTAAATTTGCTAAACTTATAAAAATCACATCAACAAAATCGAAAAAGAGTCGTAAGTTTGGTTAAAAAGTACTTTCTACTTGAATGGTAAACCAAGAAAATGAAATGATTTAATTTTTGGTTATATGATCAAAATCCATCAATCAAAAATTATAAAAAAACTGTACTGACACACTTTTCCCTTTCGAAAATAAAAGCCAATCGCGCATTACGAATAAAATAAAGTTGTTGGTCACCACATTAGCCCCACAGCTCATTTAATTTTAATAATCATTTTATTAATTTATGTGCCGCGAAAATTTTTTTATTTTTTATTATACATAAACGTGTGTTCATTCAATTTAATATTTCAAAGGTTATATTTGTGTTCAACATCAAATGTTCATGTCACTCGTTTTTGAAAATTTATTATCTGTGCAATTTGACGCATTTCATATTTTTTGGATTCGAATTTCTAAAGTTTTAATATTTTGACCCAATTGTAATAAGACTCACTTCACTATTGTACAGTATACGATAACAGATAATTTATATACTTAACCATCTCGCCTTAAATAATAAAATTAAAATAAAGAAGAGACGATGGATGTACAAAAGAGATACACTACCATTAGTTAGTTAGCTATCATCATCACAATGTATACACACAACATAATCAGAAAGACAACTATGTAAAATGAAGATGCTGCAGTTTTGGTTTTTTCGGTTTAAAATTTCAAACGAATTTAAGAAAAACAAACCGTCACAGTATAGTATACAGTGAGCAGAAAAACATACAAAATTAAAATGGGGCGTTTACAACAGGAAGTGGGTTTGTATCATTCCTCGACTGAACATAATAACAATTTTTCGGCTACTTTGAAAATTTTTTGTTGACCCAGAAAATGTGTTGTGATATTTACACAAATATATATGTGATTTTGTTAACAAAACGATGAATGAAATGAAGAAAATGTCAAAAAGTTAAATATGTATATAGGAACGGAACAGAATTTTCATCTTCATTTTTTTGTTATTTTGTCTTAAGACAGTATATGTATAAAAATGAGTCTATAAATTAAACGGAGTTCTTTCATTCAATGTCAAGATATCATATTTTTTTGTGTTTTATGATGTTTTTGAAAAGGGGTGACTGATGTGTTATTGAAAATTTTGCGGAATGTGCAGCTTATATGTAAAAAACCAGTAATGTAAAAGATTTTTTAAATTTTTTAGTCGCGTTTATTCCAGAGTAAAAAAGTTGTATTCAACACGTGTAATGAAATTAATGAAATGTTCATGTTTAATTTCGAATGTCACCATTTCCTGGCCAGGATATACATAAGATTGGAATATCGTTGCATGGGGATATAGGTCAGAGATAGAGCGTTCTGCAAGTGAAAGGCTCGGATGAGATCCCTGGTATCTCCAGTTTTACCCTATAGTTCGAGGCTTACATTTCTCAAATTCAAAGAAATAGCAAGCTTCTGGTAATGTGCCATACTAGCACGTTCTTTCTGATGTGATTTTTCACTGAACCTGAAATATTAAAAATACTTAATTCTTTAGATTTTTGATTTATATAAAGTAGGCTAGATTTTGTTTTGGTAATAAAAGAAAAAAAAATTAAAAAAGAGAATTTCGACCTTCGAATATGTAATATACTAATAATTGCCCGTCAAAACTGACGGAAGTTTCTAACTCAATACAGCCTGAAAAGTAAAATGTTTGTTTCTAAAAGAAAAGCGAAATAAGACAATTCAATAATTCTTTTGTCACAACGTTTCTTGTAAATGTGCCGTTATCATTTAATATTTCACCTTGGTATGAGTAATTGTTGATCAGCACTCTGAGGTTCTCATGACTCGCGTTAAAGCTACATAAAGCTAGCCATGAGCAAAACAGGTTCTGGCAAAAACACCCCAACATTATCGAACGATTATCCCTGAGCCTTGTTAATCGTCATTGCAAAAGCCAAAATGATGGAAAATTACGTCGCTTCATTCGAAATTCTAAGCTGCTCTCGCTTGGTTCCAAGTAGATTCGGGGGATGCAAACTTCCTCTCCCTTATTGCTGCCTGCGATGCGAAAAGTCCGTTCTTTGAATTCAAATTCCTTAGCAACATAATGAGCACACAAACTTCCAATTTGAGTGAATGTGGAGGCATGCCAGCAGGATCTGAGCATTCAAAAATTCGACTGGAAAATCGATTGCATTATTCGGATCATCGGATATCATTGTGTCAATGCTCAGGAAGGTTGTTGCATCTCCCGGCCAAACATCGAGAATGGCATTGTTGAGCTCAGTGACATGAACATTTTTTGGACTGAGAATGATCTTGTTGGCGACATTGGCGATTTCACCAGCAGTTGTTGTTCGAATTCCAGCTCCAAAAATTGATCGAATGATCTGTTCACGCTTTATCATTTCCTCAGGAATTTCGACTAAATCAGGATCAGCTTCTTCGAGATCATTTCGCAATCAGCCATCGCCCAATTGCAAAACCTATTCGTTGAACTCTTGTTGTCCAAATGCTCGCATGCTGGTGATGAGAGTTCGCTGCTTCACATGCCGCCATAAAAGAGAATTTTTCACGCACATTTCGATTACATCGGCATTCTTTCCTCTGGGAACAACATTTGAGATTTGTCCAAGGATGATAATCTTTCCACCGAAAGGACGAATATTGTTCATGATTCCTAATAGAAGCAGATCAATCACTCGAAGAAAATGTGAAGAAAGCATTGGAGCCTCATTGATGATGACTGATGAGCATTGCAGCTTCTCGTAATTTAATGGATTCCTGCGAGGGGATTTTCATGGATGACACCGATGTTTCGTTAGCAGAAAGTGGGATTTTGAAACCGATGTGGGCAGTTCGACCACCAACCAATAAATCCGCTGTGATTCCTGTCGTGGCGAAAGCATGAACAACTTGACTCTGGCCTCTTACATAACTCATCAAAGTGTTGTAAAAGTTAGTTTTTCCCAAACCGCCAGAACCGCCGAGGAAATAAAATCGCGACTCAGCTATCGAATCATCAATTGCAGCAGCAATTTCTTCGAAAATAGCACGCCGCATTGGGTTAAGAGTGGCGATCAAGTTTGTGGCCATTTGAGTTCGCTCTTTGACATCGAAAACAAGCTCGATTTTCTGAATAGGGCCTGCTTCAGGAAGGCGAAAATATGTGCATTTCATGCCATTCATATGCGCAAAATAACCTCAATGTCTTGAAGCAATTTATTTTCAGCGGTTATGTGATCGAAATGTATGATGTAATCGGCGATTAAATACTCTTTGAATTGCTCGAAAAGCGCAAGAGGATTTTTGGCGAGTTGAAGACACAAATCAAAGCAAATGTTAGGCGAATTTGATACGGCATAACTTGCTGCATGCAAACATCATTCTTATCGCTATCATCCTCAAAAAGCATCGTTGAAGGTGTCAAGCATCGTTGAAGGTGTCAAAAATCACTGAATCTGCAAAACTTTGAGCTCCACGAATGTGTTGTAACAGCAGTCTCAAATAAAAGCGCTCGTGATCTTTCGGACTGACAGCATACATTCGTGTAATAATCTTATCTCCTCTTTGCTTGTGAACTTTCCAAATGCAAAGCGTTTTGTCAAATGAGTAATGCTCAGGAATTATTGAGCTCAAACCATGCAGATGCAGTCAGATATGTGTATCGGTGTTGAGCTCTATCATACACAGCATATTCTTGGCCGTCTTGAAAATAAACCATTTGTTCGTCAGGAAGATGGATATGGCAAGACGATAAACTTCATGCGATCGATCGTTCATTGGATTTTCGAGCATTCGCCAAATTGCTTCAGGAGCACAAACATAACACGCATCGAGAAATTGCTTAATTTCATCATGAATAACACTACCCTGCAAAATTTTGCTCCCGGACAATGAATTTTTGTTTCCGAAGTAATTTTTCACGCTGGATCCGAATCCGGGCTCAGAATTGCTCTATCACGTCAGGTTTTTGAGATATTCTAACCTAAAAGTGCAAAAAACACTGTTTTTGACATATTTGAGGTTATGTAGCAATGAAGTTTTTACTTTTTATAAAAGCCATGTACGGGATCTTATTGTACAAGTCTTCCTCTTTCAAATGCCGTTAAATTTGCTCAAATATCATTTTTTTTCGCCGAGATATCGCATTTTCAAATTTGCATATTCGTGAATTTTTCTGTATAAAAACACTACCCTGCAAAATTTTAAAAATTTGGTGCCATTTGACAATGAATAGTTGTTTCCGAAGTAATTTTTTACGCTGAATCCGAATCTGGGGTCAGAATTGCTCTATCACGTCAGGTTTATGAGATATTCTAACCTAAAAATGCATATATACCGTAGCTATAAAAGGTGGTGTATTATACAGTATACCGACAAATTCAGGAACGTGCAATTTTGAAAATGCGATATCTCGGCGAGAAAAAAACATATTTGAGCAAACTCAAAGGCATTTGAAAGAAGAAGACTTGTACTATAAGATCTCACACATGAACTTTTGAAGAAAAAAAAATCGCGGTGCTATATAACCTCAAATACGACAAAAAACAGTGTTTTTTTCACTTTTAGGTTAGAATATCTCATAAACCTGACGTGATAGAGCAATTCTGAGCCCGGATTCGGATTCAGCGTAAAAAATTGCTTCGGAAACAACTATTCATTGTCAAGTGGCACCAAATTTTTAAAATTTTGCAGGGTAGTGTAATCGGTCCTTGTGCACTTAATTCAACTGAAGCACAATCGGATCCTTTGTATATTCACCCTGCGCCATTGAAATGTTCGATTTCGATTATTTACTATTTCATAAAATTCTCTCCTAGATTTTACCTCATTTGATATTTTTTTTTTGTTTTTTTTATTTTTCAGCATATTTCACTCCTTATTAGGTATTTAAAACCAAACTAAGGATGAAATATTCGTTCGGTTTCAATTAAGTAGTCAAAGAGTTAATTTTACAAAGTGTCGCTCTAAATTAAATGCTAACGAAAAAGCCAAAATTTTGCAAGCAAAGGCAAAAA
Source organism: Tipula helvola (assembly GCA_963556165.1). Taxonomy (NCBI): domain Eukaryota; kingdom Metazoa; phylum Arthropoda; class Insecta; order Diptera; family Tipulidae; genus Tipula; species Tipula helvola. Next base: position 338,627,920 of record OY744482.1, on the reverse strand, counting down.
GTACACACATTCACAAATTGCAAGAGTAATTTAGTGTAGCCAAACAGCAATTAGAAAGTTTTTAAGGCACTATTCCGAAAATCAAACGATAATTTGGCTCTGAGCTCTGATGCAAAGAGGAGAACTTCTGTTTCAACAAATCGAATTTCAGATATTTAGATCTTAAGCAAAGGTTTGCTACGGCTTTGGAGCTGAGAAGTTAGCTTCTAATAGCAACAACCGACACTATTTTAGTTCATACTATTAAAAGGAACTTGGTTTATATGCTTGTCGACCTGCGAGAAAATCATTACTGACAGCAAAAATGGCTGCTGCAAGCCTCAAATTCGCAATAGAATGAAAAAACTGAATGCCCAGGGACTGGCGTTGGTTCATATTCTCGGATAAATCCAAATTCAATATCTTTGGACCCGATGTAAGGACAAGGGTTCGGCGACGAAAAGGCAAACGGTATTTAACATAATGTATTTCACCGACAGTGAAAAATTCACCATATGTTATGGCCTGGAGAGCCATAACAGCCTTTGGAGTTTGATCACTATGCCTTCTGGATAGTTCAGGAAGCGGAGGAAAACATAAAAAAATTATCGAAACCTGAATCGTGACTATTGAGGACCCGACTCAATACATCGGTATTCCACTCTTCCAGGACGATTACTCTCCGCGAGTTATTGATGTTATTTGTGAAGTAAGAATGCTTAATTTTAATGTCTATTTTGTTTAGGTAGCCGAATTTAAAAATAGCTTGGTGATTGAGTCGTTATCCTGGACAGGAAATAGTCCTGACCTCAATATTGTTGAAAATATTTGGTCCTTCATGGGAAAGAAGATTACAAATTACAGCTGAAAAGTGCCAAAGAGCGGAAAAAACTTATAGAAAAAGTCTGGTTTGAAGAAATAACAATATATTATTTAATCAAACTTTAGAATTCAATGCTGATCGGGTTTAAGGCCATCATAAAAGCCAACGGCTGGGTTATTAATCATTGATTTTAAAAAGTTCAATTTCTCTCAAAATATTTTGGTTGAGATGAATTATTTTATTTCTGTTAATTCTTATTTTGAATAAAAATTACCATTGTCAACAAAAAATTAATCTTCAATTGAAAAAACTTTGTTAAAAACACTGTAAAGACCTACCAAATTGTTACGAGGTAGGGCGGTAATATTCCTTATCCGACGTTATGTAGGTCTAAAATGTCGGATTACCGTTCTTTTTATTTGAATATATTCGGAATAGTGTAAAAATTGTTTTGCTAATCAGAATCTATCATTTTTGCCATCTACTTTTGAAGCAAACGGTGGTATTTCCAAAATTTACTTTAAAAATTCAAACCGAACATTTCAATGGCGCAGGGTGTATATTTGAAAATGTGCTTGGTTGCCTGAACGGTTCGGCAGGATTCGACAAGCTAGATGACAGATTGACTAACTGTTGTTCCATGGCAAATTGCCACATCATTCAAAAAGTCCATATTACTCGACTCGTAAGCGTCCCTGCTGATTGCGCACAAAGTTTAATTATTGGCTTCAACTTGCAGATGAGCATCAACAGCCTATTGCAGAAACAATTTTCCGCCATAGAGAATTGAAGAAAAGCGTTCGTTGTCGGCTGCTGCTGCTTGTTCTTCCTCCCGCTCAACCTCACCAAGATTTCGGTAGGCTTTCGCATAAATATTTTGCTCTCGAATCATCCTATCCAAAGCGTTGACAATAGTTGACAATAGTCGCCATAGCTGAGTTGATGACATATTACAGTTGATCATATTGTCGTTGTTTATCTTCTTACGATGATAGATCTGACATTGAATGCGAAAAACATAAGGGCCTCTTCCTTGAAATTGATGAATTTGTGCACCCATTGAAGCAAACGCAAGCATAGAGTTGTACGATCGAATGTTATTGTGAAAGGCTCGAAAATCTGAGTGATGAGGATTACTGAGCAGCTCATGAAGGAGAAACAGAAATTGTCGCATTTGCTGTTTGTTAATTTCAAGCAATACAGTTCCTTTGTGGCAACAAAATTTGAAGTTTCCGTCCAATGTCGACATTCAACATTCATTACACCACAACTGTGAGCATAAATTTCATTTTCTCGGAAGTTTTGGTGATCAAAAATCGATGAATTCTCAGCGGCTCTCGATCTTCGCATCCGATTTGCATTTTGAGCTTTGCGAATTGTGCCTTCAAATGGGATTTAATATGATGTTTAGATAAAGTTTTAGAAAACCGTTAGTTGTATAATCAATTTTGTTGTTTGGTAGTTTTACGTGAAAAATCCTTCTTTCGTTTGTAATGGTACAACAATAGAAACAATTTCAATGTTAAGATTCTTCAGTACCTAATATCTGAATTTATGTTTTTTTTTCTTAAAAAGTGTAAGTGATAAGTGTTGCGTAAAGCGAAATAAACATAACTCACTTTTTATAAAAAAACCTAATTAAATTTTTGCTTATGATAACCGAAAAGTTGCGCAACTCTTATCACTTACGCTTTAAAAAAAATTGCAACAACTTATCAAGTTTTAAAGTAAACCGTAATTTTTTGCGGTTTAGAAAGCCTTGCGTTAAATTAGGGCAATTTACATACATATGTATATAGGAAATTGTAATTATCTCATCACTATAAACAAGGTTAATTAAAATTGTCGATACCCGGTTATTTGTCACGATCCTTGTTGTTGCTTTGTATATCATTAATCAAACATTAATACTCAAAAAAAATTTAACAGTTCACAATAATAGATACAAAAATAAATTTTTCACACACATCACCGAGCACAGTTGTATTGTATATAAGAAAAATAAATCTGAAACTTCTTAAAGACACAAAACAAACTGTTTCAAATTAATAATAAAATTGACAAACCGTAGAATATTATGTCCAGATGTATTTTAAATATTGTATTTGACTGATTTTTCTCCAAATTATGTATGATGATGGGGACCACACATGCTAAAAAAAAAAACTGTTTAACGTGTTACACCGGAACATAATTACCTACTTGGATCTTGGTTCATGTAATGAATTTGGTTTCTGGTAATGTTAAGCAGTTTTGTCGCTGATGTGAATATAGGAGGATGTAGAAATGTTTACTGAATTTCATTTTATATGAAATATGTTTCGACTGTAACTTTCTTCTGAGATAGCCAAGCGCATATCTGCATTACCGACATTTTATTACTTTCGGGGCTAACTTTTACAGTGTCCAATTTGTTCCTTCGTTTATTCCTCGATTTCTGTCTAATTCTGCCTGGACTATATTTTTTATTCGAATTACTTTGTTTAAGAATTCTTAATCTACGTGAAAAAATACATCGATTAATAAAAACAAAGCTTCTGATCAATTTATTCCTACTTCCTTTATAAATCCGTGTTCTGCTTGACTAATTGTGACTACAATACGTACAATCTAAACTCGATGGGGATGTTGGCGTCAGTTGTTCAACTTTATTACCGAAGAACGTGGAGAAAAATAAACTTACACATATAAATTTCAAACTAAGCATTAGTACTCATTTCGGACCGAAGGTATCTGAAACACAATTTTGGCCTGCTGGAATATATTTTGAAGCCACCAAATAATTTTTTTTTAAATTTCAACGTTAATTTCGTCAACAGAAGAATTTCTTGCAGATACGATAGCCCTTTCGCACATCCAAGTGTAATCTTTTTCGAATATATTATCTATGCCAGGATAAATATTTAATATCAATTCATTGCGAGTTGTTATAGTCTTTCCTAACTCGCTGCCAATTTTAATTAGGCCCTTTTGTTCAGGCACTTTGCCATCGCCTAATTTTAATAATTGACCCGAAAAATTATATAGCCACCACCTCCCAAATGAGCTTTCATATTTGTCTTTAATGTAACGGTTACTCCACAGAGATGAGGATTTTAAACACGCTTTAATAATGTCCGCTCGCCTTCCTTTGGGGATTACAGGCAACGTTTGGCGAAAGTCTCCAGCAAAGATCATGGTGACACCCACCATTGCTTTTTCTGTATTCCTAATGTCCTTCAAAGTTCTGTTTACAGCTTCAATGTGCGAAATTATAGAAGTTTCCAAACAGCCTCTGATGTACTTATATATCGGCCGTTTAAATATATTTCGATCTCACTGTGATTGTTTTCTACTGAAACAGTGGCTTTGTCCGATCCTTTACTTATATATTTTACTGCCTGAACCGAATGACAATATTCCAAATTGATATGGGCATTAAAGCTCCTACACAATACGGGAGAATAAGGAACAATCCATCTGTTATCTATTACAGTTTGATGACCTCGGATAGTCAAAGTTGCAGTCACTCCACCATTATTAGGGTTTCTACGACGGTATGCCGGATAACCATCGTCTCCAGTTTGTGCTTCTGCAATTAAATTGCGAGGGTACTTTTTACAGCAAACGCCGTTGACCATGCAAGGAGCAGTCATGTTATGTTCTCCACACGGACCGTGTATCATATTTTTAAGAACCATGTCATGGAGAATAGGACCCACATCTCGGTTTGGTAGTTCAACTGATATTAGAGAGTCTACTTCTTCTGATTGTATTTTCGTTTGCAACCATAGGAGAATATGTGCATGAGGTAACCTCCTTTTTTGCCAATCAATGCTGTATATTAAAGCCTTTGTGTCACCGAATATAACATTTTGGGTTATTAATTTCATTAACTTTTTCATTTTTAAATTGAACCCTCGTGCTATGATGTCATGCCTACCAAAAGATCTTTGATTAGAAAATAGCTTCTTCTTGGCCTCAGTTCATTCAGGGTTCAGGTAAAGGTAATGAATAAATCTGGTTTGCCAAAATTTCTGACATAGGTCATAGCGTCTTGGGTTTTCTCTTGTAGGTATCTTGGTGATCCGGTGAATTTTGAGGGCAGTATGACATATTGATCCATATTTCTGGCGTGAATATTTTGATGTTCATTAACTGCATCTCTCAAAAGAACATAATTTTCAGCTCTTAATTTTGCTTGATTTGTGCGGATGTAATGTAACCTTTCCGAAATCATTTTTGCCATCATATCGACACAATATTAGTTAAATAAATTTTTGTAATAATGGAGCGTATTAAAGCTACCGTTTTTCACCATTAGTCTAAACTCTAAACGCATAAAACTGCATACAGGTAATTGTTTTTTTACGTGGCGAATTTACGTGTGGCATATTCAGGCTGTACCCATCTTCTCCCCTAGCAAACATCAACGGGTACCGTAAAGCATCATACAACCGATGCAACTCTGATATACGTGATAATTGTCCATAACGGTAGTGCAACACAATATCCCTTGGTCCTTTATCTTCATCAACTAAAAGCACAGCGACTACATTAGTAGTTGGAACATTGTAGAGACCTTTATGTTCATTTGTCGGCCGTCGTTCTGCATGTATTATGAGTTTTAAGTTATCTGCTCCTGGATTTCTTCTAAGGTTGTACTTGAAACTTTGAACGTAACGATTATGTTCATGTTGTATTTTTTGTAGTTGTCAATTCCACTTTTAGATTAGGCACTATATTTGTCCGAGGAAATAATTGGTCTTGATGCGAAAGAAAATATATTTGTAAATATTCAGGACTGTTGCCAGTATGAGGAAGTAAACTTCCGATGAGATGGTATATTTGGCCTTGCAGCTTGAATGTAGGCATGAAATTTCCTTCCCTAAAGTCATTCGCGCCGAAGGATTTGGAATAGGGTATTATATTTTCTGATATTATTAAAAAATGCTTTGACAATGGATTATGGCCTAATAACAAACCTTTAATTGACTGTGGTGGTTCAAGAACCTCAGGCAAAACTACTTTGCCGGCAGCACAACACATTCCGTTTGGTTCATTAGTCCATTTTTTTGCATTGCATTTGTTATACAGTTTGTTCATTTTTCCTATTTGGACTGCAGTGTGTTGAGAATACTCGAAGTTTGGATTATAATTGAATGCCGATACGACTTCATTTATGATTTTTGGATTCCGTCGCAGAGCTATATAGACCTAATATCGTTCATGTGAGCATCATGTCTAGAAAGCCGTTCAGACTGTTCGGAACTCGATTCTCTAATACGAACTTGTGATGTTCGAATATTTTGAATGGCAAGTTTTTCAGAACGCTGTGATCTCGATTCTCGAGATAGTCTAGAGGAATTCGCTGAAGAAATTTGAGAAAAACGTACTACCCATTCGTCATGAGTTTGTCTTAATTTCATCTGCTTAGCAGCAAAGGAATTTCGGCTAAGCTATAGCAGAGCATACCATGTCACACAGCGCCAATTTTTATAATGGTAGAAATATTTTCAACTTGAAAATAGCTCCATATTTAATAAAGTGCTAATTTTTAAAACTAAAATTTGTAATATTTTAAAATGTAGCAATAATATGAACTAAATAAAAATGCCACTTTTCCAAAAAAAAAATTGTGTTTTTTTTGTTAACTGCAGGTAATGCATTACTTTTATTAGTATGTAATGCATTATTTTTCGGATATTTTGGTACGATGGAAAAGATTGTCTGATGAAATTAATGGAATTTGGTAATTTTGAATAAGATTATGATGAAATTCTACAGGTACGATGGAAATGGGATTCTTAATCGATTTTCAGAAGAAATTAATGGAATTTGGTTATTTTGGAAACGAGTAAGATGAAATTTGATAGGTACAATGGAAATGGGATTTTTAACCGATTTTCAGAGGAAATTAATGGAATTTGATTATTTTGGAAAGATGGAAATGGGATTCTTAACCGATTTTCAGAGGAAATTAATGGAATTTGGTTATTTTGGAAACGAGTAAGATGAAATTTGATAGGTACAATGGAAATGGGATTTTTAACCGATTTTCAGAGGAAATTAATGGAATTTGATTATTTTGGAAAGATGGAAATGGGATTCTTAACCGATTTTCAGAGGAAATTAATGGAATTTGGTTATTTTGGAAACGAGTAAGATGAAATTTGATAGGTACAATGCAAATGGGATTTTTAACCGATTTTCAGAGGAAATTAATGGAATTTGATTATTTTGGAAAGATGGAAATGGGATTCTTAACCGATTTTCAGAGGAAATTAATGGAATTTGGTTATTTTGGAAACGAGTAAGATGAAATTTGATAGGTACAATGGAAATGGGATTTTTAACCGATTTTCAGAGGAAATTAATGGAATTTGATTATTTTGGAAAGATGGAAATGGGATTCTTAACTGATTTTCAGAGGAAATTAATGGAATTTGGTTATTTTGGAAACGAGTAAGATGAAATTTGATAGGTAGGTACAATGGAAATGGAATTCTAACCCGATTTTTAAAGGAAATTAATGGAACTTGGGGATATTTAGATTTACAAAATTATTATTTTGATTATTTTAAACAAATATAATATTTTGGAACAGAAAAAAATAATTTTTAGTAGTAAAAAAAAAAAAAAAATCGAGACAAAAAATTAAATTTAATCGATTTTGTATTATTTAATATTTGATGGGGGATCGATATAAAATATTCCAGTGTCATTAATAGATTCTATATAATCCGCTCCTACGTGCGGCACGCAGTGCGACATGTTTGCTTATCCTGGCTCCTAAGTTAAATTAGGGATCTCCATTTTCCAGAATATTTTAGCGACCTCCCGCGAGCCCGTGAGAGAGAGAGAGTTAAGCGGGAGGGAGCGCAGCGACCTTCCGCGTGCCCGTGAGAATTACGGAAGCCGTTAGTCTCTACAATCCTAAGTTAAGTTACTCGATGTAATTTTTCTTCAATTTATTTATCTCAGAATAGACAGAATAGAGAACAAAATGGACAGGAAATTGTTATAATGTCATTAATAGATTCTATATAATCCGCTCCTACGTGCGGCACGCAGTGCGACATGTTTGCTTATCCTGGCTCCTAAGTTAAATTAGGGATTTATAATTTTTGTTTATATTCGTTTTAAAATTAAAATCTCCCTTTTCCAGAATTTAGAGCAATTTTAAATCTCCCTTTTCCAGAATTTTTAGCGACTTTAAATCCTCAGTTTTGTTTGTTGGAACAGCTTTAGCAGAGCATACCATTTTTCGCGCATGCGTAATTTTTGCAAGCGCCATTTTTTAAAATGTGGAATTAAGGTAAACTACATTTTGGATTAAGTCTTGACTAAAAAAATCACTTACTATTTGACAGCAAATACCTTATTTAGTTTGAGTCTTGGGTTTAAAACACTTATTTTGGGATGTGTATTTACTAAAATAAATTTTGAAAACTTAGTATGCTTGTTGTTTTTAGATAAACAAAAACCGTCTGTTTTCATAAAAATGAACTAACTTTTGACATTTGCGTAGAAATTTGATTTATAGCAAATGCCAATTTCAATAATTATTGTTAATCTTTATTTATAATTGTTGCCGGATGAATTTAAGCAAATGATGAGGCCCATCGTCACGGCCTATTTGTGTTATTATATGTTGTACTATTTGTGGTATTGTATGTTGTGTTGTGTTATTGGATGTTGATTGTTGCTAGTAAAAATGTCCAAGACGAATTAAATCAATTTGATGGGCCACGCGGAGAGCACGTTCTATTAATTCTGCTAAATAATATTTGAAATCGCATGTGACAACGCGTCTAGGCTATATTATCCCACGCAATTCATCACGGATTAATTCATCCCGCACATTGTATCCCCGTTATCAATTCAACCCGTACAATTCATTCCCTGAAATTCAAATCTAACGCAACTCGGAGGGCTAAGCGGGGAGTCGCTACGGTCCCCCCCGCTTAGCCCTCCGAGTTGCATTAGATTTGAATTTCGGGGGACGAAAAAACTTATTATTATTAGATTTTCTAAAAACAAACAAAACTGAGGATTTAAAGTCGCTAAAAATTCTGGAAAAGGGAGATTTAAAATTGCTCTAAATTCTGGAAAAGGGAGATTTTAATTTTAAAACGAATATAAACAAAAATTATAAATTCTGGAAAATGGGGACTTGAAGTCCCTATAAATTCTGGAAAAGGAAGATTTTAATTTTAAAACGAACATTTAGCCCCTGTGGTCGGGGGGCACTCTCATGATTCGTAAAGTGCACCGAACGATCATGATGATATCCTTAGAATACCACCACAGCATCCACTGCTTGTCGTAGGAGGCGACTAAAATGGTTGGATCGCTGGGTTAATACCCAGCATCCGTAAAAAAATTTTATTTTTTTATTTTAACAATTATTTTAGTTCATATATAATTTTGCCCGCGTTCATTTTTTAATATAATTTATTTTTTGAAATTTTATTATTTTATTTTATATTTTTTGTTGGGTCGGTTTTTCAACATTTTTCCGTACAAAAATGAATTATTTTTGATATGAATAATAATAAAAGAAAATCCCCGAAACATGTCTCTTCGGATCGCGGGGCGAGGCATAATCCTCGTAAAGACATAATTAATAGCCTTAACATCCATTATACCAATGTCAGAGGTCTCGTGACTAACAAAAATTGCGCACATCAACATCTCGAATCACGTAAACCTGACATATTAGTTCTAACGGAAACAAAAGTATCGTCGAACATCTACGAAAACGAATTCTACTTCAAGCGCTACCAGTTCGAACAAGCTTTTGAGTTGCAACGTGGAGTGTGCATCTTCGTTAAAAACCACATACCGTACTCAAGACACAAAAAGTACGAAATATTTTCAAAAACCGCTCAAACTATTGTGCTTAAAATTTCTCTTCCTAATAAACTCATTTTTTTAATTAGCTTGTACAGATCTCCTAATCAGACGGATTCAGAAACGATTAGCTTCTTCGAGGGCTTATCAGACAAATGTGACGATATTCGCAATCAACATCCCGAATGCGAATTAATTATGGTCGGTGACATTAATGCCCACCATAAACAATGGTTGAATCACAAAGATACAAATGTCGCTGGGCGCCATGCGGAATGGCTTGCCGTTTCGCATGACCTCACACAGATTGTTAGTGAGTCCACATTTGAATGCCAAAATTCTAGAGGAGTTCATATTCTGGATCTCTGTCTGACATCAATCCCTCATTCCATGGAGGCCCATGTCGAAACTGGAATTGGAAATTCTGACCATAACTTAATAACCACAAAAATATCTGTCGAAACACCACTAGAATCTAGACAGCAGCCAAGGCGTCTTTGGCATTTTAATAAAGCTGATTTTGATGGTTTACGGTCATTTTTTCAACATTTCCCTTGGGAACGCCATTGCCTACATAACAACAACATCGACGACGCCGTTTCCAGTTTTACTGACACGGTCTTACATGGAATGAATAAATTTATACCCTCATCATTTTCCGATCCCAATCAAAATTTTAAAATATTTTCAAAAGAAGCCGCCAAAGCTGCCAAACAAAATAAAGCGGCACACAAAAAATATAAACGCAACGAAATTTCTTATGAGGAATACAAAACGATACGGAACACCTGCAAAAAAATCTGTGGTAGAGAAGCAAAAAGAGCCGACAGCAAGAAAGCCAATGTGGCTTCCGAGTTGAAAATCTCCGATCGCAACTTTTACTACATGGTCGCATCGGTTGCAAATATTTCGAAAACATCTGTTTCAGCATTGAAACGTGCTGACGGCGCCTTGGTGGTGGATCCATATTTACAAGCTGACTTATTGGCGAGCGTCTTCAAATCGAACTCGACATTAGTTGTCCAAGATGGAATTAGACCTCCATTAATTCCATATTGTGGTTCTAAAATGAGCCCCGTCGTCATCTCGGAGGAAATTGTCTTTACTAATCTGAAGTCAATGAATGCAAACAAGGCCACCGGACCTGATGGAATTCCAGTTCGAATATTGAAGGAGTTTGCCAGTGACTTGGCTCCAATATTATCTAAAATTTTCCTACTTTCATATAAGCAAGGTCACTACCCGAACGCCTGGAAGAATGCAATGGTGCAACCCGTGCTGAAACGGGGTTGTGACAAAACTGACCCTTCAAGCTACCGGCCAATATCAATTGTGTCAGCCGTCGCTAAGATCTTTGAGAAATGCGTCAATCAACATATAGTTAAATATCTTGAAATTAGCAAACTAATTTCGGATAGACAATACGGCTTTCGTGAAAGCCGATCCACGACCGATCTCCTGACGTATGTCACGAACAAATGGAATCTCGCCCTAGAACACCACGGAGAGGCCTTTGCAATCGCCTTGGATATATCCAAGGCTTTTGATAAGGTGTGGCATGAGAATCTTATTTGTAAACTTGTGGCATACGGGCTGGACTCGATGACCACCAGGTGGATTAAAAGCTATCTCAATGACCGAAAAATCAGCGTCGTGCTTAATGGGAGATCATCATCGACGCACTCCCCAAATGCCGGAGTCCCTCAGGGGTCACCTTTGTCACCGACCCTGTTTTTGCTATACATCAACGATTTGCTGAATAGCACTGTAAACCCTATCCATAGCTTTGCGGATGATGCCACATTGCATTCTTCTATTTCATTCGAGGCGGAGCCTAGCATTACAGATCTAAATAATAAACGGTCAGAAGTCGTAACTTCTCTTAATTCCGATTTAAGTACAATATTTGAGTGGGGTAACAACAACTTAGTACAATTTAACGAGAAAAAGACACAAATATGCACATTCTCACGTAAAAGAAGTCGCAACGACTACCCACTTGTGGTAAAAAACCATATCCTTATGGGTTGCGACTCAATTCGACTGCTTGGTGTTCAAATAAGTAACAAACTCAAATGGAATGAACACATTGTTGCATTGGCTAAATCAGCTTCAAAAAAACTCGGGTTCCTGAATCGATGCAGAAGGTTTTTCAAATCGCATCAAGTTCTCCAGATATATAAAACTTTCATCCGACCATGTATAGAGTATTGCTGTCAAGTTTGGGGAGGTACGTCTGGTACCACCCTCCACTTATTGGACAGGGTTCAACGCCGCGCTATCAGAATAATACGGAATCCCAGACTTACTCAAGAACTAGACAGCTTACAGCATCGCAGAGATGTTGCAGAACTCTGCGTCTTCTACAGATGCTTACATGGTAAATGTTCTGCAGAACTATCGGAGAAAATACCACCATTCGTTACAACAACAAGAGTAACAAGAGGAACAACCAATGCACATAGGTTTACGGTGAAGCTCCCGAAACCTCGAACTGAAGAAATCAAGCGCGAATTTATATACCGAACATCAAAAAAGTGGAATTCGCTAATACATTTCAAATTTCCGAAGGAATATAAAATGAATAAATTTAAGGTAGCTATTAATCTTTACTTGCAGGATCGCGCATTGGGTGCAGAAGCTCTGACAGTTACAAGGAGCTAGGACCGTTAATAAGTCCGCTCTGCACCCAATTAAAAGAATTGATAAAAAAAAAAAAAAAAAAAAAAAAAAGAACATAAACAAAAATTATAAATTCTGGAAATGGGGACTTGAAGTCCCTATAAATTCTGGAAAAGGGAGATTTTAATTTTAAAATAAAAATAAACAAAAATTATAAATTCTGGGAAATGGGTCGCTACGCTCCCCCACTTAGCCCTCCGAGGGGCTTTAGATTTGAATTTCGGGAGAAGTAGGAGCCGGGATCAGTAAACATGTCGCACAGGGTGCTGCACGTAGGAGCGGATTAACTATATAGAATCTATTAATGATACATATTAGTGATAGGTGGCCAACCTCTAATTTAATTTAGAATTGTAGAGGCTGACGGCTTCGGTAGCCCTCTTCTATAAAATTATTTTGGAAAAGGGGGGAATTTACTGCTCTTTCTAGTAAAAAATTGAGAAAACTTCTTTAACAATTTCATTAGTTTCATCTGAAAGTCATTAAAGAATCCCGTTTCCATTGTACCTATCGAATTTCAAAATTTTCGAATTTTAAAATTACAAAATTGCGTTAATTTCATCTGAAAATAATTTTCTATCATACCAAAATATTCGAAAAATAATGCATTACATATTTATAAAAGTAATGCATTACCTGCAGTTTACAAAAAAAACACAATCATTTTTTTAGAAAAGTGGCATTTTTATTTAGTTCATATTATTGCTACATTTTAAAATATTACATATTTTAGTTTTAAAAATTAGCACTTTATTAAATATGGAGCTATTTTCTAGTTGAAAATATTTCTACCATTGTAAAAATTGGCGCTGTGTGACATGGTATGCTCTGCTAAAGCTGAGCCAATAGACTTTCTAACATGTAGAAGATTAATATTTACTTACAAAATATACGAACGAACGTAATAAATTAAAAATGATTTCAAAACGAAAAAAAATGATTCAAATATGATTTTTACTGAACTGAATGATAAAATATAAAAACAATCGAATAAACGTTTTAAAAAATTTGACAATTTAAAAACAATCGAATTGTGCAAAAGAATTTAAATGTGTTTGGCGACATCTGTTTAAGCATAGACGAATTAAATACTCAAGACGTACAAAGCCAAATACGTTTTTCCATAGCTAACATTACAACCCTGGATATGTGTTAGTGTAAATTTTGAATAGTATTGAGAATCAAACGAATTGTCGATAATACATTATTTTACCAATTAGGAATCATCATTCTTCAAGGCGGAGTTTAAAATTTGAAAACGGGAATTTTTTGTTATTTCGTTTTCATAAATGTTTGTTTTTTGCATCAATATTCCCGAAGAAATTCCCGTTTTAAACTTTTTAAACTCCGCCTTGCAGATTTATAATTCGTAATTGGTAAAATATTGTATTAACAAAAATTCGTTTTATTCTCAATACTATTCAAAATTTACACTAACACACATCCAGGGTTGCAATGTTACTTATGGAAAAACGTATATGGCTTTGTACGTCTTGAGTATTTAATTCGTCTATGGTTTAAGCGTATAAGATTACTGTGTGATAGCTCTGCTCGCGACATCTGTATTCAAATATTAACAGTACAATTTTCATGAAAAGTATTTAGCTTTATTTTACTTTTGTGTTTTATTCTCAGATAGGTAAGTTAGGCTGTTTCCCAAATCCCATACCGATGAGTATTTTTTTGTGCAGGCTAACTAATTTGAATAAGCATTGCGGGTAATTTTGACGTAGGACTACGTCTTTGTTTTCATTATATATGGGGGGTAAACCAAAATTTCAATGTGATAAAGCGCGTCACGGAATTGACGTATTTACGAAATTTATTTGATTAAAGCAATGTCTCTTGATAAATATAAATATAATGTTTTAAAAACTGTGCAAATCAAACAAAGTTAAATAAAAATTTGTGGATTGAAAAAAAATTAAAACAATCCAATTATTAATATGTATTTTAATTAAATAGTGATGAACTTGATCAAACATGCCGCACGCCATATTGATTTAAAGTTATAAAATAAAAATAAAAAAGTTCAAAAAATTTTTATTCCCGTTACGTAAAATATTGGGTACATTATTTGAATTTATATGTTGTATAACCTATGCAATCCTATTGACGATTGGAGCATCACGGATTCCACCTAGTGGAACATTTTTAAACTGAGCTACCTGAAAATTTGTCGTTCGAAATTGTTGTAAATAATTCCAATTTTGATCTGTAAACACAATTTTTACTTATCGGATTGGTAATAATTGTAAATAATTCCAATTTTGGACTATAAAAACAATTTTTAATTACCGCATTGCTAAATTTTCTTTCGTCGCATTTTTGACAAATGTCATTTTATCAGGTGCATCATTTTAACTATTGTCCTCGAGAGGCGCTTTCTTTACTTTTACAATCGTCAATAAAATGTATAGCCGCAAAGATCAGGCCAAAAAATGTTTAGGTTTGTGAGTAATGGGACTTCAAAGTTTCCAAGTGATCGGAAACTAATTTGATTTAATACGTCATTTGAATCGTCAAAATTTAAAAGTAAAATATATCTAGTAAGCTTTTATTAATAGCAAGACACTCCCATTTCTGTGACATTGACATTTCTGTGACGTTTTATTGATTTTTGGTGACATTTTAAAGATTGAAATTTCAACGATATATTGATCGATACATTATTTGTAATTGCTTTATTAAAATCGCGTTTAAAGGTATTACTTCTGAATAATAAATTCTCTTGGTATAAGGCCGTATATAAACCTTAATAGCAAATTATTATGGGATGATATTAGGGGAACAAGGTTTGAAGATAGATGGTGGGAGACATGAAATGGTATGTGACGAGGAGGTGGGATTCGGTGACATAAGATAATTAACGTTAAATCTGATTTGTGTTTTATTATTTTGTATTCTCGAATGGTCCACAGTGATGCAAAGCATTAAGTGAAGAATCATATCGGTCAATTCTAACTTTGCTTACATAATATTGTGAAACTGCGCAAGTTGTCAGAAAAGAAATTATGAACCTTGTGGATTCTCTTTAGACGAAATAATTTAAATTCTTAAGGATTTTTAACAGTATACTAGAGATGTATAACTGGATCTAATTGTTAAAGTAATCTAACAAGGGAGCCTTTTGAAGCACCAAATACAAAAAATTATAAAAACTATTCTAAGTTGTATAACTCTGTGAAACATTAACGAACCTTTTTTTGTCGGCAACCAAGCCCTTTTTAGGTGTTAAAACTACTGCTTAATTTAACCTCAAAAAACGTTTTTTTTTTTCGATATATCTCGATTTCTACCCCACTTCTTTTGATAAAACAAATTGGTAATTATTCCTTGTAAAATGTACAAATAATCCATAGTTAATTAGAATATAAGGGTTTCATCTCTATTTTGTTAGGGAATTAATATAATTTTTCTCAAGTTAAACAGTGGTTTTAATGCCTAAACAGGGCTCGGTTGCCGATAAATAATGGTTTCGTTATTCTCTCACAGAGTATTACAACTTCGAATAGTTTTTATAATTTTTTGATTTTGACAGTACAAAAGGTTCCCTTGTAAGATTATTTATGAGTCATATATCTGTGGCAATATGACATACGGGAATAACTCTAAAATTCGCATTTTCCAGGAAAACGTTTTTAAAATTAAGAGTCGTTCAAAATCGTATGAGTTTTTTGAATTCTTGCTTTTTTATAAGATTATTACGGTTGTTTGTAGTTGCTGGATTATTACAAAAAATTAATATAATATGAATTCGAATATGGAGATTTCGAATTTGAAATAATACGTAAAAGGGTATAACTCGAGTTATTCCCTTATGTCATATTGCAACAGATATATAACTGGATCTAATTATTGAAGCCGAAGAGGAAAGCTCGTGTCAGTTCTAAATAATCTAAGAGTGTTTGTGAGTATTGATTCGGCAGCTTGAGAGTAGAACCAATTATGATATTGGTGAAGAGGTTCCAAATTTAAGAAAATACCTGCCCAAAATAACAGAAAATGTTTGTAAAATATAAATTGTTGGTTTGGTGATCTTTAACGGACGCTTTGTGGGAAAAGTGTTGTCAGAGGAGCCGGATATACCCAATTTTTATTTTATTTTATTATAAAACTGCATTTAATTGTGGCCTAAAGAATTGAGAAATGTATGTACAGTTTAGTATTGTATAATCAATAAATATATAAAATAATAAAAGAAGGAGAACTTTGGATGTACAACGGGTAATTATCATTTAGGCTGATACAGCCTAATGCATAACGATGGCAGCATTAGACAATTAACGGTTTTTTTATAATTTGTAATTTCTAAATTTGGGTTTCATATAAATTGTACAAATAAAGTTTTTTCAATTGTACGTAATCCTACGTTAAAAGGTCGTGTCTCGGATACAAGCTGGTCTGTTTTTTTTTAGCTGTTTCTTGCAATAAAATCTAAAGTGATTGTACTTTTATCTTTGAAAATATTTCTAGGGTAATGTGATGCAAAAAACTTAAATTCAAAATATATAATACCTGGGCCCGTATTCTTGAAATTCACCCGAAAAAGTCGCCTATAATTTTATAGTGAAATACGTCATTTCAGTCGAAAATTTAAATTGTTTTATACCAAAGTCACCGGCGACTTTTTTCGGCGAATTTCAAGAATAGGCGCCCCAGTGCTGAGATGTTCTAACATCACTTTCGATTCGTTTTCGATAGTATTTTGTCTCTTGTAACAAGAACAAAATTGTACGCTATTTTCTTCTCTCATTACAATTTTTCTAATGCGATCTCAGCCTTCTGTATACTTTTCCTTTTCTTCACATCGATAAAATATCGCACACAAAATTTTTTGTGATAAAAAGCGTATTCGATTGGACTGAAGAGTACAACTCTTCACTTCAGTTAATTGAGTTACTCTTCACTAAATTGAGTTACTGAAGAGAAGAGACTGTTCGATTGGTATTCTTCACTTCAGTTAAATGTCAAAATAAAAATAAAACAATTTATTTCAGTTTGGCTTGTGTTAGAAAAAATGTTTCAAAATTTAATTTTCTATTAATTTCTAGAAATTTATTATTAAAAATTATTTTTTTTAGGTCTCAAATTCCCAACCAAACAGTCCCCTAAATCTACACGCGAGAATAAAAACAAACGAAAACAAATAAATTCATAAAAGAAAAACAAATAACTCATCTGAAGTAACAGACGAGCAAAATATCTCTTCAGTTAATTCAGTTGCTCAATTTTTAACTGAAGTGAAGAGTTGCCATTCGAACAGTCTCTTCACTTCAATTACTTCAGATACAGCTACTACTTCAGTTAATTCAGTCCAATCGAACACGCTTATGAGTGATGAATGAAAGTAGAAATAGAATGATGTTTTATGGGAGCATGCTGAGATCGCAATAGAAAAAGCTTAATTCAAAAGTCGAAATAGTTACAATTTTATTCTTGAAAAGAGAGGCATGAATGCTATCGAACATCGAAAAAAGTGATGTTAGAACATCTCAGCACAGTTTGTTCAACACAGAAAAGGAATTTGTAAAAATAAATAAATAATACAAAGTACCGGAGTGAAGTTTCTAACGTTAATTTAAAGTGTAGTTTGACACTAAAAAAAGTGTAAGAAATAAGTAGTAGAAAATGTGTAAAAAAATTTACTAACGTTAAAAAATGTAGCTACACAAAAAAGCGTCAAATGGGAAATAAAAAAAAAATCATTTATTCGTGCATATTCCAATTTAAAATTAATAATGCAACAAGGTATTACAAAATTGTCCAAACTTATGATACCAAATTTGGAATTAATCAAAACGTTATTATGTTATTTCAATTAATTTAATAAACCATTAGAAAGTTTTGAATGCTAAAATGAGGGCTAAAGTACAGCATTAAACCAAATAACACAAATATCAGAGATGTGCTCATGTACTTACTATATTCGATGGATTGGGAATATAATAAGCTGGTCAGACATGCCTATGACATTCTGTTATGATGAGTTGGGATCAAATAAAAAATTTGTGAAGTTTTGAAAATTTAACATTTTTTTAAAATTTGTTATTTGATCCCAACTCATCATAGCAGAATGACATAGGTTATAGGCATGTCTGACCAGCTTATTATATTCCCAATCCATCGAATATAGTAAGTACATGAGCACATCTCTGATATTTGTGTTATTTGGTTTAATGCTGTACTTTCGCCCTCATTTTAGCATTCAAAACTTTCTAATGGTTTATTAAATTAATTGAAATAACATAATAACGTTTTGATTAATTCCAAATTTGGTAAGTTTGGACAATTTCGTAATACCTTGTTGCATTATTAATTTTAAATTGAAATACGAATAAATGATTTTTTTTTATTTCCCATTTGACACTTTTTTGTGTAGCTACATTTTTTAACGTTAGTAAATTTTTTTAACACTTTTTCTACCACTTATTTCTTACACTTTTTTTTAGTGTCAAACTACACTTTAAATTAACGTTAGAAACTTCACTCCGGTATACAAAGTAAATGAAAATAGTTTATTTTTTGTCTTTCACATCTACATTAATTTCTAGCCTTCCAGCTTTATTTTAGAGTAGCTTGGGAAGTAGCAAGTAGGGAAATAGTCTAAATCAAAAAACCCCAAAAAATTAAAAATTACTTAAAAAATGTTTTGTTGAAGCATTCGAACACGAGACCTTCAGCACATGAAGCAAACATTCTACAGATAAGCTATACATACTGCTACATAATAAGCAATTTTTTTATATATGTATATAATGAAATTTTCGTCAATTTGTATGAGAGCCCCATGATCTCGGGGTCCAAACGTTTTAAAAATTAGCCTATAACCATCAGGCAGGAATATAATTTCGATTGGTGAGGGAATCATCCAAATTCATTGAGCAGTTTCTGAGATTACTTCGAACTAATAAACTCACTCTCTCTATAATATTGCTATGGATATTGTCGATAATTTGTATTATTGTATGACATTTCTCTTCTTTTTTTTACAACGGTTTTTAAAATGATAAAAAAGCCTATGTGCTTAGATCGTTATTAAATGTAAAATAAAAATATAAATAAATACCCTGAGTGCTGTTTTCCGCAAATATGTCACATCATAAATTCAAAAATTTCAGTTATTTTTTCAATAAATCTTCAAAACAAAATGTTTTTCTTTTATTTCACAAAAATTCTTAACAAAATTTTTACATTTAAATTTATATAAATATATAAATGAATTAAATTGATTTATAACCATAATTATTAATTTATATACATTTTAATTTTAGTTCTTGTATCTTTAAATTAAATCGATCCCAATCCCAAGAAAATTATTTTTATTCAAATTTTATCAAATTTATTAACAACAATATTGGTTTATTTATTTTTGTTAATTATGTATACTACAATATTGTATTAAATTACAAATTAATCATAATATACAAGAGAGTGTGTGTGTGTGTGTATGTCACAAAAACGATTACTTTGCATCGAATTTCGACTGCGACGACTTAAAACTAAAATTCGTATGTTTTTTAAAATAATAACAAAAAGTTGTAATAATAATAGTAGTACAGTTTATTGTTTATACATTTAAGTATTATTTATAAAATTAAGTCACGTCTTATTTATAATTATCGATTTTTAAACAATATACATACAATTTGTTTGACTTCAGTTATATTGATTAAATTGTTTTATTTTTGTTTTGTTTTAAATATTTAATGCGTGTACTGTACACAAACGAGTACACACATTAGTTTTACAAAAAGAAAAAAAAACTATTTGTGATAAAAATTAACATAAAAACTAATCATAATGTTGTGAGTTGTAACTATTATAATTATATTCAAATAATACATGCTGCTTATGCTTATATGTTATAATATTAATGTAAGTAGTGAATTGCGATTTTATCATTATAGAATAATTGTTCATATGTACGCTAGTATACGAGAGAGGTCTTACTTCTTAACATCTGTTGCAAGATAGGTTTCTTGTGTGTAATTATAACATTTATTATGTAATCGATTGCAGATATCAGTATTTATTACATATTACGCCGGTCACACTTCTTTTAGTCAATTAAGACTTATTTTAAAATAGAACGGTTCGAATTTTTAAATTTGGAACTCTCACCAGAAGTTTTTAAATTGGAACAGAGAATCGACTCTCTTTCCAACCAAATTGAGTATTTGCGATTAATTTCCAAAATAAATAGAGCAATCAATCTTCGAAAAAAAATCAGCTGCACAACGCGGTAATTATTCATATATCGCGGGCCACAAAATTTAGCACACTGGAATGAGTGTAAAGACCACTGCAATAGTTATTCCATCTTACGGTGTGCGGCCCGCCGGCTTAAGATCGAGTAACATAATTTGGGTTAAAATCCGGAAATTAGGTGCAGTTCCCCAGATATGGTGAATTATAATACTGATTGATTTTATTTTAAACGGTATTACAATAAATGACATTAAGAAGATACATATAGTTGTCCTTGCCAAATTTTTTGTTACATGTTATTTTAAATTAAACATTTTTTTTATTTTAAAATTTACCATTGAATAAAACACAATACGTAGCAAAGATTTTCTGCGATTTAATACTGTACTAATAATATCAAATAGAAATAAATTCTAAATCTGTTTAAATTAAATATAAATATTCTCACATGTTCCACATAATCATGTGACTGGCGCTTATTTTTAACTATTTAAATTGAAATATGTACGAGTATTGACAATATTCTAATTTACATCGTACGAATTGTATGTTATGTATATTTATGTATTATGTATCTTAACACAAAAAACTTCATTCATCATCTTCATCTCGCAAAGTTCACATAAACAAAAAACAAAAAAAAAAATGTCGAATGATTAATGATCAATGATGATATTATATGGCTTCGAATTTTGTTACCCATTAAAAATTGTGAGGAAATAGAAATCATATTTTTTCGATCACATTACAAAGAAAAAAAAAAATACTCCAAAGAAACCTATCTTCAACTTATTACAAAAAATATTAAAATAAATTATTAAAAATTATAAAATAATGTTATCCCGTTTATTGTTAAATTCTCATTTTTAAATCTTAAATTTTAAGTTATTTACACATTATTCTTTTTAAAATTAATCTTCTTAAACAACTAAACTTAGTTCTAATTATAACCCGCTAGCACTTGCTAGTCCACCATGATGATGCATACCACTATTCTGAAAATACATATAATAATTGTACGATCCGGGTGTTGTCGCATTTGACGGATCAACCATTTGTGTTGTGGCCATAGAATGTGTGGATGGGATATGTGTTTGCCCCGTTGGACTACCATTGCACGGTGATCGTAATGCGGCTGCCAGTGTGGCCTGATGATGTGCCCCCGCTAATATATCGGTTACTGAGTGTGATGATGGCCAACAATGATTTCCACGATAACCGACTGTTGTTTGCGGTGGTGATGGGCTGCCACTACATCCGTTCGGACTTTTCAGTTGGCCTGCATACGAATATGATGGATAAATAGGATTGTACAAATGAGAATGATGCCCAGTTTGTGATGAATGTGATAAATTTCCTAGTTTATTGCGTAGTATCCGTGAAATGGAACTAACACTTGGTACATTATTTTTATCACAAACGCCATCGGTGAGTAGTCGATCACGAATTTCCCAGGCAAAAATTCCTGGATCTTTTTGTTTTATTTCTCGTATATAAGTGACCACTTTTGGTGTTGTGACCCGTGGTTTTGAACCACCAATCGCACCTGGTAATATTGATCCGGTTTCATGGTAGCGCGCCAATATTTTTGATACACAGCCATGGCTAACGCGTAATTGTCGTGATATATCGCATGGTCGAATGCCGACGCGAGCTAATTCAACGATACGGATTCTTGTTTGATTCGGAAGGGGTCGGCCATTTACGAATACGCCACCCAATTGATTTACTTCGCCGTACTGTTGTGATTGGGTATCTGGAAATAGAAAAAAAAAAATGAAATTTATTAAAAAGCTTGTACAATGTAAGATTCAATACAAATTCTAAAGGTAGATAGGTTACATATTTTTACGTAAGAAAGTTTTCTTGAAAATATATGGCAGAGCTAGTTAGCACTATTGCGGGTGAGTTAGCTACTATTTGGCAGAAGTTTGAGCTTCTCATGAGGAGAAGAGGAATATTATTACAAAAATAATTATGACACTCATCGGCATCTTAAAAAAAATATTAATAGAAAAAGTGAAACTGAAACAAAACAAAGATCATTTTCGTACATGACGAATAAAAACTCTTTGACATTACTCATGGTCTTAAAATTAACAAAAAAATATCAGATCCGTCAAAGTTGCGGTTTCTCGAGCATCAACGAAATATTAATGCTTTAAATATTCGTTCGTTACGATCAATGGATGAAAGCAATTCCATATTGGCAAATTAGTAATCCACAACCTCAACAGTTCACTTACATTGTCTTTGAGTGGCAGTGAATATTAGGCACCAGTTGAAAAAAAAAACTAAAACAAACAAACTAGTTGGGAGTTCCAATGATTATACAAGAAACATGCTAAGAACAGATTGAGATGGTATTTAAACTGCTTGAAGACTGCAATATTTCAAAGAATATTAGAGGATTGTGCTTCGAGACAATTGCAAGCCATGTCGGTATGATAAGTGGAGTCTGCAGTCTTCTGGAAAAAAGAATTAGCAGACATTTATTTGGTTGGCTGGTTTAGCTAACTCAAGTGCCCTAAAAATGTTCAGCTCACGAGACATGGAGTGTATTATTACTTCTAAAAATAAGTAATGTGCGAGATGATTATAAAGAATCTAGTGCGAAGATGTCAAAAATTGTTTACAGAAATAGTTACATCTTCAACAACTTCAGCGCCCAGAAATGATTTAAGCCTACTGAAGGAGTTAGTTGCTTACAAGAATATCAATCCAACGATAGCCTTAGTAACATTGAAAAGTTTTTCAACCCGTTTATGGCATTTAAGTGATACTCTCTTAGTTCTTATTTATCGATGAGGATCTAGTAGCCAAAAAGGAAAAGTAATGGTTCGAAAATTAGAAGAAGAGATAGTATATGTTATCCCTAGAATATGCCCTCAAATCCCAAATTATGAATTGATTTATTCGTGGGCCGAAATAACTGCTTTTTGGAAGGCAGGCTCGTAGGCTGTTCGCGCTTCTACAGACATTATATTCATTCATGTTTTTCTCAAAACCATGTTTTGAAATCTGGCGTGCAGGATAACTCAAAAAATTCGCAATGGATCAAAATAATTCTGATCTTTTTCCAACATCAAGTTTTTTAATAAGGGGAGCAACCATCGATAATAATTCATTGTTTGATTTATTACCCATCCGGTGGTAATTAGTAAACGCTTCGTTATCCGTTAACCACATTTCGGTACTGTAAAATCCCTGTGAATTTCGATTCCGACTCACCGAATACATTAACAATAATTTCAATATTGATGTATCATTATTTAAAATTAGAATAAGTATACCTATGTTTGTCTCGATATAGATATTTTTATAAAAATATGAACTACTCTAATTTAACAAAATATAAACAAAATTTAAGAAGGAAAACTCACTTTATTAAATTATTTAATAATTGCAATGCGACAAAAAAGAAATAGAAATGAAAAACGATTTAAACACAAAAAGAAAAGTAAAAATCTCAAAATTATCACAACACAATGAGCTAGTTTACACCACGAAATATTTAGTGGACTGACCTAAATGGCGACCTATTTTAGTCCACCTACCGACCGTTTACATCACAGTAAATATAGGTCGCATTTGGTCCATATGTCAAAAATTAAAATATTTCAATAAATGTATTTATATTTAATATTATATCATTTTGGCATTTAATAATTTTAATTTTAATATTTTTATTTTTATTCATTATTTGTGCTGTAAAAATAATAATTAACAAATCGCATCTATTGAAATATTGGACACTCCTTAGGTCGAACCGTTTACACCGTATTTCTAGTTGACCTATTTTAGGTTAGGTCACACATTTTACTTACCTAACCCAATTTGGGTAACTAGCGTTTACACCATGTGACCTATGCAATTTGGGTCGAATATAGTGTATAGTCCAGGACTAAATATAGCGGTGTAAACTACCTCAATAAAAAAACTCGATAGTACACAAGAAAAAATAATTGAACAAAAATAAAAAAACGTTCAACCGACGTGAAACTCAAAGACTTCTCCTCATATTTGACAAATAAAATGGCGTAAAATAGACTTTATTTTGAGTAAATCATTAGTGACTCACTTCAATTCAATATTCCTACTGTTCACTGAGGCTTGTCTCATGAAAATTGGTGGGCAACCCATGTACAACCTAACAAAGTTAAAAATGTGTGATCTCTTCACAGAAAACCAATTCCTTTTATATTTTTTTGTCTGTTCTTTGTTGCTTTAAATATTTAGTTATTTGTTCTTTATGGAAGTATAATTGGAATTACTGTCATAAAATCAAACATTTTAAACTTTTTTAACTTTGTTAGGTTGCACATGGGTTGCCCACCAATTTTTATGAGACAAGCCCGATGACCACGGCGTAAAAAGATCCCAAGTATAACAAGACGAAACTAAAAATTGAGCTACCCTACCGTATTTTCCTTCGATTTTTGAGAAAATAATCGAAAGATAACTTCATTGCACTTGTGATTAGTATTGGTGTGTATAATACTAACGTGAATTTAGTTTGACGCAAAATATTTTAATAATTAAATCATTTAAATCGGGTAAGTGCTATTGTTTTAATTTAGTTTATTTCTTAAATTGTGTATTATTTTAATGTGTAAATTAACAACTTAACTTGGAAGATATTTTTATTAAATATATTTTCATGCTTAAACTTTAAAGCAGACGAACTCGTCATCTTACCCGACCTGTTCATAAATAATTTTGATGGGTTTGTGAATTGTAATTGTAGTGTAATATGGGTAAAATCTATGAAAGGCAAACAAATAAGTAGGGGTAGTCTCGTGAATCGATGACCGCTTCTATGAAACAAGTGAAAGAAGATGCTGCTGTAAATGCTATGGTTAATAATACAATTTACCTGAAGCTAAATTAATGCGTCATGCCAAGAAATACTCAGAGAATGTAAGTGTGCTGGAGGGGTTTTCTTCCCTCCTCAGGCTTACCATAAAAATAACTGATTTACAAATATGGTTACAATAAAAATGGAGAGAATCTATAATTACTTTCATGTGCCGTGGCTTTTATTACAATAAAACTAATAATTCACAATTAATACTTTGTACAATTTGTAATAAAATTTATTTATTTTTGAGTAGTTAAAATTATTTGGAACTGATGATGGATGAATAACCGAAATCGGTCTTCCTTTTTTAATAATTTAAGATTATTACATAAAGAAAGTAAATAATTATTTTTTGGTATTTTCATTATTTTTTAATTTGTTTTAAATTTTATTAAAATTTGTGAAAAGTATTAATAGTGAATTGTTACAAATATATGGTTTGATTTTCAAGCTTCACCGACCAGCGCTGGACGGTTCAAACCAACGTTCACTGAGGAACAGCTTATGATGCTCAAACAGTATATTCACGATTTGGATAAAAGAGCTTTCGGTATACATAACAAGCGAACAATTTTCGAGAATATCATTTGATTACGCTGAGTCTTTAAATATAATTCACTATTTTAATAAAGAAAAAAAGAAAGTCGGTAAAGACTTCATTCATAGGTTTATGGCTAAATTTAAATTTTCCTTTAGAAAGCCTCAAGCTTCCTCTGCGGCCAATTATCGGTTTTTAATAATTCAAATATTGAAGCTTTCTTTGATTTGTATCAAGGTATTTTAGGCACTACAAATTACGAGCCTCATCTGATATACAATGTGGATGAAATAGGCTGCTCCACTATTCCCACGAAGACACCTACTATGTTAAGTCCAATGGGACAACGCCGAGTAATTAAAGTATCGTCTGCTGAGAGAGGTACGAACGTTAGCGTAGCGTGTTGTTTCAGTACTCTGCAGCCGCATTTTTAAACAATGCACCCCTGGTTCTTCAGGTGTGTGTAATGAGTCTGGGTGGATGAATGCGGGCGCTTTCGTAAAATGGTCAGAACATTTCATTAAAAATGTACGGCATAGCCAGGAGAATCCAATACTTTTATTCATGGACAATCATTCATCTCATGTAACATTAGATGCTGTCAATTTATGTAGAGAAAATCACATTAATGTAATACGTTTTCCTCCACATACGAGTCACCGAATGCAACCGTTGGGCGTCGCGTCGCGTTTTATGGTCCGTTTAAGCCCCCTTTACAATCGGGAATGCACCGATTATCTAACTCAAAATCCGAGGTATAGCTCGTTTATTTAGTGTAGCCTGTAGTAGGGTTGCCACAATAACAAATGCAGCACTAGGTTTCAGAGCTGCCGGTTTAGTTCCAATTAACTCCCAAATTTTGAGCGACTTTGATTTTGAGCCGTCAATGGCTACAGAAAATCCGTACAATGCCGCCGACATTTATGCCAACCACTCCAACGAGGCAGAACAACCGTTACTCACAAATAATATCGAGGTAGTCCAAATTAGTTCAGCCCACGGTAATTCAGCTGACGTAAATCATTGTATAGCTCAACCATGTCCCTTACCTCGTGCTGCTCCGAAACAACGATGGCAGAGGAAAAAGTTGTCATCTTTGCACATTACGGGTCCCCAGTTAAAAATACTTAAAGTAATTAGAAAAGCGGACAATAAAGCTAAAGAACAAAGGAAAATACCAAACCAAAAGAAAAAGACAGAAAACAAGAAAAGAAAAATGGAAAGGAGTCCAGCACATATAAGTCATAGACATAAGAGTATTTACGTTTCCAATAATGAAGAATCCTCCGATTCCTCAATATCAGTCAATTATGTCGAATCAGATGACAATGATGTTATCGTGGCACACGACGTTTGTCTGGTGTGCAATGATTTTAGCAAACGTGAGACCTGGTTCGAGTGTCCAATATGCTAGAAATGGGCTCATGCCGCATGTAGCGGGCCTACTCCGACAGAGGCAAAACGCAAATCGTACGTATGTGACTTCTGTTACGACTTATTATTTTTATAGCTTAAGTTATTTGTGAATTTTTGTTAGAATTATGTACTTTGAAATTATTATTTTATTTCGATTATCTTGGTTTTTTCTTAGATTTCTTATTCATCGGTATCTTACCCACCTAATGAGGTCATCTTACCCGCTTATGAGGACAAGATGGCGAATTTGGAATAGGTTTAAAAGGCCGATGTCGAAAGACTGAACGCCGAAAGGCCGAACGCCGAATGTGTCGAAAGGCGGAATGTGTCAAAAGCCCGAATGTGTCGAAAGGCTGAATGTGTCGAAAGGCCGAGTAAGTCCAAAGGCCGGATGTGTCGAAATTGATTTTAATTGGCCGGATGTGTCGAAAGGCCAAATGTGTCGAAAGGCCGAATGTCGAAAAGCTGTTTGTGTCGAAAGGCCGAATGTCGAAAGGCCGTTTGTGTCGAAATTGATTTTAATTTTTCATCTTTTCATGAATGAAAATTTTCAAAATTTATATTTTTATGCCAACAAAATTTATATTTTTATCAAAATTTTTGTATAAAAATGTTTAATAGTAAATCGCTTTAAATATTAAAATCTTCTTACGTTTTTTTTGTCATATAAAAATTAATTAAATACCTAAATACATTTTTTTCCCGACAAAATTTATCACATTAATATGCTACATCTACATACACAGCCTGGTTTATTAGCACGTATTCTCAATTTATTTAAATCATTGTACATTAAGAAATAAATTCAATGGTTTTAAATATTGATGTCAATCAATTAAGCGAAGGAAAGTTTAATGAAAATTCGGCCTTTCGACCCAATCGGCCTTTCCACGGGTTGGCCACGTATCACTGTTTTTCAAAAGACTGTTTACAAAAGACTGTTTCTTAAATCTTTTCTCCAAAACCTTGTTTTACAAAATCTTGTCACCAAAAATCTTTTTGGAGAAAATCTTGTTTCTCAAAATCTTGTTTTCAAAATACTGTTTATTTATGTTAATAATGTTTTTATTAATCCGCGCGCGAGGTTTAATTAACATAATATAAACACTATTTTTATGCGCGCGGATTAATAATAACATTATTAACATACGAGTAAATAAACAGTTCTGATGAAAATACGAGTAAATTAAAGAAAAATAACATCGACTAATTTAACTTAGAATTGTAAAGGCTAACGGCTTCGGTAACTCTCATAGTATCATGGACACGAGGGAGGTCGCTGCGCTCCCCCCGCTTAGCCCTCCGAGGGGCTTTAGATTTGAACTTCGGAGGACATAGGAGCCGGGATCAGCAAACATGTCACACTGCGTGCTGCTCGTAGGAGCAGATTATATAGAATTTATTAATGACACGTATTAGTGATACGTTGCCATCCCCTAATTTAACTTAAAATTGTAGAGGCTAACGGCTTCGGTAACTCTCACGGACACGTGGGCTTTAGATTTGAATTTCGGGGACGTATAGGAGCACAGACACAGATCAAAGGAATATTATCGCTAATATCGCTTCTGATAGTTCTACCACAAATGTTTCAAATTATTTTGTGGTTGGCTTAATTCGTTGGATTAGTATGACATCGACGAATGTATTGGAGCGAATTGTAGATTTAATGCTTCGTAAATGCTTCGTTAAGGAATTGTATCGCTCGTATCGCTTATATAGAACACAGGAAACGAGCAATATCTTGCTTAAGCGGCCCAATACTATGAACCATGTTATAATAATTGTTTGCGAACTTAGGTCGAGATTTTAATCGCTACATTCACTTTGCTAACGTAACCTATTAATCTGGCTGGGCTAATAGCAACTAAAAATTTCACCATGTTGCTATAGTAGCATTTAGCATATAAATAAATGCATGCTAAAAATGTAATACCCTTTCCGTTTTTTTTTATTCCCAAAATATAAATAAAACCCGAAATTCCTGCCTTCCAAAAATATTTTAAGGCGACAAAATATTTGACGAATTACCATAATCTATTAACACGGCTGACAGAAAATTGTTAACTCAAATACTCTTGTTGCTTGTACTACATCAAACCAGAACACAAAAAATTACTTTCACACATTTAACTAAATAATTACTAAACCACTGAAGTAGTTTATTTTCAATTTCAGCAACAAAAAAAAAAATCTCGTGTCATTTTATGTTTATGTGTATACGACTATCACAAAATACACATGTATAATGTCTTTAAGATGATGAAGATCATGGATCCTCGTTTTTTTTTCTACTTCATATCGTTATTTGTCGCGTATATAAAAATACATTGCATCTTGCATGTCGGCTCTACAATTTTTTTAATTTTTTTTTTTAATTTTTTAAATCAAAGTGATTTATGAATATTTAACATAAAATGCCTTATATATTTACAAACATGTTTTCATGTAACAGTACATGCACATAACAATAAAATGAAAAACCATGATGACAAATGTGTATACGAAACGCGAAGATACATTAGAGTAGAGATGTGATTTGTGTAAAAATACACTTTGAGGAGACGAAAGACTAGGGCGATAAATTAATAAAGCCATTGTTGAAAGCACTGTGCGAAATTCTCACAAGGCGACAAAGTTTGATCAATACACGCACAGACAACAAGTGTCTGTAGATTTTATGATCGCAAAATTCTATTGCAGCGGTATTACATAATAATCTCATCAATTGATCTGTAAAAGAAGGAAATTTCTTTAGTCAGATTCTGTACTAATGATTTTCAAATATGTAAATAATATACAAAAAAAATGAAAGCGTTAGACAATTAGGCGCTGTATTTGAAGATCATAAAAAACATGTTAAAAAGCTAAACACAAATTTAGCTATGCATGATCGAATAATTGTACAATGAATAATGAGAATAATGAGGTATAGACTTACATAAATATGAAGTAATTAGTTTTCTTGAAGAATATATTCATGTACGCGTATGTACTCAGATATAATTAAAATAATTGTTTTAAAGGTGAAATTCAAGTAACAGGTAAATAATAATTAAAATTCCGAAATTATTTGAAGATTTGTATTTTTTTACTTTGAATCTATACATAATATGTTTACTGGGGGATTTAAAAATAGAGGCGGTATAATCGTTTTATTTGTCTGGTAGGTGGAGATTCGGTAATTCGGTATGGTCTAAAATTTAAATAAAAATTAATGATATTGAAGTTATTTGTTTACCGCGACAAGAGTATAAATACCTTTTAAGATGCAGTCATTTGCAGACAACCGCCTTACTGTCTGTCAATAATCGATAATATTGTGTAGGTTTATGAATGATACTTATACGGGTATTTATGTAATTATGATTTTACGTAAACCGTTTCCTTTATTGACACATTCCTCCTGGTTTTTCACTTATGCCTCATCAACAAGGTTAATATAGAAATCTAAAATTCGACTATATGCGGGTTGAAAATTCATTCTTAGTAAAAAATTTGAATGTCACGCGATTCTTATGTATTTTGAGGCGCTGAAACCGAATATGGTAATAGAAATTTTTTTCAGCCAATCAATTCAACGATACAACCCCATTTCACCCCTCTATTTAGGGGTTGAAAATTCATTCGATGATGAAAAAGTTCTCCAACCAGCCATTTGAACGCTGTCGC
>OY744482.1:337966903-337991903 GCA_963556165.1 Tipula helvola | reverse complement strand
AAATTCAATTTAGGTTTTAAAACATTTGCTCGTTTATGACGACGATACCACATCCACTAACTTAAGGTTACTGGGTTTTGCCCCGTTTGGTAGACATGAAGGAGTTGGATTCTCGTATCACACAAACATATTTTTTGTTTTTTGTTATTTTTGGTCGGGAGCGTATCGAAATCTTGGTAGACAAAATCCTGGTTTAGTCAAAATCTTGGTTTTCAAAAAATCTTGGTTTTTTAAAATCTCGGCTTACAAAATCTTGGTTTTTAAAATCTTGGTTTTCAAAATCTTGGTTTTCAAAATCTTGGTTGTTCAGAAAAAAAAAATCTTGTTTTTTTTTAATCTTGGATTTTGTGAAATTTAGCAAAAATGCACTAAAATCGTTATGTAAACGGAAATTTAAAACAAAACCAAGAAATTCAAAATACATACGTTTATTAAAAAAATAACAAAACATTTCATTTGAAAAAATTCAAAATATTTAAAGTAAAATAAATATATTTCTTGTTAAAATAAAAAACTAAAATAAAAATATTTTCCATATCACTTGTTTAACGACATATTGTATGCAATATTTTTAATTGAATTTAATTTTAAACGATGCGATTTGTTATGCGCTTTTTACTTTTGCGCTTTTTTCGTGTGCGCTTTTTTCGATGTGCACATTTTTCCGTGTTCGCAATTTTCCGTTTGGGCATTTTTCTGTGTGCGCAATTTTCTTGTGCGCTTTTTTCGTGAACGAATTTTCCATATAATCACACACACACGCATACATACAAACAAACAAGCACAAGCATACACACACACACACACACACTGCCAAAAGGCGGTAAACCAACAACTGAGCCATCATCGTATCGCCCGATCTGTATGCTGGATACGGCAGGGAAAGTGCTGGAGAGGATCATATGCAATCGACTAGAAACCTTTATCGAGGAATACCAAGGCCTGTCGGAAAACCAGTATGGGTTCAGGAAGGCACGTCTACTGTGGATGCGGTTAGAAAAGTCGTAGGAATGGCTAGCGAGGCTATCGCAGGAACACGATGGAGAAGAGGGACCAAGAAGTACTGCGCTATTGTAACTCTGGACATAAAAAACGCCTTCAACTCAGCGAGGTGGGGTTGCATCTTGAAGGCCCTTCAATTACTGAGAGCACCGATGTACATTAGGGCAATCATCCAGGATTATTTTAAGGATCGGATTTTAACGTACCAATCAGATGACGCTAACAGGATCTACAAGGTCACAGGCGGTGTTCCGCAGGGCTCGGTCCTCGGACCTTTACTGTGGAACGTTATGTACGACGCTGTGCTCAGACTAGAACTGCCACATGGAGCTAAAACTATTGGTTTTGCTGATGACATTGCATTAGTGGTGACGGACAAGCACCTGGAGGACATCACCCTGGTTGCTAACGAGTCCATCGCTATTATCCGACGGTGGCTCTCATCAGTGGGTTTGCTTCTGGCGGACCACAAGACGGAGGCAGTCCTAATAACGAGTAGGAAACAGCGGGAAACTGTTACTCTGACAATAGGCGGACATGAGATCCATTATCAACCGCGAATAAAATACCTAGGGGTTTGGATTGACGCCCGACTGTGCTTCGATGAGCACCTGCGCAGAATCAGCGAGAAGGCGGCCAAGGTCACCTCGGCTTTGGCACGCATTATGCCGAACGTCGGTGGACCCAGGCAAGGCAAGAGAAGACTTGTGGCGAGTGTCGTGAGCTCTACGATACTGTATGCGGTCCCAGTTTGGGCGGAGGCAATGACGACGAAGGCCTATGGACGGAAGATGACAACGGTGTACCGTAGGTCTGCGCTAAGAGTAGCCTGCGCATTTCGCACGGTATCAGGTGATGCAGTATGCGTGGTGGCTGGTATGCTGCCTATAGAGATTCTGGCTAGCGAGCGCCAGCGAATGTACAACCGAAGGAGGCAAGATACCCATGCGGACCACCGCATGATTGAACAGGAAGAGAAGGAAGAGTCTCTGAGACGATGGCAAGCCTGCTGGGATGCTTCAGGTAACGGTAGATGGACCCATCGCCTCATTCCAAACCTAGCAACATGGACCAAGAGGAGGCATGGTGAGGTGGACTACTACCTGACCCAACTGTTGACTGGACATGGCTGCTTCAGGGCTTATCAACACCGGTTTAAGCTGGAGGACGACCCTAAGTGTCCAGCATGTCCAGGAGTGACCGAGGACGTGGAGCACGCGGCCTATGTTTGTTCACGTTTCAGAACAGAGAGAGATGAGCTATTCGGCGTACTCTACAAGCAGCTGACACCAGAGAACACGGTCCCTCTTATGGTGGCCACGACAGAGAATTGGGATGCGGTAAGCAGCTTCGCAGCCAAAATTCTGATAAAGCTGAGGTTCTACGAGCGCGAAAGGCGAGGACTCGTTGAAGGTGACGGCTAGATGAAACTAGGGCAGGTGAAGGGCTAATATAGCCCCATCCCATTCTGTGAAGTAATGCTTGTCGGCGGTTCCATAGAATGGTAGCGGAGTTGGAAGTAGGGTTTTTAGTGGGTATGGGTTTTTGGCCGAGTCCCACATACGCCGGTTTAGGGCTGAGATGGTCTTGTACTGGTAATGCGTAAACATACACGCACACACACACACACACACACACACACACACACACACACACACACACACACACACACACACACACACACACACACACACACACACACACACACACACACACACACACACACACACACACACACACACACACACACACACACACACACACACACACACACACACACACACACACACACACACATACACAAAGTATTACTTCGGACATGATTTCAAAATCTCGGTTTTGAAAAATTAATTTTTATTAATTCGGGCGGCCCGAATTAATAAAAATTAATTTTTCAAAACCGAGATTTTGAAAACCAAGATTTTGAAAACCAAGATTTTGAAAACCAAGATTTTGAAAACCAAGATTTTGAAAATCAAGATTTGAAAAACCGAGATTTTAAAACCAAGATTTTGAAAACCAAGATTTTGAAAACCAAGATATCGACACTAACCCTTTTTGGTCAGACACTTCACGTCGGTTAATATTTCCAGTTTAAACATAAATCGATCCAAATTAATCAACTTGGTACTTAGACAACACAATTCGGCCATTGGCTGTAAAACATCATAAATTAATTTTTCGTATGACACGGAGTCATAAGACTTAAGTTAGTCTTAAGGTCTTTTGGAAGTCACAAAGTGAATATTGTAGTAGCTAATACGCCAATAAAAGTCAATTATTAGTTTTATTCGTGGGTAACAACACACAAATATCATCATAAATGTCAGATGGCAAGAATTTGGTTTTTTCTGTTATTCAATCGGTCGTTCGGGAAATAACATGGTTACAAAATCTAATAAAGCCTTTGATTGCCGTATCTCAATTTCCTGTGTTTATGGTAAACGCACAGAGTCTAAACAAAATGTGATTTTACGACCGAGCAATGTCAGGCTACTAAAGAATAGCTAAAAGAGATGTACAACTTCCGCCATTCAAAAATACTTAAGCAAATGCACATGTATAATAACTGTCTATACATTATGTAATATATGTATATCAAAATATTTCACCCTATATATAATATGAAAAATTAAAATTACAATTAAGTTTAATGGTAATTCGCATCTATAAAAAAATACCGTACATATATACACTGTTAAATACATCTTATCCAATCAAATCGATTTGTTTACAAAACGAAAACAACGCATCTTTATAGAGTATAAGTAAATAGGCGGAGATGAAAAGATGAAAGAGCAAGAAAAATGTTTGGATAACTCATTCACTTTTACGTCCGCGCGCCAAGATAAAAAGAGTAAAAAAAGAAAGCCATTCCATTGAAGCTTTTATGTGCCGCTGCTGTGGTTGTTATTGTTGTCGTTGTGTAA
The DNA here is from genome assembly GCA_963556165.1 of Tipula helvola. Classification (NCBI taxonomy): domain Eukaryota; kingdom Metazoa; phylum Arthropoda; class Insecta; order Diptera; family Tipulidae; genus Tipula; species Tipula helvola. Next base: position 337,987,971 of record OY744482.1, on the reverse strand, counting down.
CATAAAAGTTGAATTTAATATATCTTCTTAAAATATGTATGGTATATGTATCTGTACTGTGTACCTACATGTTTATATAAATGATTATATTTATTTAAGTTTTTATTTATTTATTATAAATGTTTTATGCGATATTTAATGATGGTTTAATGGAAAGCGAATAATATTTTTGCGAATTGTTGTTTGTTGTTTTTTTTAGATTTATTATACCATGAGCTCTAATCGTCTTAATGTATTCTCTCTCTCTTATAATAAATTTTAGGCTGTCTTAAACAATTTAAGTTTATAGTAGTAAGTAATAGAGATATCACATGCAACTAAAATTTGAATGATGCTGATGTATTTATAAATAATATAATCACAGATTATCTCATAATTAATTATATGGGATGATTTCTGATATAATATATACGATATACGAATACAATCGAGAGTATGAGGTTGACATTTTAATTTGTCACACAGTTTATTATATTTAATCATTTGTGTCGCGTCTATATCTAAGAAATTTGTGACTATAATTGCGACAATCGCAACTATACATTGATCCAGTTTGTTAATGGTTTATTTAAACAGACATATTCTGAAATAGTCATTATAGCTTAGTTAGCACTTTAAAATAGTAACAGTTCATAATACAAATGTGAGCCAAGAAGTATATTTTCAACATTTAAATATGTTTTAAAACATCCATTATTTAATTAGCAAGTGGTTCAACCGGATTATAGCCGAATATCTATATTATAAGTTTATACATGTGCCATTAATGGTGCTAAATAATATGCCCGCACACTGAGATAGACATATTTGTATTTGAATACGTGCTACGTATTAGGAGAGATAAAAAACGATAAAAACAAAGATATGTTAATAAAAAGCTTATTATTTTAAATTATCAGGAAGTCAATTCTCGTTCTATGAAAAAATGGAATGAAAACAATTTTTCCATTGGTTTCCATCACGTCTTTATCATTTGTATCTATTCACGCAACAATATTCCATTCTCGTTGTCGAACGAAAAGGAATCGTGAAAAAACGCTGAATAATTTGTTTTTATAGTAAGCCCAACTGCAATCACACATTTTATCGAGTTTCGTATATATTTCCGCTAGATGACCAAATGACCAAATTATTTTTAAAATTTAACTAATGTAATAGTTAACGTTCATTTTAAAATTAAATCTAATCATTTCTATCATCACTCTTGATTTGTACTGCCACCACTTTGTCGGTGGTTGTTATTGTAAGAATAACGTGAAGAGGAAAATGCAGTGTTGCCAATTTAGCCCTTTCAGGGCTAGATTTAGCCCTTTTAAATTTTGTTTAGCCCCATAAAATCTAGTTTTGCACGCAAGGGCAATTTAGCACTATTTAGATTGTTTTAGCCCTAAATTTGCCCTTAAAAATCTTAATTTCAAAACAAATTTGAAGAAGTCAGTACTATATTATTTATCATTCTATTACTTAATTTTTCTTCCGGCGAAATCGAGAAAAAAACATACTCATTCATGTTTTTATCGTAGTTGTGGACCACTTTGAAAACTTGGAACTTTTCTAATGATTAATGAACTTAGCTGATGCAATAGGTATGAAATGGCTGAACAGAATCTCGATATTCATATACCGCATAAAAAAAAATCACACCAAAAAATCGCATAAAAAAGACCGTACAAAAATAGGTTTGACAATAGAGAATAGGAGGAATTGCCAATTTCTCACCTATTGCATCAAATTGACTAGTAAAACTTGTAATTTATCAAAAATTAGTTCCTTAAGTAAAAATTTAATGAAGAGACGAGACTTTTGAAAACTGTGTTTAAAAATAAAATTCGAATTATTTTAAATTTTATATATCTATGATACATAATGTATAGTGAAAATAATATCTCAGCGAAACTCATTTTTTAATCGTTGTGCGCAGCCATCAGTGAAGTAGTTAAAATAAATTAAAAATTCAGAGAAGGGTCGGCTGAGTAATAGTTTTAAAAACAAAAAAAAATATAAATAAAGATATGTGAAATTTAATTCCATTACATAATGTAATTTATATTGGAAAATATTAAAAATTCTCATTATTTTATATGTAAATTCTAAAATATCATGTGAAATTAAAAAATATAAAAAATATTAACAACACCACTGGATATGTAACGTTATACCCATTTAAGGTACGAACTAGGCATATTTAGAAAGAAATGTCATTTTTCGTGTTAAAGCAAAATAATAAAAAAACTCGATTTTAAATTTCAATTTGTTCGAGGCAAGCTAATGACATTAAAATTATCTTAAATGTTATCAAAAGTTCTAGTGTTAGTGTGTTACCTAAATTAAAATTACATTACTTATTGAGAATAAATTTGAGGAAAAACATAATTCAAAATAGACAAATTCTAACCTCAAAATGTAAACGAATTAGCCTAAATACATCGCTGTGTTTAAGCCATTTGTTTTGATGCGCGAGAGCTGTCAGAATTTCGCTGAGATATTATTTTCACTATACATATGTATATTTATTTACATTGTTACGTTTTACTTTATTTTATGTTTTTTTTTTTGGTATTTTTTAATTAACTTATTATTTTTTTAATATAATTCGAACAAATATTAAAAGCATTAATATGGGTACCTAAATAAAAACTAAATTTATAAGAAGTATGGGTATCAAATAACTTGATACGTTGAATTTTTGTATTTGTCTTATATTGATTTAGTCTTTGATTCAATAATTTAAAAAATTTATTATAAATCCAATTTTCATTTTGATTTATATCATAAGCAACTGAAATAAAAAAAATCAACTGCGTTCTGTTAAATTTATTGCTTTTATTTCTATTTAAAGTTAAAATAAAATCTAGCCCTATGTACTAGCAATCTAGCCCTATTTCTGTTTAAATCTGGCGCCCACCAAAAATAATAGTTGGCAACACTGGGAAAATGGGTGAAGAACCATTATCAGAATAGCAGCGAATAAAGAAGGATCGTAAATAATAAAAAGGGATAATCATTCAATGTATTACAAAAACAGTTTAAAATAAATTATTAAAAAGTGAATTATAACTTCAGATGTGGAATAATAACCAATAAATTCTATTGGAGAGTATTTTATTGAATATTCATCATCGCGTGTGATCATCGCGTTGATGGAAAAGATGGTCAGGAGAGTGATGGGGACGTTTCTGTCCATTCTGGACAAAACAGTGGGCGTTTGCCATTATCAAGTGAACAAATAGCGCGAGTGGAAAAGCGTCATAAAATAATAATGTTAAAACGAGAGTTGCGTGAGGGGTTAGAAATTCAACCGAAACGGTATGAATTTTCAGATATTGAACATGCCATCGCTAAGCTTACAGGCAATGACACTTATTGTATTAAAAAGTGGATTGATGATTACGAGTGCGTTGTAGCACCATTGAAGTGCGATGAGAAATTTCGATTTCTTAGTGCAAGCCGGTTATTGGATGAGACTGTAAAAATGTTTTTAAAAACTGTGAAAGTTAAATCTTGGATGGACTTGAAAGAGAAGATGTTGAAAGAATTCGATCGTGTTCAGACTCGTCAAGAAATTTATCAGTTGCTAGGCACCCGAAAATTGAAAACAGGTGAATCATAGAACAATTAAAAGCTCTTCTTCCACGATATGAAAGCCTCAAAGCACAAACGTTAAACAAATTGGTAACAACATCGTCGTACAATACTACCGCATCATCTATTTCCGCAGCCAGAGTCTCGTCAAATAACCATAGATCGGTGCTATGCTACAATTGTTCTGCATATGGACACGTGACGAAAGACTGCAATAAAGCCAAACGCGAACCAGGAGCTTGTTTCAAGTGTGGATTAAATGGGCACATTATTAAGGATTGCCCAACTAAGATATAGAGCTGCTGCTATTGATGAATTTGATGCTGACAACAATGATCCAGAACAACATGAGATGAATGCTGCTTTAGCTGCGGTACAATTGGTAAGTGTCACTTTCCCATACAGTGGCGGAGGAAGTACAGAATTTAATAAGTTTTATTCATTACTTGATACGGGTAGTTCGGTTAGTTTCATCCATCGCTATAGTGTTCCGGATGATTTGTGTAGCTCAAAGCAAATTTACTCAAACTATCGTGGATTAGGCAACACTAAATTGTTTATTCACGGGAAAGTCCCGATTATTGTCAAATTTGATCGAATTGTGAAAACGATGTCTCTTTTGATTATTTCAGATGATGTATTGTCGGTGCCTTACTCGGTCGGGAATTTATGGATGCATTTGGCATTTGTTTGTCATTAAAACCGGACAATGTATCATCAAATATTGAATTAAACCAAAATTTGAATAAAACCGCTATTTTGAATAGAACTTATTTCTGTGCTTATGATGCTACTATTGTGGATGAGTCTGATTCCACTGGAAGTTGCTCGCCACGTTCTTGGACTGAATTTCCGATCGTTTGATGGAGTTGACAGTTGAGCCTGAGGTAGATGTTGACCATCTTGCATTATCGTATATTTTTAATATTAGTGTTGAATCGGATTTTTCCGCTATTGATAAATACCAGATTGAGTCCTTTCCACCAGGACAGTTTACTTAGGATAATTGGATAATTGATGAAAACTATATGAAAATTGAACTTATACCATCTATCTGTCACGACTACAAAATGAAAATTAGATTGACCTCTGATGTGCCAATTCATTGCTCACCAAGACGACTGTCATTTCGCGAGAAAAATGAAGTTAACCGAACCATTAATGACCTATTGAAAAGAAACACTATACGTCCAAATGACTCGCCATACGCATCACCTATCGTGCTCGTTAAAAAAAGAGTGGTGAGGCACGGATGTGTGTCTACTATGGGGAAAAACTTAAATAAACTAACCATTCGCGACAATTACCCACTTCCACTTATTGAGGACTGCTTAGAGTACTTGGAAGGAAAAAAATACTTCACAGTACTTGATTTGTGCAGTGGTTTTCACCATGTCAAAATGGAAGAAGATTCAATTTGTTATACATCGTTCGTAACACCACATGGTCAGTTTGAATATCTTGACATGCCGTTTAGACTTAAAAATGGTCCCAGTAGTTTTCAATGGTTTATTTCCGGTGTTTTAAAATAGTTTATTGAATCCAAACTCATCATTGTTTATATGGATGATATTCAGATTGCAACTAGGACAATTCCGGAACATTTTGATTTGTTACAAAAAGTTTTGCCAAGTTATTATATGCCAAGCAGGTTCAATTTTGTTTGGGGCTTTTCTCATACTTCCCGACGCTCCATTCCATTTTTTCCAAAATTGCCAAACCACTTCTTGGTTTGGTTAAACAAAATAAAAACTTTCGATTCACCGATTAGTGTATGCAAGCTTTTACCATATTGCGAGATCAGTTATCTTCTGCTCCGGTGCTTGCCCTATACAGTCCAGTTCGCGAAACTGAGTTGCATTGCGATGTAGTGCTTTGGGATACAGTAGTGTGTTTTTGCAAAAACAGAAGACGGCAAATTGCATCCAGTGGCATATTTTTCGAAGCGTACCACAGTCCCTGAATCTCAATACCACAGTTTCGAACGAGAAACCTTGCCTATCATTAATTCGTTGCGTCGTTTTCGTCCGTTTTAGAGGGAATTCCATTTCGAATTGTTACTGATTGCAACTCGCTTACAATGACGTTAATTAAGAGAAATGTTAATGCTCGTATTGCTCGTTGAGCCCTCGAGCTTGAGAATTATAATTATACGATCGAACATCGTAATGGTGAACGAATGGGCCGCACCGATGCGCTTAGTCGTTGATATTTAGTTGATCCCATTGATGCTGATGATATCGCCATGCAATTGCAAGCAACGCAGAATCGAGATTCGGATATTATTTGTATCTGTGACCGCCTGGAACATAAATCATCCAAATTGTTTGAATTGATGAATTGAGTGACGGATTGGTTTATAGAAGAGACGTTCATGGTAGATTATTGCTATACGTGCCCAAGGAGATGGAGATAACGTCATTCGTCTGATTCATGAAAAAATTGGTCATTTGAGAGTGGCAAAGTGCGAAATTAAGGAAAAAGTCGAAAAGTTCATTCGTAATTGTATTCGGTGTATTTTGTATTCCACTCCGACTCGAATTAATGAGCGAGATTTGCACAATATTCCTAAAAAATCTATACCGTTTGATACTGTTCATCTTGATCATGTTGGTCCTCTTCCGTCATTAATATCGAAGCAAAACCATATTTTGTTGTGGTGAATGCATTCACTAAATATGTAAAATTGTATCCAGTAAATTTTACCAGTACAAAAGAAGTGTGTGCAGCCTTATGTAAATATTTTGAATATTATAGTCGTCCTTGACGCATTGTAAGCAATCGGGGTACTTGTTTCACATCATTAGACTTCAATACCTTTTTATTAGACCGAAATATTGATCATGTGAAAATTGCTGTTGTATCACCGCAAGCCAATGGTCCAGTTGAACGTGTCAATCGTGTTTTGAAATCAATGTTAAGCAAATTAAGCGAACCGGTACAACATTTGAACTGGACTAAAATGTTGACTCGTGTTGAATTTAGTATATGAATAACTCAATTCATCAAACAGCTAAAAAGACCCCATCTCAATTATTATTTGGCATTGTACAACGTGGTGAAGAAGTTGATGTGTTCTCAGAGCATTTGGCCGATAAAAACGTTAGTCACCTGGATCGAGATTTGGAATTATCACGCAATAAGGCGTCAATTGCTATTGAGGCTTCCCAGCAAGCAAACCAGTGGCGTTAGGTACCCGCAGCACCCGCAGCTGAGAGTTATCAGGCGTTCGAATATTAGTTCAAAGACAAGATCAGATAGATGGTAGCTCAGATTAAGCTTAAAGTAGAACACCCTTTCAAATTTGCAAAACGGGAAATTTCTAGGAAATTTTTATGAGAATACTGTGGTCTAGTTTTTAGAGAAAGAAAACATAGTTCCTTTGCTATTAAATATTTTCTTAAGAGAAGTCCAACAATTTCTTCGCTGTTGCTGGAGGTAAATGTATGAGTAATTACACGTATCTGACCCCATAGAAATTAAAATGGCTTTGGATTTTGACGAATATTTAGATTTAGAATGAAATTTGCTAAACTTGTTTGAAATCAAAGCTTTTGACATCAAACGATAAGGATTTTAGTATTTGCTGGGTTGATTTATTTGTAAAATACATTTTCCACTCCAAATTTACCTGTTTTGCACTTCAAATTCAACCCTTTACAAATCAAGTTTTGATTAGAAAAGGTTGAATTGATTTGCAGAAGATTGAATGTTATTGATACAGTTTCTCGTTTGCCGAATAATTTACCGGTTAACCCGGTTTAATTTGAAAAACTATTTTAAATCAGGGGCCTATTCTCGAATTCCACATCTATTTTCCACATGTGAAAATCAGTCAAAATTCACAAAAACGTTCGAAAATTTTATTTCTTGCATTCTTGAATTCCCTACTAAGGGAATTTTTTCGGTACTAAGGGAATATTTCCGAATGGGTATAAGCATGTGGAAAAAATTCCCCATGTACGAAAAAGTCAATAATTACATAGATTTTAGATTTACTTTTTGTGAATAAAACTTCGCAAAATTTTTATTTTGTGAGGCCGTGAGTGAATTAGTTAAAAGCCGTTAAAAATTAAAATTTTGACATTAAAGTTAAAATTAAAAAATTTACTCACTACAAAAAATAAATAAAAAATGCATCATGGTAGGCACCGTATATAAAATTTGACAAGAGAGTTAAAAAAACTTAACCTCGCTTTTTTAATACTGGTTCAGTTGATACATAAGCACGACGTGTTTCTTTTTGTTTCTTCTTAAAACAGCTTTATTTGATAAAAATTACGCTTTTAATAAAGTAATAAAATAGATAACAAACTAGGAAAATGATTGTTATAAATGCGCTTCATGTTGTTGTTCAGTTGTCACAATTTTAATTTTTAACTAATTCACACAGCAACATTAAATTTGGCAGATTAAAATATTTCACCACGATAATTTGATTTTCACCAAATTTTTAACCAAATATTTTTAACATATTCACTCACGGCCTGAATAAAAAATCATTTCGAAATTTTTTTTATATCAAAATTCATGATAACATAAAAAGAATTCTTAAAAAATGGACTGACATATAGCAAAAAAAAAACATTGTAAACATTAAACGTATTTAGTTGACTTTATTGACAATTGCTGCTTTGGTAAAATTACAAAATTGCTTAGTGGTGAATAAAAAATTCCGAATGATTCTATTAAGGGAATTTTGACAGATGTCCACATGTGGAAAATGGATGTGGAACTCGAGAATAGGGCCCCAAGAAATTGAAAATTTTCCGCTTTCATATACCCTTGTCTCGGATTTCATCTTTTGATCATTTTTAAAATTTCTAGAGATTATTGGAGCATAGCATGGAAATGGGATACGTTCCCAAGTATAACAAAATTGAACTCATTCATAAGTTCCAAGTTTTTTTCCATTTATCAAAATTATCATTGTAACTTAGGTAACCAACACCTATTAAGTTCCGTAGGTTTAGAATTTTTGTTTCACTTTTCATAAAAAATCTTATAATAAAATGGAATTCAAACTTGGAACTCAGTTCCAAAAAAATCAAAATATATTTGAAGTAGTGATATTTAGGTTAGTATAGCATTTTGGTTAGCAGTATTAGTAATATTAAATTACTTGACAAATAATTCGATATTTACACGAATTTTCGGAATTTTTCGAAATTTGCTTGGGATTTCTAGATTTTTACAGGCTTCCCGAGACTCTTTATTAATATTTAGATTTTTCGGTATTATTGAAATTTTTCGAGATCAATCGAGGAAATATAGAGATTAATCGAATTGTTCTGGGGTGATCGAGATTGTTCCGCGGTTTGTTGCAGATAGATTCGGGATGAAATCAAGGCTGGGCAGTAACGAATTACATGTATTTGAATTACGTAATGAAAATACAAATTACAATTTGTAACTTGTATTTTAATTACTCATTTCCCAAGTAACAGTATCTTGTATTTTAATTACCTCAGTTTTTGAAATTTCTTGTTTAAATTTTTGCAAAGCTTATTAAAATCTGATCCCAGAACCTTCAATAGAAAACCTAATATTAATGATCGCTGTTTTAATGATCGTTTTTTCACTAAACGAATTTTGTCAAATCAAATTTATCAATTTACAAATGAAAAGTAATTGTAATTACAAATTACAATTCAAAGTAATTGTAACTTGTATTTTAATTACCCCACTTGAAAGTAATTGTAATTTGTATTTTAATTACTGAGTTTGCTGTAATTCGTAAAAGTATTTTAATTACTCAGTGTAATGTAATTTGCCCAGCCTTGGATGAAATGAATGTCGGGACAACTCTGTAAACATTCAGTACAGGTTTTCCGTGATTTCAAATTTTCCACCCTTCGTCATACGAGGGGCGCATGCCAATTATCCCGGAATGTTTTTGTGATTAAAACTTTAATTCTTTACATCGGCATGCAATTTGGAAACACGGAAATCCCCTGTATTTTTTTGTTTTTCTGTTTTACGTAACCCTTTGAGCCCTTTCGGCCGCTGCGTATTGCATGCCTTCAATTATTAGAGCTTCAATTTATTTGTACTACCTTGCTATATTGATTTCGAAACCCAAATTGATGGTCTGGAATAATATGGTGCACTGTTAACACTGGTTCCAATTTCGTTAATAACGTTTTTTCGAATAGCTTGGAAATTGTGGGCAGCATGCTTATTGAAGGCTTAACAATCATTGTGATCACCGATACGATACCTTCCATTTTTGAGGAATATAACCGGTTCGCCTGATCGCGTTGAATATGAATGTTATTACTTTTATGCAATTGTCTGACAATTCCCTTATCATTTTTCCAGTAATAAGATCATTCCCTGGTGCCTTTTTCGGGCTTATAGAATTTTTAGTTGTATTCTTAACTTTCTTCCAATTATACTTTATAGGTTTAAAATACAATCCATCATCCATTTGCTCGGGTAGCACGAAAGTATTTGTTTCCTTGTGTGGTGCGAATACTGTCGTTAGATGAGAAGCAAAAGCATTGGCTTTTTCTTCATCGCTTCTCGCTCAATCCCCAGTTGGAAGTCTGATCGGTGGATTCGAGTTGTTGGCCTTTTTAAATTTTTTGTTGCCTTCCACAAAGAGTAGCCTGTCCCTTCGGTTGCCGAAAGTTCACTTAAATAAATCTGCACGCTCTGGTTTTCTTCTTCCCGTAAAGCAAATCTTAGAGCCTTAATAGATCGATTTAATTTCCTTTCTAATGACGGTAATTTTGTTTGTTGCCATTGACGGCGAATTTTTCGCTTTTCGTGGATAAGTTCCTGAATATTATGTGGCAGTTTATTAACTTTTTCAAAACGACTTATGACGGGTGTAGTCTTTTCAGCTGACAACGCCAGGTTATCTTTTAAATTTTCTGCTGCCGTATCTGCTGGTGTGATAAGAGAAATATTCAGTAGATATTTTTTTTCGACTAGTCTCCTGTATTGACCCCAATTAGCTCGCTTGTTTGTAAGACGTTTCGAAATTTCTGTCCTTAGGACGTCGGTACTCACTGTTACTATTATGGCGAGTAATCGGAAGACAGATCATAGCAATTGGTTTCCTTCACATATGTACGTACGTGGAATGCCTTTAGTTATACAGAAGTCAATTAGATCAAACTTTCGTTTGATCCGTGGGCCAGTAAGTAGGGTGACCAGCAGATAAATAATATAGATGCTGCTCCTCTACAGCTTCGTAAAGTTGTTTGCCTTTTGGTGTCGACAATCTCGATCCCCATTGCACATGTTTAGCATTGTAACCGCCACCCGCAAGGAATTTATTGCTCAGCCGGTTAAAATATTCGATAAATTGCTGCTTTTTAATTCCATGTTTTGCAGGGCAGTAAACGGCCGATTTTACACATTTTCCAGACCATTCTTCTACCACGTTTCTGTCCGGGTGTTGGGTGTCGTATACTAAATATCCGTTAATTTAAAAAAAAAGTTTTATTCGTGAAGCGTGTTTCTGATATTAGCATGATATCTATACTGTGCTCGATGAGAAAGGCTCGTAACTCAGCTTTATGCTGTGAAAGACCATTCGCATTCCAAATAGCTATTTTTAGGACAGTCATTTTTGGTTTCTGACGATAATTTGCATTAGTGTGTTCATATTTTGCATCATCATGCTCATTTGTTTCTGTATCATCATCATAAACCTTTGGATTGTTTCGGTTAGTTTGTTTACGGTTGCATGAATTAAGACTTCTTCTTCAAAAAAATTAACTTTTGCTTTCGAAGCGGCACCTTTCAGAATGTTTGCATAGGAGATCCCAGGTTGCGCAAAACTGCTGACATTGTACCTAAATTCCCGGTTTGTTGAACAACTGAAGTTCTTTTCGTCCAAGTTCTTTGGTTGTAATTTGGCTTGAGCTTTTTGGATTGATTTTGCGCTTTAAATCCAAGTACACTGGGGGCCTATTATGAAATTTATCCGATATCGTAAAATACGAAATCGTAAAATCCGAGCGGCGGATATTCCTATTATGAAACATGTATTTGAATTGTCAAATGTCGATGAATGAAATTAGTTCTAATAACTAAATATAGAGGAGCGAAATCAATTTTTTTTCCATAATTATATTTTATAATATTTTTATTTTATTTATTTTAATTATAATTTGCACAGAAATAAACTAAACAAACTTTATTTCGTTCGTATTCAACAATATCCGCCAGTTAAATACCAATCGGATTTAACATTTGTATTTTCGTAAAATCCTCCACGTTCGGATTTTTTAGTTTCATAATAGGAATATCCGCAGCGGATCGGATTTTACGATATCGGATAAATTTCATAATAGACCCCCTGGGCAACCTCTATAGTTTGCTGTGTGATTTTCTCTACAATTACTGCAGCGTTTTACTGTAGGATCGTTTTTCACCTTGTTGCACTGTTTTGAATCGTGAAGTTCACCACATATAACGCAAACATCGTGTAAGGTACAGTAAGCTTTGGTGTGGCCATATTCTTGGCACTTGATGCACTGAACTGGTCCGGTCCTCTTTTTGAGTTCCTCAACCGTGATTTTACGATAGAGTAAATATCTTAGGTTATATATATCGCGCACTTTCTCTTTTCCCGCATCTGGCTCTAGTTCTAGGCGAAACATAGGTTGAGGTATCTTTTAGCGGTTTAGGATATTTGTAATAGATTTGGCATGAAAACCTTTTTCCCTAAGAGCAGTGTATTTCGCTAACATCTACGGAGCTCTCAATTCCTCTTATGATAACAATTAGCCCCTTTTGACTTTTTAGCTGGCATGTGTAATACCGTTTATGGGCTTGGTCGAAATAATTTACAAAGGACCCAATAATTTCGAATGGCTGTATCTTCACTTCATTTATCTTAACCTTGTTGAGTGAGGTAATGTAAAATTTTGAATCGGTTAATGACATGATTTTTTCCACAAGCTCATTATTTGATGCCTCTCTTAAGTAAATTGGCGGCGGCGGCTTTTCGTTCTTAGGTATCATTATCTGCTGTAGCTTCGGGAACTTCTACCTCTAAACTGGAATACCTGTTGCTCAGAAGTATTTGGTCTGCAAATTGTTCCATCCTTGAGGCTTTGCTTCTGCTAGCGAGTTGCGCAGATCTTGGACTTCGTTTTCGCTTGGCCTGAACAGTAAAATACCTATCCAATCCCGTTTGCATTAACTGTTGTTCATTACACTGACCTATGTCACTATCATAATTTTTATTATCGGTCGACGATGAGTTCATTATTTTTATTTTCATTTAAATTAGAATTTATTAAATTTGCTGTTAAAGCAATTTTTTTCGCGGTGATTGTATTGCAATAAACGGCGGTATAGTTAAATTTGTCAATTGTGCATTATTTTCCTCGTGCATTATTGATTGTTTCTTTGGGCTGTGTTGCACTTTGCCCATTTTAGTTCCACTGTATAGCCATGAGTTTTCTAAATTAGTCCCGTTAGAAGTTTGGCTCATAACTTACACATTATTCACTTATTGTTCTATTTTTTTTTTTTTTTATTCAATTTTAAAACAGAAAATAGTAAATAATTAAAAAGAACAAACACTGCACTTTTTGATTCAAATTTCATTTTACTATGCGAATATCGATTTTACGTCTAGTCTTCACGACGGTGAAACCGATTATAAATAAATAAATCATTTGTCATAGAACTGGAAATCGGATGCTGTCCTCTTGTTTACTATGATTGCAATTGATGCCGTGCCATTCGATTAAAAATTCTGCGCTTTCAACGTTCTCCAAATCCAAAGTTGCCTAAACAGTTTTTTCTGTGTATTGAAGAAAGCTCCATTTTCATGCAACTAGTAATAACAGTTCAACTAAATACTAAAATAAAACAAATACAGGTATTATATATAACATTTTTTCAATCTTTTTTTTATTTAATTATTTACAAAAGCAATTTTGCAACTTACTTTTTTTTTAATTTTTGTATTTTTTTCTCCGTTTAAATGAATGAGTTTGGTATAATTTAAATTAATTATTATTATTATTTTTAGTTTATTAATCTTTAAAATGTCTGTCTTAAAAATTCATTTTCTTCTTTTTTTTAATAATAATAATAATATAATATTATATAATAATTTTGCAATCCAATATAATATACATTTAGTAATTTTTATATAGGTAATTATTATTTAATAAAATAAACAAATGAACTTGTATATTATTTATATATATTATAATTAATTAATATTTTTTATAAGAATAAAAATATACATTTATTTATTTTAATATAATTTTTTTTTTTTGTAATAAAATAATTTATATAATTTTTAGTTTTATTAATATTTTTTAAATATAATAAAAGCAATATACTTATTACATATATTTAAAAAAATGTTTTTTTTTTTAAATTTAAATTAAATTTTCAATTCAATTCAAATATTTAAAAACAAAAAAAAGAAAGTATTACAGGGTGTCCGTATTTTGAATGAGTATTTTGAATTTTAATCATAACTTAACAATTACTAAACTCAAATATACGTCGACTGAGGAAAAGAGGGTTCAACGACAAAAACTTAACAGTACCATATTTAAACAGTTGATGTAATTTGTAAAAACGACGAATTGTTTACTTTTTTTACGATATGTAGATTGCAACTTTAGAAATTATATTACTGAACAATCAATTAATTTGTAATTAATCAACGCTTATTTGAGTAATTTGGGATTCTATAATAATATTAAGGTATGAGTAAAATTCAAAATACTAAGCTTGTGAAATAAGTCAATGAAATATTGATTATCTCATTTATGATTAGAGATGGTGTAAGTTTTTTCATTCAGATTTTTTCCTCTTTCAAAACCTGAAGGGCATATATATTTACGATCACCAACTGTACATACGCAAGGGGCATAATATAGAGGATGAAATTCTGAGCAAAAAATATTACAACGACTTTTCTTTAACGGTCTCATTTCACTTTTTTAACAATCTCTCAAAAACTAAAAGTGCTTTCTATCAGTTCGTTTTTGACCAAAAAAAATGAAAAAAAGATGATACCAAATAGAAAATAACAGAAAAAATGATTACCTAGTTCGTTATAAATGTCCGATATGAATACTTCTATGAATATGATTCACAATATTTTGGAATATGTCGTAGTAATATTTTTTGCTCAGAGTCGCTCTACATGCCTCTTGCGTGTCTACGGTCATGAAGCAATGCCCTGTAAAATACATATATCGTTATGCAACACCCTTTACTTTAAAAAAATGTTTTACATTTTTTTTTAAATTTTATATTTTAAAAAAATAAATATTTAATTTGTTTTTGTTTTTTATTACAGGCAAAAAGATTTGGTGCCTAATTTAATGATTGTCTTAATCTATCTTTTTTCAACCATCCCGAATCGATCTTTTGCGTCCTTGTTCAAACAAATCTTTCTACCTCACTTTACCAAGTAATTTTAACCAATGCATGCATATAAAACGTACTATACATGCATATTAAACCACCCATATGAAAGTGATTAAAAATCGCTGTCTCATGAAATTTGTCGGTAAGGCAAGCTCAACATGATTTCGAGATCGCGATTTTTTAACTCTGTCCTGTTGAGCCTGCCTCATCGACAAATTTCATGAGAAAACCATCACTACACAAATTGTAATTCAATTTAACAAAAAGTACTAGCATAGATTAATGTAAACATTATACTGTAAATCTATGTTTATTTGTAATGATATAGAACCCTCACATTTTGATACGTATTAAAACGTTTATTTAATATTTACATTAGTCAACAAATTTATGCAATAAAAATACATTTTTATGCGCTTTCTTTCATACGGGTGTGGTTTCACATGCATAAAATATCCATAAATGGTTTAATGTAAGACATAAATAGTATTTTCAATATTATAGTTAAAATTATCTGGTTTGCGATTGGTGAGTTAAAAATCGGTTTGAATTGATTATACAAAAAGATAAATTTGGATTGGTTAAAAAAGATCGATTAAGACCATCACAATAAGATGGCATTATCATTAATATAATTATTCTCATTCATTTTTAAATAATATTTTTTTTTTTTTTGGTGAATAATTAATTAATTAATCAGTAAATCTATTAGGATGTTTGTGTTTAAATAATAATAAAAAATTGTTAGTTATTTTATCGTTCGTTTAAAAAAAATCAATAAATTAAATCAAAACAAATGTAAAAAGTACAATACTTATATAAATATAATAGCAATTATAAAATTTATTTAAATAAATTAATATGGAATTGAATGAATAGTAAATAATTGTAGGTTGATTGTTTTCACTGCACTGAAATAGAACATGTTATACACAGACGGTTTGTAATTAATCGAGTTGTGCAAATAGTTAGGAATTTCGATTTAGTAATGTAGGACTTGATTACTACTGTTATTATAATTGTAATTAAAATAAATAAATTAAACAATAGAATACTGAATGCAGTACCAATATTTTATTTCATTTCACAATCTCCTAATTTAAGAAACAATCAAAAATCTTGTTGGCAAAAAGCCTTAGAATTATTATAGTTTGGAAGGTCAGTTCACTAAAATAACACAGTCTTAGAAATATTTCTTACTAAAAGCGAAATTATCAAGAATTTTGCAAGTTTAGTTTCGATCTGAATGAGAATTACGAAAAATTTAATTATTTTCCAGTCAATCTCATCAGGCTATAGTGACTGAATTGCTAATTACATTTTTGTTTACTTTCTGTATATACAAAGCAACCATGTAGTAAAGTATTAGCGAATTATACGCAATACATATTAAACTCTTAATCATTTCAATTTTATTTTATTGAATGCAAAAGTTAAGAAATCACTAAGAGTTTAATATGTATTGCGTATAATTCGCTAATACTTACATGGTTGCTTTCTATACACAGAAAGTAATCAAAAGTGTAATTAGCAATTCAGTCGATATAGCATGCTTGATGAGATTGACTGGAAAATAATTAATTTTTTCGTAATTCTAATTCAGATCGAAACTGAACTTGCAAAATTCTTGATAATTTCGCTCTTCGTAAAAAATAATTATCTGGTTATGTACCGGAAGAACTTTATATTTCAGTCTTAGAAATGCTGATTTTGCTGTAAAAATCCCGAAATTGGAAATTGTACAAAAAATCCGAAACATACTTCAGTAAATCTCTTAAGAACGATTTACAACTTGGAACACTATTTAAATTAGAAATGTTATTATTTCAAATTACTTTATTACAGAATCAAATTCTAAAAATTCGCCCAACTCGTAACACATCATAAGGTCACATTCTATTATATTATTTCAATCTGATATTTCAAATTATTTTGTAATGAGTGGTTTTATAAATGCTAAATGCGATTCGATTATTATGAATAAATTAAAATGTTTTTCTTGTATTAAAATAATATAAATATTAATGTTTTCTTTAAATTCTCGAATAATAAATAAATAATGGGCCCTTCAACGTAAATCTTCTATCAATCAATGCTTCTGGTATAGCGAAGACAACTAATACTAGTTTCATGCAATTTTTATATTAGTGTTAAAATTTTGAATAGAACAAAAGATAGATAAAAGATTTACGTTATCGGACCCAATAATCATAAATACAACAAAATATATTCACCAAAAAAAAAAAAAAAAAAAAACTAAATTTATCCACCTAAGTTTTAGTCTCATCATCATTACTATTGGTGTTCGACAAGGTAGCCTCGGATTTCGATAATTGTAACCGTTTTTCACAGTACAAACTACCGGTTGGCGTTGTAACCGAAGACGATAAACTTTTTGTAAAACCGGGCATAAATATACTACTGCCACCGGTTGATAAAGTAGGTGAAAAATTTTTTCGTCGCTCCGTTATTGGAAATTTATTTTTTGTACAACTCAAATCAAATTCAAGTGTATGAAATCGGGGCCGACGATACTTATAATTCTCGTTACGATTCATTAAACTATCATAATTGTAAAATTGTTTGTTGTGATTAATATTTAGATTATTATTACTATTACTACTGTTACTGCTTAGGTTGCAACTAGGTTTTGCTCTATCGCTAATTGAGGCGTGAGCAGGTGAGAAATTAAAATTTTTTCCAACTGCACCAAATGATTCGCTTAAATTTTCAGCACTCGCCTCGTACACACTTTCAAGCGGAGGTGATTTTATATGGGATTTGAGTAGATTTAAATTTATTTGAATTGACTGCGACATATCGTTTACGTTCGGATCGTTTACGTTTGGGATTTGGGTTTGTGATGATCCAGATGTAATACTGTTACAATCGCTGTCGAAATCATTTACCGATAGATTATCCGTAATTATTGCCTCCTTTCGTAAAATAATTTCGTTCGCCTCATTAAAAAAACTATCGAAATCAAGATCAAGGAATAATTCCTGTAAAAATCGACGCGCATTTAAACGATATGTACATCGCCCGAGTAATTTACAAACCTCCGAATATAAACAGATATCCTGAAATGACTGTGAATGTTTCTGTTTAAGTTCAAGTAGTGACATTTTTGACTGCTTACTCCATACCGGATTTGACATACGCTGCACATGTCGCAGTATATTAGCTGTAATCCGATCAGGCATGCTCTCCTCGCTAAAAACACTCTCGGGCGAATTAAACGAAACATCCGATAATTGAATCGATGAGCTATGATTTGATTTGCGGCGTGGTATATTTATATCACTATCCGTCCGCGGATGCATACGATTCACTTTTGAACGACAACAATATAGGCACGACATTCGGTTATGTTTACCGGCCCATTTCGATTTTTTACTATTCGTCGATACATCGGATAAACTACTTACGCAACTCTCGTCCCCCTCGATTATCGAGTCATTGAAATATTGCTGTTGCTTGAAAGCGGATAAATTACCCGAGTCAAGTGTATCCAAATCCGGATTGCATCGTGAAATATATGAGACGTTCAGGTTACGGTGCGGAAATAAATCAAGAATGTTCTTTGGAAGACAAATTCCTAAAAAAATAAATTAGGTAAACTAGATAAATCTAAGTTATAATATGGAGCCGGGTACTAACCTGTATAGCATGGGCCTTTGGTTTCAGTTTTAAGCGTCTGCAAGCGGGAGGCTGTATTCGGTACAGTACTCGAGTTCGATATCTGAAATTCATCAATTCTAGAAGACAAACCTGCCGTTAAAAGTCGACCATGTCGATCAAGACTACGCACTTTTAATTTTCGTTGCTGGTCGGATGTTATCTGCTTCTTATTCCGAATAGTAATATTATCACTATCGATAATTTCAGCCAGCTCATCCGCAGCCGACTCTGATAATTGAGGCCGACAATGTCGTCGCAACGATCTCAATGTGGCATAGCCCTGCAAATCTTGTGGACTTAGCATATTCTCGCGCAAAGGAACTCCAGTCAGTGAAATACGCCGAAAGCGTTCTTCACTAGGTTTTTTTAATTCTAGTAAATTTGAGGAACTTGGAATAGGACTTAGTGTTGTCTGTTGAAGATCGGAGATAAATATTTTACCAAATATTGAATCACAACTGCTAACACCGGATGTATTTGAATCGGTACCCGAATTAACTCGAGTCCGGGCTGATGTATACTGAACGGCTGTTAATAAACTTAAACCATCAGTGGTTTTGGATTCGGATAAGGAACCTGTGTGTCTCCGTTTTTGCGTTATTGAACTCTCGGGAAGGGTTTTTGATCGTCCCTTACCTACAATTTCACCATTATTCTTCTTTTCATATGAGCTGCTAATATTTCCGGTACTCTCGAGGTTATTCTCGACCACCGTTTCATCAAAATAAAACGAGTTCGAACCATCACTAAAACCGAACTCCTCTTCAATTCCTGTATAATTGTACGGTGGAACTTCACCCAATTGATGCCGCATCGGAGATAAGTGTTTCGAGAGCCAGTCCTCGGGTTCACAAACCGGCCAATATGTATTCCGATCATGTCGCACACAATACCAATCCAGCTTATATAAAATATTAGCCCCAGCGTTCGTACTGCCTATCAGACCAAGTACATTAAGGGCAGTCGATCGTATCGAGTAAATATCACAATGTTTAGCAATATAAATTATTTGCTCATAGACCCTGGACATTGGGTCGTTCAAAAATTCCACTCCTTCTTGGCTGGTGGAGACGTGCCCGATCGCCCACATGGCCGATTTTAAAATAAGACATTCAGTTTCATCGTGACATTTTCCGACATTTAAATATTCAACTAATTGGAGAAGATTACCATATTTTTGCAACTCGGCCATACCCTGAGACGTTTGCACAAGCTGCCCATATAAATGAGGTAGTATATTCGGTGGGATTATGGTTGGCCGCGATGAACAACTCCGTCTGTTATATGTGCCATCCTCGTTCTTGTAATGGAGCGTCATGCTTGCGTGTGTATCAGCCTCGATTAAAAGTACATAACGCCGATTATATTCGTTGCGCCACAATTCAATTTCATTTCTCAGATTTGCCTTGATGTGTTTAAATCCTTTAGGGATCGAATAGAAACGGGTCATAATTAATTTTCCTGCATCACCCACTACATGTAAATCAGGCCACATCGCGGTTAAATGTTCCAGGTATAATCTGTCGTGACATGCTTCATCCAGAATTTCGAGCGCACAGAGCACAACACTCTTTTCCTGATCATTAATTTGATTTACCAGAAGCGGGAGTCCCCAAATTTCGAAGTTCGGCACTTTGGCCCGAAGAAGTATGAGTAAAAATTGCGTGGAGTATAACCGGCCAGGGCGTATTGATTTGACCAATGCCTTTCTTAATATTTCTCGAGGGAATGAATCCAGTGTGTAATCCAAACCGGAAACGGCAACCTTTATATAGCATACATGACTAGTGCCTTCAATCACATCAGTCAGCTGATTAAAAACGTTCGTGTTCTTAAGTATGTTGATCCCCTTCTCAGTTTTACACATTCGGCCAATAAATAAAAAATATTGTTGGCACATTGTGTTAGCCATATGTTGTGGACTAAATAAACAATCATGGGCACTTCGCGATGACATTATCGTTAGCAATTGGTTACTAATGTCAGAGAATAAATCCGTTAGTAATCGAAGCGATTCAAGTTCCTGGTTCGACTGTAAAAGCCAGTCAATTAATTCAACCCCGGCTACTACATTTGATGGAATGTGTCGTCCATGCCCCAAATCCTGATGCGAGAATCTATTACTGCTTGGCTTAAAAAAATGTACGAGCCGCTTAATAAATTTTATATGATTATCGTCGAGTTTATTCAGAATATCCGATTTAAGAATTGCGATTATGATATCCCAATCCCAGGCATCCTGATTGATTAGTACGTTCGATAATTTCAACATCCGTTCACTCTCTTTGAATGCATCAAAAATATGTAAAATTTTCGTCCGCTTAAAACTAGTTCGCTTAATTCCCGAGAGAAAACTACTTGAAGTTGTTTCTTCTCTAGGTTCGGGGGTTGTACCTCCTGCCGAACCTACCGAATCATGGCGAATCCGCTCGATTGTT